>LPNX010937902.1:26285-78785 GCA_001517045.1 Pseudotsuga menziesii
TTTATCTTTTCTATGGGTTGTGGCAGAAGCTCTAACACTAGAGTGGAATTATTGGCTTGCTGGGCAATACTAAAAGTCAGCCTTATGATGGGTATCCCTATTCAGCAAATATATGGGGACTCATTGGTTATTATCTCATGGATTAACAGAATTTCTGCACTTGATGTTCCATCTCTGATGTACCGGTGTTGCGATATAAGACATATACTTCAAAAGGCCACGCCGGTGATCTTCAAGCATACATATCGTGAGCATAACTCGTTGGTAGATGCTCTCTCCAAACTAGGACTGAAATTAGATATGGGAGTTATTACATATTCAGAATCTTTGGATGGATTGATTGTGAACCAAGGCAATCTTTATCTCTTTTAGAGTAGCTGACTTTGTTTTTCAGCATGATTATGGCTATGATTTGATATCTCTTTCTGTTCTATGATTGAGTCCTTCTTGCTAGCACTTTGCTCTGATATGTATGATTGAAGTTCATCTTCGAATTCACAGTACTATCTGACCTGTTACTACAGGGATGATGAAAAAAGTCTGCTATGTTCAGACTTTTTCTTATATTTCTGCTGCTTTGTTTGACATTTATTGATGATGATGGTGGCTCTCAGTTTGATCAGTTCATGCTGATATGTATTGATACTTCTGCTGTTATGTTCTGTCATGATTTGGCTTTGGATTCTGGCCGTTATCATGCTGATATTGTAAAAGATGTCTTTTGATTCATATGAATAACAAAGACTGGTATTTTTTCCTCTGAAAAAAAGAAATAACTTGGATGAATAATGTGGCCTAAGCTACCATGTGAAACAACTTGGATGAATGGAGTGGCCTTCCTAGAGTTTGCATTGAGTAAGCCTAGACATAATGAATATTCAAGCATATTTTGTCAATGATGTTATCGAGTAATGTCAAATTTGTTTTCTTTGTCTTTTTAATCAACTTTTTTTAGTGAAAATTTACATGTTGATGTGCGAAAATTCTAATTCTCAACTTTTATATGTTACTAGATATATAAAATAAAAAACTTAAATTAAACTTTCTTAAGTTATATAGTAATTCACATATATAATTAAATTGATTACTTATTTCTTTACCCATTCATTTCAACTCCAAAACTATATCATATTAAAATTTATAAAGTTTTGTAGAGAAAAAGAAAATACACACTAATAAACATATGGAACATTTTATAATGTAACTAGTCAAGCATTTAAATAATCTTAATTACATACTAATACTATCGTAAAATACCATACATTCTCGCCCAAGAAAAAGTCATGGCATATAAATCACTCAAGGATAAAAAATTTAGTAACTTAAAAGTTTTTTTTTTGGTTTTATGGAACAAATTGCATGATGATTGTCGATTTGGTCACATTCTACTTCTTTTTCTTGTACTGATTTTTGAATTAGAATTAATCCATCGTTTTTTTACAACAACTTGATGACGAAAGATACTCGAATGCGGGTGCCATTTGTCTAACTGACAGCGTTGGGCGCCTCGGGCCGAGGGACGACAACATGGCACATTGCATGCCGGGCCCGTTTTATCCTCCCCTATGCAAAATTTAAAGCGCATTCATTGTGCAGAGGTCATCACCCTAGCTGACGATGTCTGAAGGGTTCAACACTTAATACCCCCATCCGATGATGCTCAATCAATCCTGTCGAGTGATGGAAGAGCCACTTTACAGTCGTGTCTGGCGTTGGAAGAGGCACCCTTGCATTAACTCCCCTTCGATGGCCTTTAAGTTGATTCATGTGGCTGACAGGCTTAAGGATTTTGAACGAGAGGCCCCTTAGCTCATTCTCCTCCTCCTGTGTTTTGTTATCAAATATTCATCCTAGCTCGGCTTTGGTCTGCCCACTTGGTTTACTTCGAAGCCAAGTTCTTACGTGCATCAACAGTCAAGACCTTGGGCTCTGGTTATTAGCAAAGATTCTTCCCAACTCGGTTTTGGTTTTCCCACTTGGTTTTCTTTGAAGACGACTTTTCACCTGCATCAACAGTCAAAACCGAGGGCCCTGGCTAGTAAGGATTCAAACGTGAACTTGCAACATTCTATTCGGCTCACCATGCCGCGACAACGTGGCACCCCTCGTCGTGGTAGCAGTCGTGCACAACATGTCATGGGAACGATGATGGACGAAGCTTATGAGACTGATGTCTCCATGCTTGTGAGAGTCCTGATTGATGAGGGAGAAGCTCACTTGGTTATTGAGCAATGGGTTAGAGGTAGAGGGGGTAGGAAAATTAATCATTGCTCGCTTATCAAAAATATGATGGGAACTTTAATGGAAGAAATGGTCAACAATTGGAACTACACACGCAACTTGGTGCTCTCTGCGAAGACCAAACTAATTGAGCTTGATACCTAACTCAACAGGTTGGACATGACTTTCGCTTGGAAACACTTAGCCATTGGGATCCGCACCACAAGAAACGCTGAAGGAGGAAGTGACAGTGTTACAGGGGGACCGTCATTGTCATTGGATAGGAGCTCGGTTCCTGCGATGGCTACAACGATGAATGTTCCATTCCATGTGCCTTCTACTATTGATCTGAAATTTCAGGATCTTTTAACCATTAAAATACATGTGAATTTGAATGTTAATTATTCCTTAAACACGCTTATCAACATAAAATTGAAATGCTTTAAAGCATTCACAAAGTAGAAAATACCGAAATGCAAACCAAGATAAGAGACACAGTTGATGACGGAGTTCACCCCTCCTGGCTATGTCTCCGGGCCACTTCCAAATGGGAAGGTTGATTTATTAGTCTTCAAAAACACTTACAATTGAGTGATCTAGGAACACTTCGAAATTCTATCTGTCAAAACCAAAAAATAACACCGCCATTGAACTCCTTGCGAAATTATGATAAGAATGAGTATATAGTTGTCTATATGTGCGTGAGACCTCCTCTGGCATGCAAAACGAGATACACCTCTACAAATAAGACAAAATAGCACTGACTATGTTGAATTCCGCCTCAGGATCCATGCCCATTATTGACCTCTGCGCCTTGGAAATCATTCCTGTACCTGTCTCATAAACCATGCAGACACTATACTTTGTAATACCCGTAATCTCCCCCTTCGCTAGGTTTTTTATAATGTTAAAAAGTTGTTTTGGAGGGTCGCGAGCCATGGCCACGCATCCATTTGAAACCAGACTCTCGCACAACCTTTTAACCTTTGCCCGTCATTCCCTAACTCGATTCATTCGTATGGCATGTTGATTAAAGTGTTGGCACATGGGGCAAAGGTTCCGGAGTTAAACCCGTAGGCCTCTTCGCGTTCTTTTGTGCGGTGGCTTATATATATATTGCCACAATATCATATGGTTGCATTATCCTATGTCCTCTGGTCCACGTTATGGCGCATGATAAGGTTTGTCGTGAAAGATTTAGATAAGATATGGTATGGTTTAACTTTTATCGTATTGTTTGTGATATGTTCCACACTTAGGCTTATCCAAAGTTTATAACGTGCCACATTGGTTTATATGATTGTAGGCATATGGTATGTAGTGCCTATAGTATATGAATTATATTTGGTAATATGGTTAATGTAACAAGGTTATGGTGGTGTATGGTTTGACAGATGATAATGTAGATACCAAGGGGCCTTGGTGTTGGTACAGGGTTGAGGGCTAAGCCCTCGATCATTACTTTTTTTTGTCAATGCCATGTTTTTTATAAATGGAGTACATGGTGATTTTAGTGAAAGTATTATATTTTTTTTATAAATGGAGTATATGGTGGCCTCAGTGAAGGTATCATGTTTTTTATAAATGGAGTACATGGTGACTTTAGTGAATAGTTTGGGTTCAATTCCCATAACTCCAACCAATAACCACAACTTAACCATTTGTTACCATTTGTTACCATTTTAACCTTGATTTTGAAACTTCAATCGTTGACAACTTCTTCATCTGGAGGTTGTTTCACCTTAAACAAATGTCCCTGGAAAGTTGTTGATGAGCTCTTTCATATTGTAAGATTTTATTTTCACTTTAAAGATTTTAACTTAGATCGAATTTGAGATGATCCACCTGGATCAACTATCACACCATTGATCAACAAGCGCATCCGCGAAACTGAGGTACCTACCCGAAAATATTCTCCTCTTTCTATTAAGCAGCCAGACACTATGGCTGGTGAAGATTTTCAGGGGGGATGCCCCATCATAAAGGAGGTTCCTCCCCCTTACCTTGTTGCTCATGAAGCCCCAGAAGCGGGCTCGGCCCACCACTGGTTCCACCTGCTATTTTTAATTTCTATGTATTAATTTGCTTTCTATACTAGTGTTTAATGTGTCTTTGAACAATACCAATATGAATCTTGTGTCTGTAGTTTGGCTCTCATCGGTTGATGGGTTTTTTAGCCATATTTTTGTACGACGGGTCCATAGTATTGACTGATTGGAGTGGTGACTCATCTATTTTAGACCACCTCAAAACTATATCTGTATTGTTAATTTTGATGTAAGTTTAATACAATTTGCACTCTTTAAACTCAAAAAAAAACTTGATGATGAAAGATAGTCGTGTAGGATAAAACAAAGATGAGCAATAATGACCACAAATCGAAGACTACCTCTACCTCTCTACCTCTCTCTGTAGTTTGAGTTGGAAGAGGAGAAACTTGTAAGCAGTGATAACCGTTTCGTCTATATATTTGGGAGTAAGCTATCTACCCGACCATTTGCATTGGGGCCCACCCACACGTCGTTGAGTGATAGCTTACTCCGTTACCCTTCCCTTCCCTGAAACTAGACCTGGGGGATTCTGAAATTGTTTAACGAGTTTAGACTTAGATTTTTTAATCTATATGCTCTCTAAGTCAATGTGCGACCATCTCAAATTTAATAACTTAGAATTCACGAAATCAATCCTGCTTACATTTGTAAATGAATATCATGTATGATTAAATGAATATCCTGTATGCTAATGAGTTTCTCTTATGCACAATGCATAACTCATTTTGCCGATCAAGTGTCTATTATCATATGGATATCATACAGGAAATTCATTTACAGCAGTAAGTAGGATTGAGTTCGTGAATTCTAAGTTATTAGATTCAAGATGGTCGCACATTAACTTAGAGAGCATATAGTTAAAAAAATCTAAGTCTAAACTCGTTAAATGATTTCAGAATCCGCCAGGTCTGGTTTCTCAAGTGTTTATTATCATATCGATATCATACAGTAAATTTATTTATAGCAGTAAGAAGGATTGATGGTCATACATTGATTTAGAGAGCATATAGATTAAAAAATCTAAGTCTAAATTCGTTAAACGATTTCAAAATCCTGTAGGTTTGGTTTCACAAAAGGGTAACGAAGTAAACTATCATTTAACGATGTGTGAGTGGCCCGGTGCAAATGGTCATGTAGATAGCTTACTCCATATATTTGTAGCGCTTCCTGTCTCTTGTGTGACCCTTGAAGTCCAAATACGGAGCTCTGGCTACTTTTACACGCGTCACATGGTATCTTGCCTTCTCAAAATTTAATAATGACACTCTTTGTGACGTGTCAAGTTGGTATGTCGACTTTTCCATGTGTAATGTGTGATATCCGCTAATTCATTTCCTGCTGTCATAAAATGTGACACTTATACCTAATTTGTTATCAAATTCAGGCAGTGTTATTATTGCTCGTCCCTATCCCTAAAAGATCTCGAAGACTTATTTATCATAGGAAATACGAGAATTTCTCTCTTCCACTGAAGTTCAGCCACCGATACCGACGGTTTTTATTATTATAGTATTAATCATCTAGAAGTGGGGTCAGGACGTGAGCATCCTCACTTCGTTGGAGATGCTCCGTCTTTAAATTCTTCCCATCAATTGAGCGGTCAAAATGTAAAGAATGTTCAAATCAAAATGGACGACGTAAACATCATGAATCTCAACCGCTCGGATTAATCAATTTTGAAATTTTATGTTTGATTTCAACTTAACATGACGAATCTCAGTGGTTCCGATTAATCAATTATTTAAAATTTGAACGTTTATTTTCAACCTAACATCATGAATCTCAACTCTTCCGATTAATCATTTTTTTAATTTAACATCATGAATCTCAACTCTTCCGATTAATCATTTTTTTAATTTAAAGTTATTTGGCAGGATGAAAAAAAAAAATATTAATGTGAACTTTTAACTATATATTTATTATTTTTTACTTATATATTATTAATTAATGATGATGGTTTTTAAATCACCATAATTTTGATGTTTTAGAAAGCTAAAAAAGTTAGTATCAATGTAAATGTATACAAACAATCTAAGAGAAAGTGTTTTTTGTCCTCTACACTCATAATACCAAAAAGATACTATATACTTTCCTCCCACTAATTATATATATATTTAGGATATTTTTAATAAACTAGACTTTATTTAATATACAAATATCTAAAAAAATTTAATTTAAATCAATTATAAAAAAATCAACAACATTAAATTAAATAATTTTTTCATAAACTAGATACATTTTTGATTTTCTTCTTATATATATACATTATTAACTATACATCGACATAAATCTATCTTAAACAGTATTGTGGAGAGAGGGATCCATCCCTTTTCTACATCATTTGCATTTTTTAAATGAGAAAATCATGTTATATAACGTTACACAATGTTACCTGTTACAACATTGTTGTAAGCACCTAATTACTCTTAATCCAGTAAAAAGTTAAAAGTTAAATCAATTTATTAATAAATATTATAAAAAGAAAATAGTCTTTAAGTAAATACATTTGTGGGGCCTCAAAAAAATGTTGGCCTTGCACATGGTTTTTTTAGGAGGGCCTAGCACATGGTTTTAAGACCATGTGCAAGACCTCCTAAACAACCCATGGTTTTATGAGGGCCTTGCATATGGTTTTAAAACCATGTATGGGGAAATGTTGTAATGTTTGTTCCTAACAAATTTAAAAATAATAAGAAATATTATATGTGGGTCATAAATAATATTAAATATTAATAATAAAAATATTATATGTGAACCTTAAATAAAGAGATGTGTCTTTTGGTTTGAATCAATTTAATGGCTATATATTGGACACACCAAAGTTGATAGCTCAGTGAGTGTAATACATAAGAAGAGGTTTGCATCTAGAGAGATTTGATCTCTTTTAGGGCTTGATAGAGCCTAGGATTTGGATCTAGACTAGTTATATTCATAACTTTTCATATATAGTTAAAATTTAAATCCATTATAATTGAAAAAAAATTAAAACTTAAATATTAAGAATCTAAAACTAAAATGAAATAAAAGAAACACGTTACTCTTATATATAAAGTGCCTTTTTATATAAAATTAAAAGTTAAATGTATGTGATTGAGTAAAAAAAAATTAAAACTTAAATATTGAAAATCCAAACAAATAAACAAAATATATATATATATTTAATTTATAATTTTTTTTTTAAATTGATGAAAATTACTAGCATAAAAAAAAATATGGGTAAAGATAGGTTGTAGCGTGTCTCTTTCATCAACCCAATTAAGCAACATGCTTTCGCATAATCAATGTCAACGACTAATAAAAAGCGATTTTATGCTTGATGTTCAATGAGATTGGTGCTCTTCAAAGAGGCTGCTCATATGGCCGACAAAGAATATTGGGCACCATTATATGATACTAAAACCCTTTGACAAAACTATATATATGTTGGAACAATAATGTATTATTAAGACCAACATTGTTAATGTTTATTTTATTTATTTATTTTTAACGTTAGGCATCCTATGCTTCACCAATTTACTAATTTATTAACGTTTATGTAGAGTAATAGATTTAAATAAAAATTAAGCAACATCATGTCATAATGGTAGGTAAGTTTAGTGGTTAAGATGAGACTATTCTCTATTTTTAAGTGGCATCACGTTGAAATTTGAAGTAATATCTTTTATATAAAGAAAATTTTATGACTTTTTATTTTTAATATTTTTTTAAATGTTAAAATCTTAATTTTGTCAATAGTCGATTTTTAATTTTTAATAACAATTATAATAACTATATAAAACATTGAATTCTGGTATCTTTACCCATAATTCATAAATACAAAGTTTACACAAAAGTAATATATATAGTAAAAGTAATAGATAACATTGATATATTTATTACTATTACTAATTAGTTATTAATTGCGTGGAGAGGGGCTTTACAACCGAGTATGGGGGAGATCTTGTAAAGTGATGTAACGTTTATAACATGTCGGCAAAAAATAATAGTGATAGTGAATATTATGGGAGAGATCTTGTAATAATAGTGATAGTGAATATTATGGGAGAGATCTTGTAACGTGATGTAACGTTAGCAACATTTGTAACATGTCGGCAAAAAATAATATTGATAATGAATATTATGGGGGAAATTTTGTAACACAAAATAAAAAATAATATCTAATAAAAAATAATTTTTCTAATAGGCCAAAATAAATGTTGGCCACAAAAACAATCTAATATGGGGGAGATGTTGTAATCTTCCTACCTAACAAAACAATAAAAAAGTAAAAATTTAATTATCCGTAAAAAAAATATGTGGGTCAAGAAAAAAAACACAAAATTGAATTTTTGGCAAAAAAATGTTGGCCTTGCACATGGTTTTAAAACCATGTGCAAAGCATTCTAAACAACCCATGGTTTTATTGTACATGGTTTAGGAGGGCCTTGCAAATGGTTTTAAGACCATGTGCAAGGCCTCCTAAACAACCCATGATTGTAGGAGGGCCTTGCATATGGTTTTAAAACCATGTGTGGGGGGGAATGATGCAATGTTCGTTACTAACAAAATAAAAAATAATAAAAAATATTATGTGTAGGCCATAAATAATATTAAATATTAATAACAATAAAATTATATGTGCCCCTTAAATAAAAATATGTTTATTTTGGTTTGAATCAAATCAATGGATACCTAAAAAGAGGTTTGCACCTCAAGAGATTTGATCCATCTCGGCGCTTGACAGAGCCTAAGATTTGGATCTACCCTGGTAATTACATACATATATGTATGCTTGGGATATAGATATTAATGACATGTGAAAATAGAAATGCACTTCAAAATGATGGGTAAAATTAAAATTCACGATTAAGTTTATGAAGTGATGGTGTTTAGAAGTACAAAATGGCAACTGTAAGAATCAAATTTCATTGTTCCATAATTAATCTCTAAATCAATTTATTCAGTTTTAGTTCCATATTATTTTAAAACGAATTAATCTCCTCATATTATCAAACATTTTTGGAAAGTTGGAAAGAAATTAGAATTGATTGGTATACTTTGATGGCTAACATTTTTTGTAAAATTGAAAAGAGATTATCTAACCTTCAAATTAAAATGATTAATATGTTCGCTCAAACCTTCATGATGCTTCTTAGAATTGATTCAAATTATTGATTAATATGTTCGCTCAATCCTTCATGACGCTTCTTAGAATTGATTTGTAAATACTTTGATCGCTAGTTCTTTGCATAATTAGATGCATATTGCAAATGACACCTCAAGCATCTTGGAAGCCCTATTCTTCTAATCATATATAATATGCTTATGCATGAATGCTTCCTAGCTTACCATAATAAGTTTTTAGATTACAACTTCAATAAAATTAAGAAAATATAATTTTTAAATAATATTGTATTATTGCTTATGGAACTAAATCCATTTTCCTCATAATTTATTAAATTTAAGAGAGCATCTTCCATGGGTAGTCCCCTACCCATTTAACATAGTTCTTCTTGGACAATTTCTAGGGAGAAGCCATAAATCCAATATTTGTAGAAAAGGTCACTCATCCTACAACGGTAACTTTACATGCATTTTTAGCCAATCCATGGAACTCATATTTCACTCTCTACCTTCAAATTCTTCACTACATGTAATTCAATGTTCAAATTCTTGGAGCTTCGAGCGAGTCTTCAAAATTGTAGAGTAGTATTCTATTCTTGAGTATTATTCTATTCATTTGCAAAGCATAAAACTTGTTTGAAGAGATATAGTTAATATTAATAACAGTTAAGAGTATAATTTAAATTAATAAGAAAACTTACTTATAAACTTTTACATAGAAAACTCAATTTCTCTATCCCATCACACTCTTATATATGTGTTGTTAAAATTGTTTACACTGTAAAAAACCATTTTTCGTTTGTCGAATTAACATAGTTTCCATTTCCATTGGAATGAAATGGGAAACGAGCTACTTCCATGGATTAAACATATATGTTTCCTCTTCTATCACAATAGATGCACAAAAAGTTGATGACCCGCATCGACTGCAACAGAGGCTCTGATCAACAGAGTTGTTAGAGCATGTACGAACGCAGCCTGTAGGTGTTAGGATAACAAGAATAAAAAGGTATTTCTACAATAAGTGGGCGGATTGCAAAAAATTAGGAAACCTACAGATATTTATGCAAAATATTAGCATAAAAAACTATAATTGTTATGGCACAATTGCCGAAACCCAAGCGATTACATGATTCCATGCAGGGCAGGGAATAATAAAACATTGAGAGTATGAGAAAATACATTGAATATTATATATTATATGACAATAAAGATAGAAGGAAGAGTAGAGAATTTGTAGTTTAAGAATATGGATAAATGGAAACAATAACGTTTGACTAATGTGGATACTTGCATTACAATAAAATTTAGATAATAATACAAGTGAAAATATATATCGTATTTTAAAGATGGTATGTGCAAATAACACAAAATAATAGGGTGTATTGATTTGAGTGACGATACACTGAAAAATAAAATAAAATAATCCAATTTAGTTGCATTGATTTTAAAAATGACATAAATGATTTAGAGCAATCAAATGGTTGTAATGATTTCAACAATAACATAATGCAAAAATTGTGGTGCATTGATTTGAGTGATGATACAATGAAAAATGGTGTGTGATATGGAGCAATCAAATCGCCCCATTTTCAATGAGGGTGATTTTTTGGTGAAGCATAGTTCCACCCATTATGTGCATTTTTTCAAAATTAAGATGATCGAGGTCATCTTAAAATGTTTTAAAAATTCCAAAGGAGAATCTCTTTGGAAAAATTTCCCCATACTGGGATGTTACTCTGACTTCCATACATCCCACAAATACTGTAAGTCGTTTATTTTCTCCGCTTTTATTGGAAATGTTATTGGACATTAGGGGTTCAAATGTATTATGTGTGTAATTGTTTGGGTTATGTTATTTGAACTATCTTATTAGGGTTAAAATTTGTAGAGACTAACAGGTAGTTTGTTTTAAGAGTTTTGGTTTTCACTTGGTTCCGATTTATTTGTCATGGGTTCTAGTTAAATTCTTGTTGTAGTTCATTGCTAGGTTGTTGGAGTTAGTGGTAAACCGGGAACAATGACTTTATGATATTTGATCTCTGAACTAAATCTATGTTCTCACGCATATATTGCTTAGAAACATAAACAAATATAATGGCTTAGAAACAAAACAATTTAAAAAACACCCTTTTCTACGATCATTCCAGTTTTTGTCCTTCCAAAATGGTGTCTAGAGCAAAGGCGAGCATTTCTTGGATTTTTTAGCAGACAGTTTCTAGACATTAGGGGAGTTTTGAGGTAAAAAATGAGCCTCTAACCTAAAATTGTACCATTAAAATTCACTTTATAATAACCAATAGGACTCAAGATGATGATGTCAACCATAAGGGTAAAATTTGTAAAAACAAATGGAGGGAAAAAGAAAAAAACGAATTTTTTCTTATCATATTTTTGACATATCTCATTATCGATTCACCCAAATTTCAAGTTTGGGGGCTCGTTGGATGTGGAATTGCATCCAAACCATACCCATGCTGCATATTTTTGAGGTACCCACGACACCCAAAAATGAAAATTTCAATAAAAAAACTGTATAATTTAATTCTGCATCCAATCCATACCCATGCTACATACTTTTGAGGTACCCACGACACCCAACAAGCCCCCAAACTTGAAATTTGGATGAACCGATAAGGAGATATGCCAAAAATACGATAAGAAAAAGTAGTTTTTCTTTTTCCCCTCCAAAATTTAGAACTTCTATTTTATTATTATAAATATTATTTTATTGTTTCCCTTATGAGGCCCATTTTAGACCTCAAAACTCCCCTGATGAGGTTAATGACGAAAGATATATGATGATTCTTTCCCCTTGTTGAAAGATATATGATGATTCCTTCCCCTTATGAGGTTAATGGCAAAGAATAGCTCAACCATTTTTCCACCATATTTGAAAATGGAACAACACCAGACTTTGAAGATAGTTGTTATATGCAGACGACCCATTATGATGAAGAGTTCAAAGATTTGGAACCCCGTATCTCTATTGATTCTTCCATGATGTCACCATCATACTCATCATGTAGCAGGGAAGCATGTCTCACAAAGGATTCTTTTGCAGGTATTCAACATATGAGGAGCCTAGGTTATCACTTTGAGTTGTGCCCATTAAGAAGCGTAGAAGAAGTTGTTCAGCCTGCTTTACCCTACATCGATGAGACGTTGATGATACATCTCAACAAGACCGATGAAGGTAGGTGGAAAGGTATGGTTTTGATCCCTTAGTTTCATAATATTTATTGTTTATCTTTTCATTTGAAGCATGAGGGTATAGATTATATTGTTGACAATTTCAAAAGTTCAAAGATTATTGGGGTTACTAATATGCTTGTGGAAAAGATAAGCGATATACATGTATGTACAAATAAAATCTTGAGTAAATGCAGAAACAGGTTGCGGCTCACATGTGAAGATTCGAAAATTCCATCTCCATGGATAGCCTCCCAAGTTTAGAATTCATCGGCAAGTTTCAGGATTTTTTTTTTTTGAAGATATGTATGATGGAGGTATCCCATACATAAGTCCACTCGAAGAATGGATCAACGAAGCTTGTCCAAGTGATGCTTCTCCATGGTACTAGTTTCAAGCTTTCCAAGTCCTTAAGAAGGTCTGGTTTCCTGCACTCATTAAGATAAAGATCATGGTTCAAACTCAACATATCATCAATGAGGTATTGTCTTGGATTACAATAAAGGACAAAGGTAAGTATGAAATGCTTACTTATATGGTTACATTGGTGGTATGATTTCACTTAACCCATTTTGGATACCGGGTTTAAGTTAGGTTAGTTGAATTAGGAATATTTTTGTATGTTGCATCTAGTGTCTTTCCATCCTTTTGTTATTTTTTATTGTTCTTAGTTTGTTACCATCATTTAGCGAACAAGGCAGAATGGAAGTGTCTACCCTTAGATTCTTTTAATCTCTTGGACATTTGATATGTGTGTAGGTCTACAGGTACTAGTAGATTCATAGGTTCTCAAGCACTCCCGGGAAGAGCACTCATTTCACAGTTGGAGCTAGTGTTACTCTGCACTTGTACCCAACGCACCTTCTAGTGTACCCCAAGGAGAGAGGGCTAATTTTTCAAGCAATAGGGGTGTTATTAGGCGATGGTGGTCATGGATGGACCCTTTGGTCCTCCTTTAAGGGTACTATGGCTTAATGGTGTTGTTGACTGCCATTTAAAGGGGTTTTTAACCTCGGGGTTTGTGTATGGGGCCCCTAAGGATTGATTAATGGGTCTCATGGCTCCATCTCCTGTTTGTATGCTCTGATGGCCTCTACATCAGCTACAAGACACTTCAGTGATAACCACTTCGTACACCCTCCTGTCCCTTTAGTCAGTGAGTCCTTGCTCTCCCTGGCCTTCTTTCCTCAGAGGACAAGGGATTTTATAGCATTCTAGGGGTTAGATGGGGCATAACGCCCTCCCTCCAGTTCAATTCGGTCTTTCGTTGGGAGTGATTCGCTTATTTGAGCGTGTTTTGGCACATGGGGATGCAAATACCTGAGGTAGCCTACCTTGAGCCTATATAATAGCTATATTGTATTATTATTTTCTTTTTCTTTTAATTTTAAGTTTACATTTAATAATTATGAATTTATTTGTTTTAAGGCATGTTGACCTGGATTTTATTTGTAAAACTGAGTGTGAGATCATATAAATAGATCTCCTCACTTTCATTTGTAAATTAGAACTGATGGGATAATACACTATGCACTTGTTTTACCCTTCTTAGGGTTTCTCTGGATGAATGTGCTCATTTTGAGGAAACTTTGTTGGTTTATGCAAGCTATTTTATCGTAATTCTTTTGTAAATCTTTGCTTTGGTGATGCTTCGATTTGTTGGATGAACATAAGCACAAGGAGGTCACGCTTCTTACATTTTTGTTGGATGTTGGTGGGTGTGCATGTCTAAGTCTTAATGGTGGCGCAAGCTATTTTATCGTAATTCTTTTGTAAATCTTTGCTTTGATGATGCTTCGATTTGTTGGATGAACATAAGCACAAGGAGGTCAAGCTTCTTACATTTTTGTTGGATGTTGGTGGGTGTGCATGTCTAAGTCTTAATGGTGGCCTTATAGCTGCACTTTTCCCTAGGATACGCCCTTACCTTTCTCTTGTCACCTTAGAAAACGGCGACACATCTCATTGTGAGGGTGCCCTAGGGTTTCTCCTTAGTTTTTCTAGGGTAGTTGCTTAACCTAGGACCCTTCCTCACTAGGTTTTCCATTCTCCTTAGAAGCCCTAGGTTGGGTAAGGCTTGTGCTAGGGTAGGGTTTCCTTGTGATCTCAGACCATTTTCATTTTCAAAACATAGTTTCCAGGGTTAGTTTTAGTTCTGCAAAATTTATAAAAATTTAGGGCCTCCCGAAATTTTCGTCTTCTAAAATCTAGGATCCTAAAATCTCGGACCCTAAAATTCTGCGCCCTAAAGTCTCGTGCCCTCTCTAAAAGTGCATGCCTTTTCTAAAATTTCACACCCTAAATTTTCGCACCTTAAAATTTTGCGTCCTAAAATTTCGAGCCCTTCCTAAAATTTCGGGCCCGCCCTAAATTTTTTCGCCCTAAAATTTTGGGCCTTCCCCAAAAGCTCGGTCGTCCTCATAATTGATCTATATATATATATAACTAATGTTGTCATAAATACTTGCATGAATGAATGACACATGTTACTTGTATTGTTGCTTTAAATTATTGTGATAAATGACTTTTGGTTAATATCTCCATATCACTATTACTACTTGGAACAAATTAGTCATGCAATTGGCTTATCTTTGGATAAATGAACTTTTATTATTCATACCCTCTTATACTCCATTAGGCATTGGTCACTAACCATTCACACATAGGAGATATATTTGGGGTCTAAGATGTCTGGTTAAATGTATTATTGCACTTTATCGAGGATATAGAAAAAAAGAAAAAAAAAACTATATATATAGTTTTAGGAGCTCACAAGAACATCATGCACTAGCAAAAATTGAAAGTAGATGAACTTAAATATATAGCAATTATTATGTTCCCAACAGGGAATATATATGAATCAGTTGGGTGGATTAATTAGCTAGGCATTTTTAAATTTTTTACTTTTCAAATGTTTTTACTATAGTTTGACTAATTTTTATTTTTTGAATTATTTAAATATTGATTTAATTTAGCCTCTACTAGTCTTTTGCAGGTGATGTTTGCTTGAGACTTTGTGCCCCAAGACCAGGCTGCGAGACAACCTAAGCAATTGACATGTATTAGAAAATGATTTTCATTTCTTTGAGCAAAGAGCCTGCCTACCAAATTCAAAGCATACTCAACAAAATTTTAATACAGCCAAAGTTTTTATGCAGTGGTTTGTTCAATCCAAATAGACAACAGTTTGCAAATATCAAATATCAAATATCTGAGATTTATATAACCAATTTGTGGTTTTCCAAGAGCCTTAAATCTCTCAATCCCTTCACTAATCAATGCGTTTGAATCTCTCAATCCCTTCTCTAATCGATGCGTATGTGCATATGAGGAATTTATATGAATGGCTGTGAGGAATCTGTATTGATGGCTGGTTGCGTTAATTGACAAAGAAGCTGGACATTTGGTAGCCAAACACAATGTTAAAGATATAACATGATTGCCATTGTTGCAGATGTCTTGTAAGCAAAAGAAAGACATGTGTGGCACAGTTTTGAAAGTCATGACACATTTTAAATAGCATGGTTTTACATATAACGTGATGCAGATGTCTTGTAAGCAAAAGAAAGACATGTGTGGCACAGATTTGACAGTCATGACACATTTTAAATAGCATGGTTTACGTTATGCCTTGTTCTAGAAAGACATGTTTTGGATGGTATGCATTAACGTGTAGTTATTGTGAATTGATGAATCTGAAACGTGGCATTCGTTTAAGTGTAGCAGTGCAGAACTTAATACTAAGCATTGAATGTTAACTGTTCTATAGTGAAGCCATTGAGGTTAATGGGTATGGACATGGGCATGGGTATGCTCGGATATACGTTCCATGTGAAAATTCGATGCCCTGATCATTGTAGTAGCTAGATTGGGATTAAGAGAAGGAGGTTGCCACGAGGTTTATCAGAAGCAAAGATTTCAAGCTAATAGAGGTAAGATTCTTCAGTCTGTTTGCAGGCTGATTTATTGTTATGAATTTTGGGTTTTAAACTTTCAATTGAATACCTCCGTAATATTCCCATAAGCTTAGCTATTTAATTTACTCCGAATATTTTTTTGTTTGATTGTCTGATGATATCAGTGGTAATAGCGACTGAATTAAAAAGATGTTATGGTCAGGAAAAAAAGGAAAACCTGAGCTTTCCTTTCCCCTAATTCAAACTCCTTACGGATTCTTTCCTGACTCTCGAATGTATAGTATGGACAAATCCATTTTTGCTGCCTGTGAAGTTCATGTAAATGACCGCAAAAAATTTAAAGAAAATATTCCTAAGAAGAGGAAAATCAAAGGCTGCTATATAAATAATCGCGCCAGCAATTTCATCTACTCTTACCATCCCCTTACCCTGTCAATTGAAATGTTACGAACAACTTTAGTTTTGTGTTATAGTAGTAAGAGTTCTTTGATATGAAGTTCACAATGCTCAAAAGAATTGTTTCTTGAAGATGAGCTTCTTTAGCAGTTCCTGACTGAAACTCGAATGTACAGTATGGCCAAATCCATTTTTCCCTGCCTGTCAAGGTCATCAAGGTCATGTAAATGATGGCAAAAAAATTAAAGAAAATGTTCCTAAAAAGAGGAACAATGAAAGGCTGCTATAGAAATAATTGTGCCATCAATTTCACCGACTATTACCATCCGCTTACCCTGTCAATTGAAATGTTATGAACCTAGAGGAAATAATAACAGCTTTAGTCTGCTTTACGGTAGTAAGAATTTTTTGATATGAAGTCACGATGCTCTGAAGAATTGTTTCTTGCAGATGAGCTTCTTTAGCGGGGGTTCGGGTCGGGGACAGGGAAGAAGGTGACCTAGTATATGGAAGGAAGGAGCAAAGAAAAGAATCAGGTTCACCGTCCATTTTGATGCAAACTCTGACAAATTTAATGAGTTAATCCGAACTGGGCATCTGTTTCTGAGTGGACAGAATTTAACCCAACCAATGTTTCTTGGCCTTGCCCCTGCCCCTTTGCAACCCCATTCGACTGTCATAAAAGAGCCTCCAATGTTCAATCTGAATGAAAACAAAGGTTGGGATGTAAACCCTAACTCGCCATATTCTGGAAACAGAGGATGGGGTGCTCCAGATCCCAATCATCAACATGTTAATACATCTCCTTCTGTTGCTGCCTTTGTGAATTCATTATCTCATCCCAAAGACAATGCTAAAATACCATGCTCACCGCAGCTTGTAAGACCCCTGGACTTACAAGGCAAACAACCTATGTCGAAAGCACCATCTCGAATGACTGAAAAAACCCCATCAAACTCCTCCAGTCACTGTCTACTCAGAAGCACATTCCGTCAAAGAGGAAAAGAAAGACAAGGAGGATATATCTCACCTAGACTTGTTCCCAGAAATATCCTCTTTTTGATATGGATTGTCTTCTTCATAAATGTTGGAAATTTTGGCAAGAACGATATCTTTGCTTTAACAAAGTAGACAATTTTAATAATTATTACTTTGATCTATATCGATGATTAAACATGAAAGGTTGGGTTCGGAATGTACATTTGGCTGAAAAGATTATAATGTTGTGAACAAATAGTGTTTTGCTAAAATTTTGGAAGGTACAAGGTGGAAAATGAAAATCAAATTACGGTGAAGACCAATTGCAAGAAATTCTATGTCAGGAGACCAATCCAATCCAGCTAGCTGACTATTTGTGTTTCTAATAATATCTTTTTAAACTTTTGGAGTTTTTTAATTAAGGAATCAAAATTGTGAAAAATTAATAATTACATGACTATTTTAAGGATATTTTCAGCAAAGTAATGACTGATAACGCACACCAAAAACGAACCATCTTACAGCTCCACACAATGCCTGTTTATCTAGAAATTGGAATTTCTTGCGATGTGCTTTCAATTCAAATTCAGCCAGTACGAATAACTCAGCCCACATTGTTCATAGGATCGCATGAGCTTCGATTTTGAGAAACTGAAGACGGAGGCAACGCTAAAGTAGTCGTAATGACCGTCGCTTCTTCTAGATTTCTCTCCTACACTTGTGCAGGGATCGCTTGAGTTGAAACTGTGGTCTCTGTCACTAAGTGGATGGCGTTGTTTGATTCGGTGTCCTGAGCAATTGCAGCACCTTCGGGCTTCCTATTTCGACTAAGAAGATCCAGAGAATATCTACACAGAGGACACGAAGAATGCGACGCCAACCATTTATCAATGCATTCAACGTGGAAGCCATGATTACAGTCGGGCAACAGTCGCACCTTTTCTCCGTCCCCAAATTCATTCAAGCAGATGGGGCACTCAGTGGCCAATTCCGGTGGCAGCTTAGAGGCAGATGTGTAGACAACGATTGGCAGTGCTTTAATGGCCGCCTTCTTCAATCCAGTGTTGCCCATCTGGAAAACCACCCCATCGGATGATTGGACCCCCATTCGTCTGCTGTAGCAACGTGCGCATCTGAGCAACGAGTTGAGGCAGAGCGCAGAGATGAGAGCGCAGATCATAGCTGCGAGAAGGACAACTATATCCGATTTGAGACTGCCCTCGTTGAGGTAAGTACTAGACCACCAAATGTGCTCCTCTTTCGTTGGAGAAGATGCCGGAGCAGAAGCTAATAACCTCCTGCTAACTAACAACGGAAACTCTAAAGCGCTCATTCTGCTGGATTCGGCCTTGAAATCTCAACAATGAATGATTTAATCTGTCATTCCCCTCCCCTGCAACTTGATGACTAAAGATAGCTGCGTGGGACAAAACAAAGATGAAAAATAATGGCAACAAAACGAAGACTCCTTCCTTCTCTCTGTAGTTTGTTTGAGGAGAAAGTGATGATTAGTAATGGCCGTTTCGTGTATATATATATTGGTCCCAAATCCAGAGCTCTTGCGACGTGTCACGCTGGTATCAGTGCTTAATTTTTTACAGTCGCTATGAACTCAGATAAATCATTTTCCTACCGTCCATCTTTCGGAGAGCATCAAATTATGTCAAATTCAGATTCGCGCAGCTCTGGTCAGGAATGTTATAATTGCTTATAACTTTCATTAGAAGATATGAAAATTTAATAATTATTAAAAAAATGTAAATCCAATAAAATTGACGCATATGTTGTCCATTATGCGAAACATAGAATTTGACAAAATAGAAAAGTTGAAACTATTGAGCTTTCATAATTCCATTCCATGGGTATATTGTCTACAAAATTTCTGCGGGATGGATATTTTTTTGCATGGAGATGCCACTACGAATATCAATATTATTAAATATAAAAAATTCCATATTACACTTCAGCAGGAAAACACCCTTTCTTTGATTAAAGCATTTACCACTTAAAAAATGGATCAATGTGACATTAAAAAGAAGTGGAAGGTATATTACGATATTATATGCAAAGATATTATAGCAAAAATATAACCCGTCGATAAAATATTTGAAGGCATTGATGGTGCAAATGTTTTTAGTTATTTATTGTGTGCATCTTTATAGGTTCTCATTATGGGCGACAACGCTTTCTAAATGGAGGAACTTTATATGGATCACAAAAGTCACTGTCACTGTGTTTTGTTCCGACTGGTTGTTTTTGTTTTTTCCTTATCGTGGAATGGAAGGTTGTTAAAGGGAGGAGTAATGATGAACCTCTCGAGTGGCGCTTTTTTTTTATGTTCTCGATAGGGAATATATATGAATCAGTTAGGTTAATTAATTTGAGAGACATATTTAAATTTTTTAGTTTTCAAATGTTGTTAATACAGTTTGATTAATTTTTATTTTTTAAATTATTCAAATATTGATTTAACTTAATTTTTATTGGTCTTTTGTAGGTGACGTTTGCTTGGTTCTTTGTGCCTCAAGACCCGGCGGCATGATAACGTAAGCAGTGGCATTGGAAAATGCTTAGGTTAAGTTAATGATATTCACAGTGGGAATTGGTTTGATTAATACAAAAGCTGTATACTTGCAGTGGCAGTGGCCGTGTGGCTATCTGCATGCATCTCATGCACAAATTTGAAATTGAAATGACAGACGGAGGCAGGTTTTTGTGTTTGATCCTTATTCTCTCTAGTTTTGTTAAATTTGTTCAAGCAATGTATCAATTTTCTTGCAGATTTTTGAAATGAATAGTTCATCTATTTAGTATTACTGTGTATAAGTTCATGAACAATGTTCTAAAGTTTTGAAGCAAGAAATGGAAAAGAGAGCTAAAACCTGGAAGACATCAATTGTTTAGCTACTTTGGTAGAGACATAATTACGGAAAATAGAGAAAGACCAATATTTGACACAAAAAGGAAACATTTAATGTTGATTGGACAGAACTTGATTTAATGGTTTTGGTAACCCTGCAATAGATTTTTCAAATTTGTATGGTAAAGTTTTTTTACCTTCTCTAGGGTTTTAGAAGGCCAATTGTCGAAAATAGCTTTATGTGAATTGTATTTGGGATGCCAACGTTCATGCAGTCGAGATCTGACAATCAAGGTGCATGCATCACTCGCATGTCTCTACACATGTATCTACAGGCCATGCAACACTCCACTTGTCTTTTTCCTTGATTAACCCATCCTCCAACTATGCTACTAACATCCTCCATATGTAGCATGAACAATTGATCAACCTGCATGTCCTCCAACAGAAGCATGGCGGATATAAAGCACACAGAGCTGGGTGGTGGTCTCCCTGCATAGAACTGGGCAGTTGCATCCCTTCGGATCCAATGGACTGCTGCAAATACACCATGCATATCAAAGGTATTTCCAATCTAGTGTATGTATACTAGGTTGAATTCGCTATTCATTGTTTACATATTTTTCAAGATCTATGCATTACAGCATACATGAAAACCATATATAGCTTTAGAAATTATAACAACCCATTTATAGAAGAACTGTTGAAAGCTTATCCATTAGTTTTAGTTTTTCAGTTGTGAAATGGAAAAAGATTTAAATCATCTTTCTAATATTTGAACGGGATGTAAAGCCTTTGAATCTATATTTTTCAAGATCTATGCATTACAGCATACATGAAAACCATATATAGCTTTAGAAATTATAACAACCCATTTATAGAAGAACTGTTGAAAGCTTATCCATTAGTTTTAGTTTTTCAGTTGTGAAATGGAAAAAAATTTAAATCATCTTTCTAATATTTGAACGAGATGTAAAGCCTTTGAATCTATGCCAGCTTTGTAACAGGAGGTTGGCATTTCATTATTGCCTATAAATTGAAACAAATCTAATTATTATTTGCTCAATTTGCTACACATAGTATTTCTATAAGGAACTTTTTTTGTTTAGCAGTAATGGAAACTAGTCTAGCTAAGTTCCAATAGACATTCTTAGGGTACTAGTTTAGGACTCTCATCACAGACGCCTCAATTCGTTTCGTTTTGATAGTGATTATTTTTTACAAAGATTATTCAGGTTTTATTATGTTGCTAGAGCAAATTGTTTGAACTCAAGTAACTTATGTGTAAGATATGATTTGGAATACTCTTCTCAAAGCACATGTGTAATTTTCTTCCATTAAAGGACATGTGCAATTTTCTCCCATTGCTTTGCTTTATGGGAGAAAATCCTTCAAAATATGAAGGAATACCACGCTCCTTTTCTATCTCAAAGCTCTCAAAAATGGTGTAGAATATGAAGGAAGACCACGTTTGTTTTGCTGTCCTAGAGCTCTCACCAAATTCTATCGTGGGAACCCTTGTGATTCGAGAGGACACTTGTGGTTGAATGAGTGAATAGAAATATGAACCAAATGCACATAGTCTACACGGCCACTGTGCTTCTTTACCTTTTTATTATTATTTTTACATTATTGTGACAAGTTCATCGTGAACAACAAGATGGCTTTGAGCTGGTGTAGTGGCTTACGTGGAAAATGCAGAGACATATAGGTTTACCAGGCTAGGCCTTTCAAGATTGTTAAGAAGCATAAATTTTTATTTGTGTTATTCTTTATTTGTATAAGCATATGTTAGAGGGAATTATTGTACAAGAGAATGAAATTTTCAGATCTGTATTTGTAATCAAATTACTTGTTTTGAATTTACTCGTATGCATTAGTTTTCTTATTTTCACGAAAAAAATTATAAATGATTTTAAAGATCACGGGAAAATTACAATTTTGAAGTAACTTTTCAATCTAAAATAAAACTATAATACAAGTGCATGATCAGTAACTTTTCAATCTATAATAAAACTATTATACAAATGCATTATTATACAAATGCATGGTTGGTTATGCATTCAACAAATTTACTATAATGAATTAATTTTAACAAGATTTATTTAGATTAAAACTATAATACAAATGCATGATTAGATTAAAATTATAATACAAACTCATGATTAGTTATGGATTCAACAAATTTACTATAATGAATTAATTTTTATCAAGCTCGTGCATGATCAGTAACTTTTCAATCTAAAATAAAACTATTATACAAATGCATGATTAGCTATGCATTCAACAAATTTACTATAATGAATTAATTTTTATCAAGATCTATTTAGATTAAAACTATAATACAAATGCATGATTAGATTAAAACTATAATACAAATACATGATTAGTTATGGATTCAACAAATTTACTATAATGAATTAATTTTTATCAAGCTCTATTTTGTGATGGGGATCCTTTATTAAATTCAGTAGTTAAATTTATAATGAATACTTTGTAATGGGGATCCTTTATTAAATTCAGTAGTTAAATTTATGCTTATGAATAATGGTTCATTTGATGAATAACAAAATTCTTCTCATATTATAGTGGTTATGGAATTAGTAAAGCTTGGAGTTAAATTTATGCTTATGAATAATGGTTCATTTGATGAATAACAAAATTCTTCTCATATTATAGTGGTTATGGAATTAGTAAAGCTTGGTATTGGTTCATTTGATGAACAACAAAAATTTTGCGAGTGCCTATCTTCTTAACACAAAATTTATCCTTACTCACAGTGAATTGCAATTAGGGTTTATTTTACTCATAGTCAATTGCAATTAGGGTTTATTTTCTAAATCAATAATTTTCTTTAGTATTTCTATTATCACACAATGACACAACCACTTATACCGTCACAAGAACTAGATTATTCCATTCATATAAATTAACCATAACAAGATAGATTATTCCGTTCATATAAATTAACCATAACAAGATATGGTTGCCACTTCCATAAGGTCTCCATAAACCCTTCCAAATGGAAGTTAAAAGGGCTTGAGAATGGCAGTTAAAAGAGCTTGAGAGTATCTAAATTAACCATAACAAGATATGGTTGCCACTTCCACAAGGTCTCCATAAACCCTTGCCAAATGGAAGTTAAAAGGGCTTGAGAATGGCAGTTAAAAGGGCTTGAGAGTATCTAAGAGTTTAATATATTTAATGAAACTCATTTGAAATTGCATCAAATATTTTATCATATCTACTTCTCACACAACAATGATATCTACTTCTCACACAACAATGTAAACTTTACTAAATAATGCAGTGATACTTTACCAAATATGTCAATGGAGCTCTCAATTAGGACTAGCTAGAAATAGTAGATCCATCTTCAGATGTCTTAAATCATATCTACTTCTCACACAACAATGTAAACTTTACTAAATAATGCAGTGATACTTTACCAAATATGTCAATGGAGCTCTCAATTAGGACTAGCTAGATCCATCCTCAGTTGTCTTAAGTAAAACTAAAATAGTAGATCCATCCTCGGTTGTCTTAAGTAAAACTTTAGGCCCTCACATCTTCAAGCTTTCAAATCTAGAAGCAGGGAATATGCAAATTTGTTGCTAAACCTTGTTTTTTCTTAAATTGGTTTCACAAAAAATACTAACCACTTTCGGAATTGATGGGGATGATGATTAAAAGTAATCTACAAAAACATCAGAATTTAAAAATTAAGTAATCTGTAGTGTTTAATGTGACATTTAAAAATGAGCATGGAAAATCATGATATTCATAATTAGGTTTCTTTATTCAAACACTTTGACAGTATTTGAAACAATTGTGAAAAGACATAACATTTTCATAGTTTGGTATTAGGACAAACATCAAGTGCCTTCGTCTTTTGCGAGTTGACATATTAGAAGATGCTCATATGTTGTATGTGTTTCGTATTCACAGAATGCATAGAAGTTGTTTCTCTGTTTGCACTCTCCACAGGTCCACTGGAATGGTGGTGTAAAGGCATAACATGCCATATATCTGGAAAAACATCCAAACCAGAATAAAGGAGAGAACATTCTATGAAAGACACATGTATGTGAATTTGTGATTAAATTTTTCAATACAATGGACACAAAACATTCTGAAACAAAACTATCATCTGTAGAAGTCATAGAAGCGGAGCTACCAAGATGGTCGTTGATTTTTTTTTTGAAACTATAAATAGGAATTGCTATATATGGCAAAATATATGAACCAGAGTTGAGTAGAAACATTTTATGAGAGAAATCTATACGAAAATCTATTATAAAAGTTTTGAGTGTAGTGGAGACCTATTTTTTTGTCCTTTTTATCTTTCCAAGTAAGAAAGGTGGGGAATGAGGGGCAAAAAAATGGTGAGAAAAAAGTTTTCTTTCAGATGATTAAAACAAAGATGGTATACACAAGTGTGTGCTTAAAAGGTACAAGATGGTGATCTTTGTCAAGTAGCTCTTTTTTTTTCATCTGACGTAAGAGGAGCAGATTTCCTAACAAGGGAAAATTATTTCTAAACATGTTCAAAGAAAAGTAATATAGTTAATAGAAATTTTGGTCTGTAGGAGATGTGTCTTATATGTTTTCTTTGCCCCTGGTGGTGCAAGTGTGCGATATTATAAAACAAGAGAAGAATAAAATGGTTTGAAAAAACTATCTGTTGCAGGCAAAAGATCTATAAGAACAACAAAAAAACAGTCGCTAATATGAAATGTAACATAGAAGGTGAAAACAATTTTTTATGGCGTTGTTTTGGGAAACTGCAACTGGAGTTATTTATTTTTGGGGAATATATACCTGGTTCTTTGCTTCAAAGATTGGAAGCAACTCCTAGACAACAACTTCATCATTGAGGGGATCAACAAAAGTAGCTTGGGAGGTTTTTAGAATATGGCTTCCTTTGGGCCTGGTCTTACAATATTATTCATTACGTACAGAGGTGATTCTTTTGCTGCAAGTTGCTGTTGCAACCATAGGAAAAAAACTTATGTAAACTTCATTTACCTAAAATAGAGAACACAAAAAAAAAAGTAATTGGTCCCATACAGAAACGCGAAGAAGTGGTAAGAATTGTGTGTGCTATTTGGATGTTTTTTTATTCATTATTTTAAATGAATTCTTACTATAGACTTGGTAAATTAATCTTGTTGTCGTGAGATCATTATGCTTCATAATCATGTGGTGAAGCCCAACATTGAAGCCATTAACCAAAATAAAGATCCGTCAAATTGGTTTAATATTTTATGGATTCTATTATAATTCTTCATTTTATTATATATTCTCTTTAATGGAAACTACACAGTTTGACATCGGTGTCTTTCATAAAATATGTTCAGATTTAGGGTTCCTTTAATTTTTCCACTACAATTGTTGCATTAGGAGCTAGGTGTAATGCATAGTATCTGACAATTTCTTTTACATCTATTCATGCATGCATTTCATGCTTTTCACAGTCTGCGAGACTCTTACAACACCCAAGGGTTCTGAGAAAGAAATCTGGGAAATAAATGGGCTTTTACAGCACCCGAAGGTTGTGATTTTCATTTTCCTCTCTATGTATTGTGATATTGATGCTTAGGGAACTCAGAGTTTGTTTTCATCCATTTTTCTCTGCATGTGTTGATTAGCATCAACTTATTCAATTCGACCATGTGTTGCAATCCTATCCATGACAATGATTCCGACTTTTTTATTTTTAAAAAGATATTTATTTAGCTGTGGCATGTAGAATTTAATATTTTACAGTACTTTCTCACACTGTACATAGAAATCTGTGGCAATTTCTCATGCGGCACGCAATTTCTCACACAGTACATAGAAGTCTAGAGATAAAGAAGTCAAAAGAGATGGTAGTTGCTGCCATTGGAGCTTTCTACAGGTGCAAATCTCATCGTCATTCATGAACCACAGACCCATCATGTAAGTATATATAATACTTTTAATAATTTTGAGTTCTTTGTGAAGATGGGAAGGTGGTTGTCAACATTTCTTAGGTTTGTTTTTTTAAAGTTATTTTTTTTTAATTATTGTGATTATTGGTGTTGGAGAATGAAAGTTACAGTCACAGTCTGCAAAACAACTAGTTAAATGGGGTTGCTAGCAACTAATTAAATGAAAAATTAAAAGGGGTCACTATTAAAGAATGTTAACCTTTTTCATTAATTATAATTTCATCACAATATTTTATATAAAACACAGCTGCAGCTACGGTCTACAAACAACCAAAACCACTATGCCGAGACTCTACTGATTCGATTGCAAGGCCGCCCACAACACACTTCAAGTCATGCGCATATCAACTTCCACGCGGCAACCACCTCTACTATTTGTGGCACACAATCTTCATTTTCTTTTTCTGTTCCGCTGGCTTAGTTGTTTGGTTGCTTGCTTTTCACCTACAGACTTAGAAGACGAGGAATACCAGTTGCTTGCTTGCTTACTTGCAAGAAGTCAGTGACTTCGTTTACTGGCACAATGGAAGAAGTCGCCCGGTTTCCTTCCACAGTGGTTTTGACAAGAGTCCAGTTTGACCTTGCATCATCCAGGGAAATTGTAAGTGGATGCACGAAATAGAGAAGAATAATGGGAAATCAGGTTGGCAAATAATATATTTTATATTTTAACTCAGTTAAAACTCATTTTCATGCCAATTCAAATGAATAAACAATATATTCTTCAAGAGTGCTTAATCCAAAAATATCAATAAGATCATCTCCTCTTGCCTGATTTATTCTCTAGACATTGTCCCAGCTTCAATAGAATAACTCATTTGTATTATATTTTCTGTACTAAACGAATAAATTATTTGACTGAAATTGGAATTTCAAACAATGTGTTATATCAAATTTAAGGGATGGAATTTCATGAAGACTCTGATTCTACGTGGAAAAACTATATGCAAATGAATAAATAAATCACTAAAAAGTTGACTTCAGATATCCTCGAGTAAAATCTATAGCTGTTGTCTTCCTAGATTATGAATCCATGGAGGATATAAGCTCCTTTGTGTCATCTGAATGTTGTTCTATGGAGGTTTTTCCTGTGGATGTTAGGTTACGAAAGGGGGATTTGCATCTAGGTGATGGTATAAGGGGTGTAGCAGATTACCCAGCTGAAATCCATGTCAAGGCTTTAAAGTTGGTTAATACACTTAGAGGTACTTTCCCCTCAACTTTTGAATTACCTGTGTCACCAGGTGATGGGTCACCAGCAACACACTATATACTTAAACCTGAAGACTACTTAACAAATAATTGCTTCCCAAGCTGATACGATTGTATTACTTTTCTTTTAGTTAATCGTTTCGAGCAGCTTATGGGAGGAATTTCTAGTTTCTGAATTTCAAGTTCTCCTAACAAACTTCTTTTGTAGTGTACAGGATCTTGATTTTCTTTCCCACCCCAGTCTTTGTTCTTTCAGTACCCTCGGTGCTTCCCAGTTGAGAAAGTAATGAAAACATGCTAGTTTTAAATTCACTTCCATTTTGTTCCTCATCATGGAATGGAGCAATGTTATTCTTATCCTCATCCAGAGTGTTAGTCTCTATGTGTGCCTCATGCGGGATATTGGCTTTAAGTGTATCAGTAGTCTGGTTCTCCTCTCTCTTTGGTTTTGAATTTGTCAATCCAGTGTTGTTCTTATCAATGTCCATACTGTTACTCTTTGTCTCTTACAGAAAATTAGAGTCCAGTGTCTCAGTAGGGTACTTCCTTTTCTTTGATTCCTTCTTTGTAACACAAATACTGTGCTCCTCTTTTAAAAATGAGCCAACCTGTAATATGGAAACCACCTTTGAAGTCTAAATGTGTATGTTAAACAAAATATAGCACTTTTTTTTTTGGTTGGGAGTACACTTGTAACCAGTTATCAGCCTTCACGACTCTCTCATCCTTGGTAAAGAGCTTATAATTTTCTTGTTATGAGCAGTGAAGAATCTCGACAAAACCTCGGGTGGGGTTTGGCTGGGGTCGGGTCGGGGCTGGGATGGAGAGGGTTTAATAAACTTGTTTGAGAAATTACGAACTAAATTATTTTTCTGGGAAAGGTACCATCTAAAGGATAAATAATTGACATTGTACATGAAAGTGTTGGAGACATTTACCATCATACACACTCTTTTTGGTCAAATTGGCCTAGTTAAACCACTATCCTAAGTATAATTGACATTAATTGACATCATTGGAGCATTAATTTCCATCATCTAGTCACACCCATGCCTTCCTACAGTCAAGGAGGCTAACTGGAGCACTCCGGGGGTGATCTGAGTGATATTAATGCACCTAATTGCTAACTGGTGGTTACAATCAGTTCAACCAGTCAGTTAAGGCACCTCCTCTCATTAAATATATTATTTAATGATTATTTATTATTATTTAATGATCTGGAGTCAACAGGGCGCCTCCACCAACTTCTGATGGTCATTTTAGCTTTAGTTAACCTCATCGGGGTTCATTGAAGTCATGGAGCACTAGCACTTGATGGTTGTCTTGCTATGACATGTGTTTGATCTCCTTGAGTTGAGATTCAGTCATTTATTGCACTTCGACTTCAGTTAGGATTTGGTGAGTCAATTAGGGTTTTGGTCAAGTGGTTAACTGAGTGTGAACCAATGGTTGAGAGTCAGTTAAGCTAGACTCACTCACTGAATTTGAATTGTCTCCTTAGGTATTCGTATTCCTCATGGATTTAAGCTAATGCTTGACATTGTTATTGTAACTATTCATTGTTTATTGAATATACAGAGAGGAAACCATTCTTGTCACATACCCCAATTTTGTAAAATAATGTTATTTGTTTTAAAATTATTACTAAGACATTATGTTAAATTTAATGCTAAGTTGAAACTGATGACTCAGCAGAGTCAAAAGATGTGGAATGTAATTCTGAATATTTTATTTTTAATAAATAAAAAGTGGAGACAACAGCTTGGGAGAGCTTTTAATAAGAGTGTTACTGGTCAAACTGATGGAAGGAACTAGGTGGAGAGCAAAAGGACAAGTGGCAACATCCTCAAACACTTCTTATGTTGCAGGTGGCAACTTCCCTACATTTGGGGTCATGATACCCCAAGAAAGTGGGATCAGAGTAGGTGGCTCAATTAATGACAACTAACCCAAAAAGACCTAGGCAATCTTTTAAAAATACCCAATGTAGAGAGCTGAGGCTGCTTAGATATTTTCCAGGAGAAGAATCATTCAGGTGGAATGCACTTCAAGGAATTCATTGGGAAAAAGGGAAGCTATAAGGAAGGTGTTTGAGAGATAAACTACAGTAACTTGATTGATACAACTATCTAGCTGAGAGAATTGACTGACAAGTTCAGGACTGGTATTAAGTCTCGGGACTAGTACTTGATTATTTTCTGCACCTAGTTCCAGCCAGGGAGACCAGAGCAAGCTCGGGGGTCCTGAGGAGTCACTGTTTGAGTGCTCTCCAGGAGTTGGTATGGAGGAACGGCCTCCCATTGCACGATTGTCAACCAAGCTTTAAGAACAGGTTCTGCTATCTATTAATTTCTTTGTTATTATCTGTGTGTGATTGAATGATGCATTTGCAGTTTATGATGTAAAAACTTAGAAGATAGAATATCTTAGTTAGTTTAGTAATGAAATTATTCTTAATGAGAAACAAATCCTACATGTCTTTTTCCCCATCTGGAGTAATCCATATCGTACTCTAGCACAGGTGGTGTATATAAATGAAGATAGTATGATGTAAATTTAAAATAAGATGTTAGCTTGATTAAGAGAATGTTTACTTTTATTTGTTATCAGAAGAAATAGTATTCCTTACATGGAGTAGGGTTAGGGTTAGACCTAGACTGTGAATGTCAGATTTTAGTAAAGGAAAAAGAAGCTATATCATTTTACTAACAGAAGTATGTTTTGATAGATAAATAGTTCTCTATACAGCATTCATTTCAGTAATCTTATTATTTTATTTTGAAACAAAAGAAAAGAATATAATAGTTAAAATGAGTAGTGTTAGGATAAATAAAAATGCTTTTCGACTCTACGGTTTATTTCTTTTCCTGTTTAGGATAAATAACTACTGTATTATATTAACTGTACTGCAAGTAAGAAATTTAAACAAAACTACTAATTACTTAAAGAAATAAATACAGTTAATTATTATTACCTTTATTTATATGAATTCTAAATGTTATAATCTAAATAGGTAATATAGATACAAGAAGAATTCTTTATAAATTATTCAATATAGAAAGCATAAGAATATAATAACAATAGAATGCTATCTCATTATACACCTATAAATAAACTAAGTACAAAGAAAATGTACATAATCATAGGAACAGTGATTGTATGTAAATAAAATAACATTCTTATTCCTTTATAATAAATACTAAGTAAATATAATTTCTGTACTTAAAGATGTAACTATCAGTTACATAAGTACAACTCGAAGAATATGAAATTTCTTATATTCTGAAGGTTAATAAAACAATATTTAAAACTTTATTAGAATGAAGTAAATCAAAGCAAGATAATATAAAAACAATATAGAGTTATCCTAAATAATTTACAGAGTAAACTTAAACATAAATAACTTGCAGAAATGAAATTTATAGAATATAAACAAGCTCGAATCACCGAGCTTAAATAACCGGTTATACAATATAAGTAAAACGATTAATTTACAATGTTATATTGTAAACCAAAGATATTTCAAAAAGAGACAGTATATTCATCTTTACTTCACGGAGTTAGGGTAAAAAACCTATTATATCAAAATTACAACAGAGGTATAAAACCAAAGAGTTTAAGCTCTTTTCTAAACGCCTCCCAGCTTCTACAAGTCAATAGAGTATGGCTTTAACAACCTTTCTTTCATTTATATATATATATACACAGTAGCAAGAACAAAAACCAAAATTTACAGTCACGGCCTAAGCCGGAAACCCTGCATAAAGCAAGGGTTTTAACATCAACTAAAAACAGCGAACCAAGTAACCCAGGTAAACCAAAACCACGAGGTTTTTGCAGGCCACGACGACCAACCAGAAAATGTCCCATAAGGGATTCGACAAGAAAGAACTGCCATGGGGTATCCAAGGCTTACCCGTGAGCAAGCCATTGCCACAGCCTTGCACCAACCACGCAGAGAGACAGGTCGACACCTGTGAACAACGAAGAACGATAATGTTAATACCTTGTATCAAAAATAAACTATTGTGTAATAAAACAAATATGCAAAGATAACAAAAGGGCTAATAGTATTTCTTACCTCAAAGCTTCACCGAAATGTAACCACCCATAATTAGCAGTGCTGCCACCAACGTAAAAAGGAGTAAACCCTTCATCTGCTGCAAGAAAGAAGGAAATTACTACACCGTATCGACCAACGGCGACAAAGAATTGCAGTCACCAGCCCAGCAAGTATAAACACTTATGCCGTAATGGTTCCTCAACCAAAAACACAGTATGCTATGAAACCCTAAGACCCAACAAAAACTCAAGAGGTGAAGCCACAACACTCACTACTGAGCCAAGGAAGAAGGAGATTTTACAGTCTGGTAAGAACTGAGATGGGCAAGCCGTGACGGATAAAAACAGGAGGAAAAACCAACAACCCAGCTCAAGAAACAATCAATTGGTTATAGCTCGTCTCTCTAAGCGTTCAGGGTGAGCCCACAAAGTGCAGGAGACAAGGAAGCTAACCGGGAGACTACCAGCGACGACTTGCAAAGCGATAATGCAGTCCAAAAACACAGTAGCAGAGCGACCGGAGGTTGAGATTAGCGGAGGGAACAATAAGTTAGGGTTCGACAGTGCTCCTTTTAACCATCTAACACTTGGTTGTGATGAGTCCACGTACTCATTTGAAATTATTTGCATGCAGTGGGTGAAATTGTATAGTCTCGATGTGCAATCAACAAACAAGTTATTATTCCAATCACTTGGAGATCTCAAAACTTCTATAAGGTTCGACACCCCAAAGTCAACCTAGCTTGCACGCTGGAGTAAACATCATAACATTAGTATAATGTTAGATCTTAAACTTATTAAGGGTGTAGTCAATACAACGACCCATCTATTATACAAACACGATGCTCATTCTTTCCAACGATTATAATCTATCGAAGGTTAGGGTTATAACTTAGCAAGGTTATAAACTTATATGCGACCTATCACATCATACAAGCAAGGGATGCATATAATAAAAGATTATAAAACTTTAATTCAAGGATAAACCATAGACTCTTCATGGGCGCAATCTAATCTATGACCCCTTTGTTTATACTTTACAAAGTATTCATTCAATAAACAACTATAACTCTATTAAAAGTTATGCCTTAAAGCTCATCAAGGGCGGGGTCAATATTACTACCCATTATAATACTAACATAATATTCATTCTTTCAATCGTTATAAATCCATTTAAGGATATGCCTTTTACTAACTATAAAAGGAAATTCATAAAACCTATTCATGATAAGATACCCATCTTGTGAGAATAGCTCTAGTTATGTATTTAAGTATTTGTTGTATAAACCATTAAGTTTGTAAACAAAAATATTAAGCATTATAGTATTTCTCAGGTTTGACATCAGATAACTTTTGATGATTTAATAACCATAACTCGACAAAATCTTCCAAATAAGTTATGTGTAAAAGAATTCAGTGCATCAACACTAACTTAACTCTTTTTGAGAACAGCATGTAATAATGTTATAATTCCTTTAAACTTTAAAGCTTTAGAAGTTGGAATATTGGTACAAAAACTCATTTATCAATGTGCATTACTTATCACAAGGAGTAACCAAATCTATCATGACATAAATAGTATATGTTCACAACTTAAGATAGACCCTTAACGTAATAACCCTGCCATTCTTAGTCTGCTTGCAAAGAAAGATTAAGGCATTTACACACACGACGACCATGGTAACCATTGATAAACATCAGAGAGTTTAGTATGCAATAAAAACTATAACTACGATTAGAGAGAGAAAGCAACTATCACCAATACTCATAGGACTGAATCTCGTTTCCATGGCGTCTTTAAAAGAATAATGATTTAATGGTTTTACCTCATAAATCTTTTGAAATTGAATAGCATTTATATTCTTTTACTGAGCTATTATATTTGCAACAAACATATATCTATATGGGTAATGATTATTGACAAGCAGCACCGGATCTTTCTTACCTGTAAATCTGTAAGAGCAGGTAAACTTTCCACGTTAGCTCAAAAGCTAGGTAAGCCCAGAATACCAAGACAGTTCCACCTTGTGGTCGCAAAGAAAAACAAGTCATTAAACTGAAAAAGAATTATTCTATAAGATAAACATAACCAAGTAGATAATTCATATTATGAAATCATTAACATATAACTAATTAAAACAATTAGTTGACTGCATTAATGAAGTTTATCTGTATTTACAAAATTTTAAATTTTTCGGAAAATTTTGGGATTTTGACAATTCTGGTTCCGATTAACACCATTCATGAGTATTTGTTGATTATTCTTTCATGAGATTGATTCTTAGTTCCTATATCATGTGCAAGAATTAATAGAAAGGGCTCTTAATTTGTTGAAAAACAGAAACCAACCATGATGCAAGGTCATTTCCGCCAAAATAACATCATTCAAAGAATTGCCACAGAATTACCAATTCCACAGTAACTCTGAAAATCATGGTTATTGTAAATTTTCATGAAGTTTCCTAGAAATTTTATTATATATTAGATTCTTTGTTTCACCAAAACGTTACACTAAAACAAAAATGTTTCACAAATTCAAACCCTATACAGGGATACAACACTGTCATGTAATTTAGTATTTTATGTAGCTTTGTATTTTAGAAAACTACGGGCATTTAAGGGCGCTTGGCAACCTATTCCTGCAACGTAATTATAAATGATGTATTTAAAATGTTTTATAGAAATGAAATAAGAGGAATGTTTTTTAAATTAATTTTACAAAATGACACACTGGTTGAGTGCCTACCATGAGCGAAAGAAAACAAAAACAAAATGGAAAATAGAGGGATCCTTAATTCTCATTTGTATCAAGTTAAATTTGTTTGTTTGGTTGATGGATGAGAAAATATTTTAAATTTTTTTGATCATTTTGGTTGATGAACCAGAAAATATTTTAAATTGTTTTGAAGGATCTGCAATTATTTTAAATTGTTTTCAATTTGGCCTGTAAATCTTAATAGATTATTATGTCAGTTAAAGATTATTATGTCATTTAAAAGGGTTTGTTCTTAAAATTGTAATTTCAATTGAATTTTTGGTTTTTGAACTCTTGAGAAGCTGACTTATAGATGGGTTTTTTTTGTACTACACATTGATGCACACCTGAAACCAAAAATCCCAATGATAATGGCAAACCATTGACAACTTCCTAGATAGGTCCTTCGATTAGCACTACTAGTAAAAAGAGCATTCCAAGTACTCCTAGGCTAGAGGAGCAATTAAAAATATCATCCCAATTGTTGAAATTCATATTCAATGAGCTTAAATCTGCCACTAGGAACTTTAGGCTAGAGAGTGTTCTAGGTGGAGGTGGGTTCGGTTATGTTTTCAAATGCTGGATAGGAGAGAATGGTACTGCCACTGTCAAGCCGGGAAACGGCCTCACTGTTACTGTCAAGACACTTCAGGTTTGTTTCATACACTTCAGGTTTGTTTGATATGCAAGCTGCTGTTTTTTTGTTCTCCTTCTTGATATTTGCAATATAGGGTTGTTTTCCCTAAGTTTGTTTCTAGGTTCCTATTGCTTTGCATCGAAATTGGGTGATGGGATTTCATGTTGGCCGAGGATTTGTATTTTTAAGAAGCTTGAATGCGCTATTTTGAGGGCTAACTATGTGATCCAGTCCAACAGTGTTGATGTTAGGATTTTTAGTAGGATTGTCTGTGAGATTTTTTTGTATCTTGATGACCTAAATGTTGTGGGTAGTTTTTCTTCCTATGCCTAGAAGCCTTAAACAACTTTGATAGTAGAATCAATGCAAAATATCTGCAAGGAATCTAAATGTTGGGAAGAGAATATCTGCAAGGAATCTTAATGTTGGCAAGAAAATAATTGCTGGCATGTGCCAAACCTATTTACATTGTTAAAGTTTAAATAAAACGTAAAAAAAATTATATATATAAAACAAACTTTTTTATTTATTTGGTGTTGATCATGGAAGGATTAGATATAAGTAAGGGTGCCAATATTTAAAGTTAATGTGCAACAACATGTGACAATGTTGGGAACATTGCCACCACGTGGCTCTTGTTAAAATATAAATCTTTAATAAATATTAATCTACCTTCTGGTTTATTAAATGAAACATGAGCCAAAGTAAAAAAGGAATTATCATTACCCATGCTTAGGTACCTAAGAGTCTTCATTTAGCTCAAATGCTGCTATAGGAGTAAGGAATTATCAGTACCCGTGCTTAGGTATCTAAGAGTCTTCATTTAACTCAAATGCTATAGGATAATTGTTATTACAGGAGTTAATTGCTTTGCATCGTTTTTAGACTTTTTTTTGCTAAATGGAAATATAAAATAAGAAGGTTTTAAATGAAAGTTTAATTAATATCTCTTTCTCTATAACTAAGAGAAGTGATTTCAGTTAAGACTCACATATTACATTAAGATTTGTTCTTATACCAAAACCTATAAATATTAGAAAATTTCAAACAAAATACATAACCTCCAATCAATTTCTAGAGGTGTCTCACTTAGTCCAACAAAAAAACACATCAAGAACATGTAGAATGATAGAAAGTATGTGATCTAAATGGGCATGGGGCTTATGATCATAATTATATAATTAGTTATTCAAACAAAACCATGGGTGTTAAGAATTGAGTGGTATACCATGAAGTTGAATATGTTGTAGAGTTGGGCATGAGTTTATGATCATAATTATAATTAGTTATTCAAACGAAACAAAGAGGGTTAAGAATTTGAATGGTATACCATAAAGTTGAATATGTTGTGGTCATAAATTGTAAACCTAATACTTAAAAGATAAAGTTAATTTTGTTTTAAAAAAATTGCAATAAATAAAATTGTTAAAAATAGAAATACATATTTTTATTCTTCTAAAATCCCAAATTAAATATAATTACTAAACTTATCATTTATATTCACAAATTTCATTACTTATAAAAAAAAATATAACAATATTCATAAAAAAAACATTCACTTGTTATTTAAGAGTTAAGAAAATGTAATGAACAAATTAATACAATTCTCAACTACAATTTTACATAAATGTATTACATTCACTTAATAAATCTTATAATACAAATTATAAACTCCTCCTCCTGAATTCCCTTCTCCAAACATACCCCTTTAAAGACTTTGAGCAAATTTCCTATTATATTATGATCTAATTGTAATTAAGAATATATTCCATTTTCATTCATGACTTCACACATTCAAAATTGAGACTCAAGATATTTTATAAAATTATGTTTAAAAAGATTTATGGATTTATGGAATAGCTCATTTTCATTTAAGTTTCCACCTGAATTTATGTGATTAACCTTGCGCCACTAAACATACTTATTTTGATTTCTATCAATAGCATGTTCATTCTTTCTACAACTCCATTCATTGAGGTGTACATAAGAAGTTGTTTTTTTCCTTGATATTACACATTTTTTACAAATTTATCAAACTTCTTTCTACAAAAATCTCCACCATTATCTATCCTTAACACATTTATTTTATTATTTTTTTAGTTTCCTAAAAGAGTATTAAACTCTATAAATTTATTGAAAACGCCATATTTCTTATAAAGGAAATAGACCATCCATGTGGTCTTGAGAAACCATCTATCAATAAAACATAATAATAGATTTGCCTAGTGATCATAACATGAACAGTTCCAAATATTGATTTGTGTACACTTTGTGTATTAAATCCAGGGTTCATTTCACTTAGTGATCATAACATGAACAAGTCCAAAGAAATCATTGTGTATCAACTACATGATTCATTTTCCCCTTGTAACACTAGATGGGAATCTGACTTGATTATATTTACCATATATACAATGTTCACATAAATCAAAATATAATGAGTAATCATACATACCTTCAAGCATACTTTTACTAAATTTTAAGTCCCTTCTCTCCAATATGCCTTAGTTTTTGATGTTATTGCATTGTCTTATTTCCAAGGATAGCAAGTTTCTTATATTCTTCATTGTTATCCTTGGGAACAATAGTAACATTACAAACATGAATAATAAATTTCCCAACAACTCATACAGTGCTCCAATCTTAACTCTCCTTATCAACACCATTTCTCCTCAAACCATCTTCCATGTGTCTTTTTGAAATATAGTATATGCACAAATTCATCAACCATACTACTTATGAATATTAGGTTTATAGCGATATTTGGAATGTGAAGAACCTTAGGGTTACTTATAATCCTTCCATCCCTGAGCAGTAACTTGATCCTTCAATGTCTAACAATTTTGGTTGTTGAGACATCTCCTAGGAAAACATCACCTCCTAACAATTTGGTACTTTACATATTCACAAAATGATTCCTTGCGAGGAGTCATATGAAATGAAGCACTTAATTCGACCATCCATACATCATGATTAAATCACAGATAAATCATCCTTGGTTACCCTCCATGGGTTTTCACCTCATTTCCTCTTATAGAAAGATGATGCAACTACATCCTCAAACTTTAATGTGGATTGAGTGGTGTTATTAATTGTTACAACTAGATTATACCAAGATTTTGGTAAATAACATGACAAGGTAATACACTTATTTTGTTCCTCCATATTAACATAAATAGAAACAAGTTGACTAACTAGAGCATTACAGGAGTTTAGATGATCTGTCATGGAGTCTCCATTCTCCATCCTAATATAATGGATATTTTTTTTCTAAAAATAACTTGTTTACCCAGGACCCTGACTGATACAAATTCCCCAAGTTATCCCACAACTTATTTGCATTGTCTTCCCTAGAGATTATCAACAACACCGAGTTTAAGAGAATTGGACTCAAATCATGATTCTCACTTTTCTATTTAAATTCTCCCAATCTTATTTTGAAATACTAGTAGGTTTTGTACATTGATCCACATAAACCCCTGGTTCTCTATCAATAAGAAGATATTCCATATTCCAATTCCATAACTTGAAGTGATGTTCATTAAACTTCTCTATTTCGATTATTGAATTGATCACCATTCTCTTTTACAAAATTCACTATTCAAAGATCCCACTGAAACAAAAGTTTATCGTAGACCCAATATACCATTTCTCTTCACTGAATGAGATGAACCCTAGCAATAGAAACCCCACTAAAGCGAATAACCTTTCTAGGATACTAGATGAATATTTTGATAAACTTACGTAAGACAAGAAGCATACAAAAATATCTAAAACACAAGAAATAACAATGCTTCATACACACATTACACAAAGATATACCTTGGAAACCCTCAACCAAGAAAACCAAACTATCTAGGTGTTTCTCCTCTCTTTATCTCATTGTATTACATACACCATTTATAGTAAAATATTATAGCATCCAAAACACAAATCCTTAATCCTTTAACACATATTAGATTACAACCATAATTCTTTAACTGGAATTAGTTTACAATGTACCAAAAAATCATTAGCCAAAATAACACAAAACAAACCAAATATAAGTTCCCAATATTTATTTTCAAGGGTCAACCCCTCCCGCCCCAGCATTGAATTTACACCTAACCCCCTCAGTCACCCACTTATACAGTTGAGTTAGAGATGGCCCATAAAAAGAGCTATGCAAGGATTTAAGAGAGGGTTTTGGGATAGTTGAGGAGGGGTAATAAGAGGTTCTCCTGGAGTCTCTCTTAAGCATAAGAGATGATCCATTTTACCAAAAAATTAAACCATAAAATCACTGTATAAGGAAATGCTTGGTACTAATAGGACTGAAATCCAAAATAACATAACATCTTATGTATGTAAAATTGAAGATGAGCATGAATGGATTTAACTAGAATATAATGATGTGATCAAGGTAGATCTCACACATGGAACTTTGAAAAAAGAATAAAATATTAAGTAAATACAAATTTTACAATCTTATTCAAATAAAAGGAAAGATGGATAATCTTTCTCTACAATTTGTCACAAAAAAATTATAAAATATTCTTAAAAGTTTAAGGATATGTGAATTCAATTAAATAGTTAATCCTATTTTGTTCTGATTCAAAACCATAATTCCAAATGTTACACAAGGTAATCTATATTTCCAAGGAGTTACATCAAGATGGTTTGCTTATAAAATCAAAGATGAAACGAGGACTATTTCTAATGATGTCTTATTCACTTGAGAGATGGTCCTCCTTGGATGTTGAATGAGATTGTCGCTCTATGTTTTTAGAAAAAGACAGCTCATATGTCGGTTGAGAAAGAAGCATGTACACTATTATAATACTAAAACACAGAGACAAAACTACATATCCATTGCAAAAATAATTATGAAGACCAACATGTTAATGTTCATATTTCTATGGCTTAAAAAACATGGAGTTATTAAGCCTACGCTTCACCTATCTACTAATATTTATGTAGAGTAATAGATTTAAATAAAAAATAAGCAACATAAATACTATCATATCCTCAGCATCGAAATGGCTGGTTGGTAAGTTTTAGTGGTTAACATGGGTTTATTCTGTATTTTGAGTTGGCATCACATATTTTTTTGGGTTCAATGGGAAAGAGATTAACTACCCTTTGGATCAATGGTTTTTTATTTTGTTTCATAATTATTATTTTTATTATTATTTTACAATGGATTAATATCCTAATAGAATCAAACTTTTTTGGAAAATGGGAAAGAGATTATCTAACCTTCATATTAATGATCAATATGTTTGATCAAACCTTCATGGTGTTTCTTGGAATTTCTGTGTAGACTCTGATGGCTAGTTCTTCACTTAATTAGACACATTGCAAATGACACCACAGAGATCTTGGAAACCTCATTCTTCCAATTATGTACAATATGCTTCCGCATGGAGTGCTTCTCAGTGGACCATAAGAAGTTTTTACATTGCAATCTCAATAAAATTAAGAAAAAGAGAATGTTTAGATCAATATTAGATTATTACAGTTAGACTTAAATCCATTTTCCTCAAAAATATTCATCAAATGATTGCACTACTACATCGACAAGATACAATGTGATACAACGCGAGACTTAATTGAGGGACAATTTTTTGAATTTAACAAAGAGCATCCTCCTTGGGTAGTCACATACCCATCTAACATTGTTCTTCCTTGACAACTTCTACGGAGAAACCATAAATTCAATACCTATAGAAAAGGTCACTCACCCTACAATTGTAACTCCGCATGCATTCTTTAGCCAACCCATGGAACTCATATTGCACTCTACCTTAAAATTCCTCACTACACGTAATTTTATGTTCAAATTCTTTGAGCTTCAAGCAAGTTCTTGAAAAACGTAGAATATTATTCTATTTATTTGCAAAGAATAAGAATTGTTTAAAATGATATAACTAATATTAATCTTAACTACTAATTTAAATTAATAGTATAACTTACTCTTTTAGATTTTTATAAAAAACCTTGAATCTTCTCTATCTCATCACATACTCTTATATATAACGAAATTAATATAATTTCCATTTCCATTGGAATGAAATGGGAAACGAGCTATTTATGATTCCCTCTTCCATCATAATAGAAGCACAAAAAGTTGATGTAAGCTTAATTTGTCTAGTCTTTAGTTGATATCATCATAATGAGTGTGTAATATTACCCACAATAAGAATGGAATATGAAAGAGTTTATTGTGAACTCTCAATGTAAAGAAATCCCTTACACAAACGAGACATGGAGTAAAGATAACCATAATAAGAAATACAAACAATATGATGTTAACACAACATTATATTTCAAATTCAAATTCAAGTGATTGAATCCGTTTAACTAGATAATCTACAATGCACACATAAAAGAAGTTAAATGAATCATATTTAAATAAAACATTGAGAATATAAACAAATACATTGAATATTATATGGTAATAAAGATAGAAAAAAGAGTAAAAAAATTGTAACTTTGGAGCAATATGGATACTTGCACCACAATAAAAACTCTTAAACAATAATGCAAGTGAAAGTATATATCATATTTCAAAGATGTCATTTATATATTATATAAAACAATAGGGTGTATTGGTTTTCAAGTTATACACTTAAAAATGATATAAATCAATTAAGTAGTTTCATTTATAAATTTTAGCATTGGCATAACCCAAACCAATGGGATGTACTCATTTTAGTGATGATATTGTGAATTTAAATGATTTAGAGCAATTAAATAGTTGCATTGGTTTTAACAATGACATAATGCAAAAATTGAGGTGGATTGACTTCTTTGATGATATAATAAAAAATGGTGTGTGATATTGAGCAATCAAATCACCCCATCTTCAATGAGGGTATTTTTTTTGGTGAGGCATATTTTTTGGTGAGCATAGTTCCACCAATTCTGCGGTTTTTTTCAAAAATCAGATGATCTAGGTCATCTTAAAATGGGTTTAAAACTCCAAAAGAAAAGTTTATTGGGCTATATAAATGTGACGGTGACTTTCAACACCCATCAAATAAAAGAGGGCTATATAAATGTCCCTTATTCCAAGTTTTGGAAATTGATTTAACAAAATCAATTAGTTGCATTGATTTCAATAATAACATAATTCTACATAACCGGGTGCATTGATTTAATTTATAATAGAGTTTTACAACACTTTAGTATTTGCATTGGTTACAATAACAATATAATGAAAAATTATACAAATTGTACATTTATTAAAGAAAAGGTAGGTCAATAAAATTGATTGAGTGTCTTGATTTCAAAAACAATATAACTAAAGTGAAATGACTTTAACAATACTACAACGAAAACCAATTTTAAAATACAAATTATAATGTTGGAGAAGAGATTCTATGTTATTGAAGAGTCCAATCTTTTGTTTTTTTTAAGTGAATTTTCTATTAATATTTGTCCATTAAAATTATTATCATAATATAGAGATTGCATTGATATACATAATTAAATACAAAATTTGAAAAACTCAAATTTATATAATTTAGTTTTCTTTGAAGTGAATTTTCTATTAATATTAGTCATTAAAATTATTATTATATTAAAATATATAGATTGAATTATATACCTAATTAAATACAAAATTTGAAAAACTTAGTTTTTCAATTTATATAATTTAATTATCATATGATAATATAAAATTTAAAAAACTCAAATTCATATAATTTAATATCATATGACAATATAAAAATTTAACATCTCCAAAATTACTTGATATGATAAATCAAAATAGATATTTGATAAAGAGGATGACATGGATGTTGCGTACCTTATACATATATATATATATATATGTATATGTGGATTCCAAAGTTTTAGAATTATATGAGATTTATATATATATATATATATATGTGGATTCCAAAGTTTTAGAATTATATGAGATTTTAAGTGCGTCGCAACGAGGGAATTATATTCAATGAATTCACATATATTTTAATATATCGATTCCAAAAGCTTTACAATTATATGTGTGTACTTTAATCAGATACTTTTAAAGTGTAAAATATATATGAAAAGAAAAAACAGACATTCAATGAATTTAAGGCGGCCTCCTTGAAATGTAAAATACAAATTACAGAGACAGGAGACAAATACAGCTACCTGACTATTTGTGTTTTTAATAATATCTTTATAAACTTTTGGAATTTTTTAAGGGGATTTTCACCATATAATTACCCATCATACTCAAATCTTTGTTATGATTAGCAACATTCAATATGGACTCCTCTCTTGCCACTGCGTTTACGACGTGTCACGTTGGTATCAGTGGTTAATATTTTACAGTCGCTATCATCTCAGAAAAACCATTTTCCTACTGTCCATCTTTCACAGACCATCAAATTATATCTAATTTTATATCCCAAATTCAGATTCGCGCAGCTATGATCAGGAGTGTTATATCTAATTTAATGATAAAAAAATTGTAAGATTTTTCTATCTTCCAATAATGGAGGCATCGTGCACGGATACATAGACTTTAACAAAATGGAAAAGTTGAAACTATTGAACTTTCATAATTCCACGGGCAGATGCTTTATTGGGTACATTCTCTGCAAAATTTCTGTGTGTTGGATATTATTTGCATGGGGATGCCATTCCCTACCTCAATCATAAGGGCTCAAAATATCATAAAACGTTATATTATAAATTAAAATTCCATACTCTCTCCTTAGTCTGCATATACTACTTGAAAAGTGGACCGATTTGACATTAGAAAAGAAGTGGAAGGCATATACGATATTATATGCAGAGATATTATAGCAAAAATATGACCCGTTGATAAAATATTTGAAAGCACCGATGGTGTTAGTGTTTTTAATTATTTATTGTGTGCATCTTTATAGGTTCTCATCGTGGGCGACAACGCTTTCTAAATGGAGAACTTTATATGGATCACAAAGGTCACTGGTTTTTGTTTTTTTCTTATCATTGAATGGAAGGTTGTTAAAGGGAGAAGAGTCATGATGAACTCGTGGGAGAAATTTTTTGTTTTTTTTTTTTGGGAGAATATGTATGTAAAAATGGAAAATGTATTATATGGTTTATTGAGCAATGGACCAAAGTCAAAAAGGAATTATCATGACCTATGGATGAATTTGTAAATCATTTTCATAAATTTTGTCCAACCTCCGCCTTGAGACTAAATCATCCAAGGTACCTAACTCTAGATTAGCATCATATTTATCAGGTGCCCTTTCTCGTGATGTCGTTTTGTGTAGATGGATTCCTCTTTAATTCAGATTCTCGCACTCGAAAACATCTTTAGTGTATTAAAGAAACTTCATGAAATTGATAAATAAATGAGATGGGCATGGGTTTATGATCATAATTATAATTACTTATTGATAGTAAACAAAAGGAGATTAAGATTGGAGTGGTTTACAATGAAGTTGAATATGTTGTAAAGTTGGGTATGGTTTATAATCATAATTATAAATAGTTATTAGATTAAACAAAGGGTGTTAAGAATTGAGTGACATATTATGATGTTGAATATGTTGTGAAGTTGGGTATGATTATAATTATAATTAGTTATTTAAACTAAAAAAAGTGGGAAGGATTTGAGTGGTATTGAAGTTGAATTATAATTACTTATTGAGAGTAAACAAAAGGAAATTAAGATTGGTGTGGTGTACAATGAAGTTGAATATGTTGTAAAGTTGGGTATGGTTTATAATCATAATTATAAATAATTATTAGATTAAACAAAGGATGTTAAGAATTGAGTGACATATTACGATATTGAATATGTTGTGAAGTTGGGTATGATCATAATTATAATTAGTTATTCAAACTAAAAAAAGGTGTTAAGGATTTGAGTGGTATACCTTGAAGTTGAATATATTGTGATCATAAAATTGAAAACAATACTTAAAAATAATTATGAATGTAATTTTTTTTTTCAAAATATGATTCAAATTTGTATTTACCCAATATAATAGACCTATATATATATTAAGAGTGTTGAAAAATAAAATCCTTTTGTAAAAAAAATTACTAAAGTTCTTTTAAATATACCTTGAATTTTATCTCCTCGAAACTTTGACTATTGAAATGACTAATCTTCTTAATATACAAAAGACATTTAATTTATAATATATATATAATATCATCCAAAACAACTTCCATGAACAAAAACTTATCTTTGATTCTAGAATTCCACAACTCAATGTATCGAATCAAAAACTAATGTAAATCCACGTTTTAGGAATAAATTTTAGTGTTTTGGATTCGTGAAAATGACATGAAATGGGGAAACCTCATCATCTCCATGTAGTGACTCATATGTCTAGTGACTTATAGTGATTCTTTTAGCTTGTGGTGTTAGCTATTAGTTCCAGTTTTCAGTGTTTTTTTGCTAGGGGATTTGGAAACTTAAAACTAGGTTGGTACTCGTGTGACACGGGCTCCAGGGATCCAATCTCGATACCACTAACCCCTAGGTGCCCCACACACCCCGCAAGCATGGGACATAGGTAAATCCGGTTGTAATTTGAACTCATGACCTCCATTTATAACTGTGACTTCATAACAAATGAACCGCCAATAAGCCACACCCGTATGGACAAAGAGAAAAAGTTTAAAAACTATAACAAAATTAAATAAATTATTGGAAATTTACAAAATTTTTTTAAAGTTTTGAATTCATCGTAATTACACAAACAAATAAACTTATCATTTATATTCACAAATTTCATTATATAAAAAATATAAACTTATTAAATAACATATTTATAAGAAAAAACTACAAATTATTTATAAAAGTATGAACTTATTAAATAACACATTTATAAGAAAAAACTTACCAATTATTTATTAATGTAGTGAACAAATTAATACAGTTCTCCAATAGAATTCTACATAAGTATATTACATTCACCCAATAATATTATTAGATCTATTATACAAATTATACAATCACCTCTTATTAGACTTCTCGGCACCATTTCTTAGGTAAGAAACTCAACTAAAACCCTAGGAAATTGGAATGGAAATAATCTCCAATGCAATCAAACATAATCGATACTTTTTTTTTTTTCAAGAAGAAAAAAGCCTGTCCTTGTTATTCATATTAGAATCAAAGGTCATCATTACAATCATGGATACATCAAGTTTCTGCCAAATTGGAGTTTAGCCAGGGGGAAAGGAACAAAAACACTACATGAACCCATCAGAAAACTGTCTCATCATTGAGGACCATCCAATCATCCACATCTAACGAGTGCCAATAGGCACTGCTCTGCAATCTAAAAGAGAGAACTCACAAATAGCACAAATCAACAACTGGGAAGAAACTCCCATCTGACATAATCAATAGAGCTGGTATAAATCCTGTGAGACCAATTGGTTCTCAATAAATTCCTTATATCTGCCTTTCCCTTGAGGAAAAATGAGTGCATCTTTAGAGAGTCGGTCAGCCAACCGATTGTGCTCTCGGTAGATGTGGGTAATAGATAGTGCCTGGAAGCTTGTGAAAAGCTTTTTAGTCTCCCGACACCAATAAACCAACTCAGTGGGGGAGAGAGCAGTCGATCCCTTCACCCAATTGATGATTACAAGAGAATCACCATATATCTGGGTAAGGGGGATCCCCATCATATGGGAAGTACGGAGAATTGCCCATAGACTGAGCAATTCCACTTTAGTATTGGTTCCATTTCCCACCCCCAGCATGAACTCCAAATGATGGCAATCATTTATATATATGCAGAAGCTTGCTCCAGCAATCTTACAGTTTGAAGCACCATCAATGAATCCACAGGGGTAGATAATAGGAGGATTCCTCCCCAAAATTCGACCAGAATTTTTCTTTTTAACAGGCAGAATAGAAAGATGCTGAACAGCAGAAATAATTTGACATACAATACTGTAGACATTCCTTCTATCATCATCAAAGATAGTCTTGTTGCGAGCCTTCCATATATTCCACATCATGTGGAAAGGAAGCAAATGGAGAGTCGTACTTCTTGACATCTTTCCTAGCCAATCCAGCAACATATCCACCAATGATAAATGGACTGAAAAAGCATGCAGATTTAGATGTTTACAGACCTGATCAGCCACCTTTTTCCAAACTGTACATTTTGTAAAAAGATGTTCTGTAGTTTCTTCATCAAATCTACACAGTACACACATACCAGGACCTTGTTTTCCTTTTTTCTGTAAATTCTCCCAAGTGAGAATTCTGTGCCTAACCACTAACCAAATGAAGCATGAAATTTTGTTTGTCAAGGAGTTATTCCATAAAAATTTATCTATAGGAGATATAACCGAACCCTGTGATGAGGAAACTATACAATCATATGCATTTCTGGCCGATAAAGATCCCTTCTTCTTCCTGAAGTCCCATATTAATTCATCATCAGTTTCTGAATCGGTACTTGTATGTGGTATGCAACACGCCTTAGTAGAGATTGAGTGCACGTTCAAGCGTTCCATCATAGATATGAGAAAGAATGAGTAAGATTTAGAGAGCAAAATATTTCAAGTTGGAATGGATCATGATTTTTCCAGTGTCACTCTTTCGAAGATCCTAAACATTTTAGTTTTAATATCATGTTTTTTTTTAAGTTTTAATATTATTTTTTTTAAATAGAGGAAACAGTGAAATCTTTGATCAATATTTTTTTTTGAAGTTTTAATATTGATCCGACCATCTGTTGGCACGTTATTGAACTTCAACAAAGTATAGAACTTTGACTACTTCGACAAGTTCAACATCGGCTTCAACAAGTCTGAACCTCAACACAACCGACCTTAAAAATCTCGACATGTTTCATGCTTGACATACAACATCTTGGCATGCCTTGTCTTCCAGTCGTCTGCGACGGTTGAACTTCTGAACCGTTATAACTTCTTTTGTAATTGAACGTAACGGGTAGTCACCCAAGCGTCTTAGCCTTCTAGATAAACATGTACATTATTATAACAATCAACCAACCTTCATGCATAAGAAATAATAATATAAGTTGGTTCGAATTCTTGCATATTGTCTGTGTGCATACTTTCTGTCGATATAGTGTATTTCCTTCTTTACTTTCTTTTTTTCTAAGCTTCCACCATAACAGTGATCGACTCATTCAGTTGACTGTTGTCCCCAACGTGCATCTGGGTGCGACCTAGATCATTGGTATCAGAGCTTGATCTTGTTCAAAGCTTAATTTACCTCAACACTTCTATCGAATTTAACTTATCCATGTTCAAACACACTCACAAACTTAGCAACACAAGAAGACACTTCCTTCGACTTCAGAAAAGATGGCTGAAGAAGCAGATAATAGACATGCAACTTACAAGACAGAGCAACTCATAGAAAAAGCACTGGCTTGCTAACAAACTGAAATGTTCGCCCAGATCAGTGAGATTCTCATGCGATTCGCTTCGAACTCCGTAGAATCCTCGACGCGACCTCACTCCGATAAAATAAGCGCCTTCAAAGTGAAAATGAATTTGTATATACAGAGTCTTGAAGGAAAGATTGACGGGGAATCCATCGACAATTGGGTACAACAACTAGAATCTTACTACTCCGTGAATCAACTCTCCGAAGCAGAAAAGATCACCATTGCATCCTTAGAGATGTCAACCTCCGTACACTGCTAGTGGGAGAATTTATCGACAAAAATGGAAAAAGAAGGAGACCCTATAGACACATGGGTAAATTTTGTCGAATACGTCCGAAAGAAGTTCTACCCACCCAAGTATCTTGAACAACAGTATAAGAAGTGGAAATAGATAAGGAAATGGAAAGACCAGTCTGTATAGAGTTACACCGATGAGTTTTATTGACTCATGGCTAGACTTGGCATCCAAGAAGAAGAGAAATTGCTTGTCTTGAAGTACGTCTGCAATTTATCCGTGTACATTCAGCAAGCAATGGAGTTTCTGACTATGAGTACGCTTGCGAATACATTTTATTACGCTAGCAAGCTTGAGGCAAAACAAAAAGGAAAAGCACATTTCACGAACAATCCAACAGGTCGAACATCCGACAAGAAGTCACTTGTCAACTCCAATAAGTCAAAGCACCATTCTCAGCTCACTCTGCCAAATCCTGATTATCATAAGAAGAAATTTCTGAAAGACAAGAAGGATCGCAACAAACAAGCTCCTACCGGGAAATGGTGTGATTATCACAATTCAGCATGGCATGATACATCAGAATGCAAAGCTCAGAATATATTTTTGGAAAAATTGTCGACCTCCGACTTGTCCAACATAACCCTGGTAGAATATGATCTGGATGCAACAACTCTCTTGGCTTCGACCTTGACCACTCTGACATCCTCGACTATCGTCGATGAGGAGGAATGAGAGTGCATGTTCCATACACATATATGGGTTCAGAAAAATCCATTACATATGATTGTGGATAATGGTAGCCAGAAGAACTTCATTTCCGAAGATCTTGTGAAGAAACTTGGTCTTGTCACCACTCCACATCCTCATCCTTACAATATAGGTTGGATTAATGATGGACATGAGCTAAGGATCACATGTCAATGCAAACTCACCTACTTCATTAAGCCTTTTGAAGATGAAGTACTATGTGGCGTGGCATCGCTTTCCATAGCCAACGCTTTGTTTGGGAAACATTACTTATGGGATCAACACAGTACATATTAGTCACGGCCTCAGAAGATGATAGCCAAAATTCAGAATCAATGGTATGACATACACGAGTGACAACCCACATCAACGGTTGCTGTGATAACTGCCAAACAAACAAAGAAGCTTATCAGCCATTCCCAAAAGTTCACATTAATTATGATAAAGCCTCAACATTCCATAAATACTACAACAACTAGTCGACTCACTGACCAATGCAACTATAGGCAACAACAACCGATCGACCATATTCTTGAGGAATATTGGGACGTATTTCAAGAGCCGAACGTAATACCTCTACATTGTCAGGTAAAACGATCCAATGAAGTTGTTCCTGGTTCTTCATTACCTAACACATATGTTTACAGAAGATCCATTCTCGAGAACGAAGATATTCGCAAGCAAATCCATGATTTGATCGACAAGGGTCATATCCGCCCCAGCTCCTCTCCTTGTGGAAGTCCAGTTGTCCTAGTTCCAAAGACAGACGGGACTTGGTGCATGTGCATCTACTATCGGGCTCTCAACAAAATTTCAATAAAGAACAGATACCCTCTTCCACAGATAGATGAGCTCATCCATAGTCTGAAAGGTGTTAAGTTATTTACAAAACTCGACCTTAAGTCAGGATATCATCAAATTCCAATTGAGTCCACCGATGTATGGAAAAAAAATTTCAAGACCAAGAAAAGATGGTTTGAATGGTTAGTCATGCCTCTCAGCTTAACGAATGCACTTGCAACCTTCATGATATATATGGATGATCTTCTACGACCTTTCGTCGGCAAGTGTGTCATTGTTAATCTTGACGATATTTTTACTTTCAGTCGATCATGGGAAAAATATGTCAGACAACTTCAACAAGTCTTCGATACTCTCCAGCAACATTAACTATATCTGAACATGGACAAATGCTCATTTGCGATGATCAACATCAAATATTTGGGGTATGTAATTGACTCTACAGGCATTCATGTCGACCTAGAAAAAGTACAGATCCTCAAATATTGGGCCTCTCCTCAAAATGATTCATGAACTGAGAATTTTTATTGGTTTAGCAAATTTCTATCTATGGTTCATACTTGGCTTTAGTCACATTGCATGGCCTTTGAATAAGTTGACTAAAGGAAATGGGAAAATTGTCTTCAAATGGACACCGACACAACAAAAAGCTTTTGAACAACTAAAAAACAATATTTGTACTGCACATGTACTTATGTTACCTGATTTGCTTCATCCTTTTTAGATTGAGTCGGACGTATCGGACTATGCCCTCGGTGCAGTGATCAGTCAGTCAGGTCACCCAGTTGCGTTTCTTTTTGAAACTTTTAACAACACTGTTAGAAGGTAGTTGACATATGAAAAATAATTGTACGCCATTGTGCAATATCTTAAGAAATGGAAACACTACATTCTTGGCAAGGAAATGGTCATCATCACTGACTATAAACCTTTGCAGTTCGCTCCGTCCTAGTCGAAACTACAGACAACTCGACAACTCAAGTGGATTAATTACCTGCAATAGTTTCAATTGGTAATTATATATCATAAAGGAAAAGCCAATGCCGCAACCGATTGTCTCAGTCGACCACCCATTACTCTGCTATCTACATTGATGAGTATGCAAGGTTACGACACCGCTACTTGGACACGATTGTATTCGGTAGACTGCGACTTCTCTGCAATTTATCGAAAACTTCAGGCCGACACGTTGTCTACTACTGATTACTTCCTAAAGGACAACTTGCTATACAAGCTTGGACAACTTTGTGTACCGACCGATGAGCACCGACATAAGCACATTTGGGACGTGCACTACAACAAGAATGCATGACATTTTGGAGTTGCAAAAACACTTGTTATCTTCCAGAAGTATTTTTACTGGCCTTCACTTAAATCTGACGTCGACAAGTACATTCTATCGTGCATAGTTTGTGCCATTGCTAAACCGCTAAATCGTCGACAAGGGTTGTACACACCCTTGGGCTAATGCACAATCATGGACTCCTTTAAAGACACTTTGGATGCCACATAATACTGGAAAAACTTGGAAACTCTGACTTTAGGTGACAATTAGGGGTACTTCCCTAATTTATTTGAAGATGAAGTAAAACAAAAGATAGGTAATTGAACCAGCTTTCATAATATATAGCATTTATGCAAACAAAATGTGTCACAAATGATTATAAAATTAGTTTCCGTGAAATTGGGTTTTTAAATTTTCAGCACATCTTAACATATATGTTTGTGTGGGTGCAGCAATATATGAGGTAAATGATGTCAATTTGGGATAAAATATTGCAAACATATAAATGACATATGGGCCTAGTGCAACACTATTTATTCATAATTTTTCATGAATTTTATTATTATTATTATTAATTATTGAAGTCACAATAGCTTGAAATGAAAACGTTATGTGCGGGTGCAACACTTTAGGGGCAAAAATTATTGAAATCCTTGATTTCTATATATAAGATCATAGAGTTTGATCTCGTCTAGTGAACC
>LPNX010937902.1:83785-85714 GCA_001517045.1 Pseudotsuga menziesii
GATCACATTGTTAAATCTCTTGTTGCTGCATTCACATACTATTGGTAAAAAAACTCGTTCACAAGACTGTAATGTGGCTCATCGTGTATTAGCTGAATCAATTGTATGTAGATTCACATACTTAAATGCACATCACAAATTGTGCCTTTACATCCAAATACACTTAAAAAATATTCAGTAAGAAGAGACAACCTTGATGTAGAGGGACAAATGGAAGCATTATGGGCATTTAGCGGTAGGTTTCCCCGCAAAGACATGAAGTTAGTCGAAGCAGTGAAGGGCCTAGTGCGCATGTTTTGGCATGCTAACACTAGGCCTTCTTCTAACATGAAGGATGTGTTAAAACATTGTAGGGGTTCTAGAAACAATGAACCTCATGTTAAACATTATCTTGACATGACACAAACTCAACTGTTTGAGATGTTTAAAGTTTCTCACGTAGAGCTAAGGCTCAGGCAAAGATCTTTTGAAAAATGCAAGCCTTGGTGTGTTAGAATCAATACCATCTGGCACACTTGTTGTTGTAGATACCACATAGAGTTTGACCTATATTACCATACATTTGCACATATACGTCATTTTTTGCATCCTAACCATGTGCAGGAATGCTCAAGTACAGTACCGCCAATGTCATCCAGAGATTTCATCCATAGCATAATGTGTACGAGGCAAGATGGGAAGACACACTACTTAAAACAATGTGTAGACGGTTCTTGCAACAATTGTGGTGGGCTATCATTATGGTCTGATTGCATCCATGAAAGTGAAGATCAAGCATTCGGGAATGCAATTGTCGAGAAGCAGAACTATCAGTAATAGACATATCAGCTACATGATGGGAAAGCAGGGAGATTAAATTGGTGACATATCAGCTGCATGCTATGACTAGGGTTGACAAGTTATGACATGGAACTAGGGTTTAGTGAGCAATTTACAAGTTATGAGATGGAACTAAAAACACATGGACATGTACAAATTGGAAACCAACTAGGATTTCATGAACACCAATTTGCATGCTATCACTAGGGTTGACAAATAATGAGATGGAACTAGGGTTTAGTGACCTCTTTACAAGTTAAGAGACGGAACTAAAAACACATGGACATGTACAAATTGGAAACCAACTAGGGTTTCATGAACACCACTTTGCATGCTATCACTAGGGTTGACAAGTTATGACATGGAACTAGGGTTTACTGAGCAATTTACAAGTTAAGAGAGGGAACTAGAAGCACATGGACATGTACAAATTGGAAACCAACTAGGCTTTCATGAACATCACTTTGCATGCTATCACTAGGGTTGACAAGTTATGACATGGAACTATGGTTTAGTGACCTCTTTACAAGTTATGAGATGGAACTAGAAACACATGGATGCATGTACATATTGAAAACAAACTAGGGTTTGTAGGGTATGATGTTAGTATTGTAGGGTATGGTATGGTATATTACAATGGTGTGGTATGTTAGTATGGTATGATATTAGTATGTTATGTTATGTTATGTTATTGTATGTTAGTATGGGATGATGTTAGTATCATAGGGTATTGTAGGGTATGTTATTGTATGTTAGTATGGTATGATGTTAGTATCATAGGGTATTGTAGGGTATGATATGGTGTATTACACATGCATGCATGACTTAGTGTTATGATGTTAGTGTATATGTAATTTAGGTAGTGTATGGTATGGTTATGATGTAAAAAAGTTGAGGATAGCCATAATGTTAAAAAGTTGATGAGTCATAAATTCTTCCTTTAAGTATTGGAAATTCATAAGTTAGCACACATGTGAACCACACATATCATTATATCACATAGGTGAAACACACATATCATGTTCCAAGATCAAGTCAACCATATATGTATAAATTTGAACCTTGCTTTATATTATATATGTATAGAAATAATGTTACAAAAATTGGCAT
>LPNX010937902.1:95432-113980 GCA_001517045.1 Pseudotsuga menziesii
GATTGCCCTATAAGCTGACGACCATTGCATTCTTAAATTTCATGGACATTGTCTTCATACAAAACTGCAATGGATCAGATCTACTTTTTATCCATAAACAGAATAAAGGTGTAAATGACATTATAAAGGAACCTGCTTCCGAGTCTGAATTAAACTGTAGGATCAATAAAACTAAACTACTGAAGGACCTTTCTCAACAAACTCAGCTTTAACGACCAGGATGAAAGCGGAAGTTGCAAAGTCCAGTAATCAACGGTCCAGATCACAGCGGGGATCATAGTGGGGAATGATAGATCCAAAGTCCGATGCATATTTCGAAATTCCGTTGAGCCCCCGGAGACAAGAAGAAGGCGGGTAGGTGTAAAGTTACATATGATGTCATTGTTAACAGGTGTCGACCCAAATCCAGATAGCAAACTTCGAGGATGACATCATCCCTGCTTAACCAATAGCAACACAAATAAATACAATTTTAATAAATTTAAAAATTGCTATTTTTCATGTTACAAAGTTAAACTTTGGAATAGAGATTTTAATCTTTTAAATATGCACCAGCTAATACCCAAAGTCAACGCGGTTTGAAATCGAACGATTACAATATACCAGCCGGAGGCAGGTATAATAACATGTCATTATAAACTTTTTATTGATTTTCATAATTTTCATAAGAGTTAAATAAATAGATAAACTCTTAAATAAAAATATTGAAGTATTAAACAACTTTGAGGTATTAAAGATGGGTATTGGTTGATTGATAAATTTTGATAGTATTAAAGTAGTGAGTTGTCTATATATTTAATTTGAAACAAAGTAGATGGGTATTGTGACTAAGTTGATATATTGAACTTGACATAGAGTATATAGGATCTATAAGTTGTGAGTTTGAGCCTAGCCAACACAAGCAACAAATGCATCCTATTTGAAGGAGGATTTGACAAAGGCTTCTATGTTAGTATTGGTCATTGGCCAGTGATATAAGTTGATCAACATGGTACCACATATTGATCATGTATATCGGATTTCTATTAAATGTCTGCAATCAAAGAGGAGAGAAAGATATAAGCATTATGTGCCCCTCACAAGCATAAGTAAGGGTAGTCCCACTATACAAGTAGTTTTTGCAACCCTAGTTTTTGAATGAAATCATATCACTCTGGGATATCAAGCCTTTAGAGGCAATGTACTAGGCAATGTACTAGGTCTGTTATAGATTATACATATTGAGGGGTGCTAAGATCTAAGTAATGTTTAAAGCCATGATTCATGGTCTTGTTCTCTTGTACAATGATCATATCCTAATTTTATGGGGAGATGTTATGTTCACTACTTCATGAAATTAAGAGAAATCATTTTTTAATGTCGCAATATGAAATCATTATCACTTTGTCATGGTTCATAAAAAATAATCATTATTATTATTTCTTTATTTCTCAATTTGGTGGTTGAGAGGAAAATCATATGAACATGTTATCAAAGATGTTTAATTAATAAAAAAAATATACTTGGAAGTTGTAACATAGCATTGAGAAAACAAACAATGCTAACAATTTTAAGTACTAGTATTCTCCAAAACATTTTATGAGTAAATGATCAAACATTGTGAGTATATGACTAAATTCTCAAAAGTCACATAGTCTACCTTAGTAAATTTTTGATACATTCTTCTAGGATTTTTAGAGTGCATTTAATTGTTTGGATTTTGAAGTAAGGGAGGGAATTTTTATAAATAGATGACCATAAACTTTAAGCCTTAAACATTACCTACCAAATTAGATATTTTGTGTTTTATGAGTATTATTTCATATAAGGTATAATGTTGAAGGCTTTACCTCTCATAGTGTCTCTCCTAGTTTCTATGTATATGTAAGCATATTCCATGCACATTCTTGGGAAACCAAAAGAGAACAATGAATTCCATAATGAATAATTATCCATGAGTACAAGAAAATCTTGTGTTTTTTACATTAAACCAATAACCTAATTCATGGATTAGTGTGAGCCTCCTCCTAGTGGAAAAGAAAGTGCATCTATATTCATGACAATATAAGAAGTTGCCAATCCTTTGTTATGGATATATGTTTCTTATCTAAACAAGTATCTTTATGATTATGATTGAGTTTTATTTATGTTGTTTTTATTTAGTGTTCTGAGTATTTAGTGTTCAAGAGATAGTGCATCCCATGCTTGATATTTTATTGAATGTGATTTAGATAATTAACCAAAGTAGTTCATCCTAAAATGATCCCAAAGTAAATCTTGTAACTTAATTGGAACATTGATGTGATATGAGAAATAAAACAAAGACAAAAATAAATATAGAACTGCGTGCAAAGGGTAAATATATACACAAAAAAACTGTCATAAAAATTTGCATGATGGTTATGGTTGCATTAAAAGGTTCTTATATTTGTGTAATGTATGTACTCTGAACTTTGGGTAAATAACTTTTTAACCGTATCAAATGGAACTTGGTAGAACTGCATGCAAAGGGTAAATATACACACAAAATCTGTCATAAAAATTTTGCATGATGGTTATGGGTGCATTAAAAGGTTCTTCTATTTGTGTAATGTATGTACTCTCAACTTTAGGTAAATATTTTTTTAACCATATCACATGGAACTTAGTATCTGCATGACTCAAACTACAAAGGGAGTCTTTTTTTTGTTGCCACTAATGATGGTGTTTTTTTTTCTCCTATCTAGCGATCTTCCTTCATCAAGTGAAGGATAGATTAACTCAATAATTGTAGTTACCGAAAGACAAATTATGGGTTGGTGCAAGGTAAGGATACCCACTTATGACATGTTAGTTGCAATGGCATGTTGGGAAAACAAAATTATGATCCTTAAAATTAATTATTAGAGGTACCTACAAAAATTCTTAGAATTAGGTGTAAAAAGATGAAACGTCGACAATCATATTACCTTCTAGAATATATAACTTTTATTTATGAAAAATAGGTATAACTACCCCAAAATGTCATCCTTCTAAGATTGGTATGTTATTTTTTCTATGAAACATAATGCATATGTCTGCGTTGGTCCACCGGTTTTGTAAGTAAATTGTCAAATTTTGTGAAAAATAAAATTTAGAGTCGTAGGTAATAGACAGATCTTGTGTAGGGCCATTTTTCCAAAATTTGAAAGGCTATTTTTTTTTAATTTTTTAAAATTAGGGAATTCAGTGAAGCCCTAAAATGACATGGTTGACTGTTGGTCCACCCTATTGTGGTATTAGCATAATCAACCTACTTTTTTTTTAGTTTGTAGGTATTCTTGTATACTTATGCGGGTTCTTTTTCGTTTTTGAAATAGGTGAGCCAACGAAAAGTTATAGCCGAAATAAACGACACGTGTTTTATACAAATTTGAAACAAGTGTAATTAAAAATGAATTAAAATATAAAATAATAGCAGATTTATTCCAAATATATATAGTTAGAATATGCACACAGAGCTCAACAAGTGTGTGCAGTTTCATCACTAGTGCACAAGTGGAGCATATGCAGAACTAATGGTGAAAAACATGAAGTTACATAATTGGGTGTGTTTTGATATAATTGAGTTCGAGCCTTAATGTTTGGCAATCTGAACCTAGCACCAAACCCACAAGGGCACTAAAAAAAATTGAATTTAAGGGAACATACGCGTACAACCATGCACGCGCGTAGAAGCGCACATGCATACTAGCGTGAACACGCTATTTTACACCCTCTATTTTATTTCTCTTCTTCTCCCTAAACACCCCCTCCCTCTATATAACCCCACTCCCCCTCTCTCTTCCTATCCACCCAATGCCCCCTCCCTCTTCCTATCGACCCAAACCCCCCTCTCTCTTCCTCTCCACGCAATCCCTCCTCCCTCCCTCACCCCCTCTTTCCTTGACCACAAGGGTTAGGAGATAGGAATCCATTTCCATAAATAACACTTAAATCCATGACATAGGATCTCTTAAGGATAGCCTTGGTTCCAAGTATGAATATGGGTGTGTCCATTCTAAGGTCTTCGATTCTAGATATGAATCTTTGGTTGCTATACATGGTTGAGGAATGAAACCTGGGCTTTATGCCCTAAAATATAAGAATGTAATCATCCAAGTAGAATGATGCCTTAGTCCACTACACACAACCTCTCAAGCATATCCTTGGCTATGAGTAGTGATACTAATGATATTAGGAATGTATGATCAATAGGTATAGGTTTGAGGATCATGGACATGGTTGAGAGAGAAAATTCATGCCCTATGCCAAAATGAAGATGATAGAAATCTAACCTCAAGATCGATGCCTCAAACAAAAAAAATGACATCCCAAGGGGATATGGGCACCATTATCAGTTTTCAAGTAGAAGGTATGAGTCACAGGGCTCTCAAGAAGGACATAGGAGGAAACCTAGGTATTAATCCCTAAAGGATAATTTTTTGCATCGAGAGCCAAAAACAATGTCATGAACAAACACACATGAAATCCCAACAAAATCCTTCATTTTTGAGTTAGCATAATAGAATTATTAGTATTTTTTGTGAACTAGGTAATGCTGTCAATGTTTAAAGCAATGTTAAGCAATGAAACTCAAGCATTAGGCCCCAAAGTAGCTCCTAGGGCTCAAAATCCATCAACAAGGCGTCAAAACCACCACACCTTATTTATGGAATTTTTGTCTTTTATTGGAAATACGAGCACCATTAGAAGGATTTTGACACCAAGGATGGGTCATGGCGCCATGGGCATTATTAAGGGATGAAACCTAACCCTTGTGACTTAAAATAAGCTTTTAGGCATCCAACTCAAAGAATAATGCCTTAGACCACCACCAATGGTTTCTTGAGAGTATAATCTACCTAACTTGGGATATGGGCAGCATAGGGAGGTTTTGAGAACTTGGTATAGGTTATGGTGCTTTGACCATGGCTAGTAGATAAAACTTGGTCCTTATGCGCTAAAGGTGGCTTCTAGGGCTCAAGGGGCATGGACAAGGCCTTAAAGCACCAAATAAGATCTTTCTATGGGATCTATGGCCTTTAAAAGGGGACATGGTCTCCATTAGAAGGTTTTTAGTACTAGGATTGGGTTATGGCAGTATAAACATGGAAGGGAGAAGAAACCTAGTCCTTAGACCCTAAAGGAAGCTTATAGGCATCTAGGTCTAAAAATGTCACCTCGAACCACCAAACATCATCTCTTGAGTGTATCCTTAACATTTGAGGGTGTATATGGGTACCATTATCAGTTTTTGAGCACTAGGTATGGGTGTGAGGGTGGTAACCATGGTTGATAAAGGAAGCTCGGGCATTAGGCTCTTACAAATACCACTACAGGGATCAAGATCCTATAATGATGCCTTGAACCACCATAGATGACCTCTTGAGGGGATTTATGGCTTTCAAATGGAGATATAGGCAACATTCTAAAATTTTGAACAGTAGGTATGCATGGTATTAGTGTTTTAAACATGGCCAAGGGAGGAAACTTGGGCCTTAGTGTTTTAAACATGGCCAAGGGAGGAAACTTGGGCCTTAGGTATTGAAGGAAGCATCAAAGTATCTAAATCCATGAACGAGACACGGATAATGTGAATACGAAATTTTGGCCCGTACTTCTGTGGTGATTTGGATGAGACTCTTCCCAGAAACATATGGGAGATATAATTGTGTTTCCTTAGTCTTGAAACTCTTGGTCAAGGATCAAATTGGACCTCGGTTTGTTCCATATAGTGCGCCACGCGCATGGTAAAAGTAAAAGTAAGTTAATTCCACTCATTCCTGGAATTTTTTCTTTGATAATAATAATAAATAAACAAATATAAGTTAAATTTAAAAATTGGCCAATGTCTTCAAACTGCCAAGATTCTGTCTTTCCACTAACTGTGTTTATATATCCAATCGAGAGTGTGCATCTCCAATATCTTTACAATGGTAAGACTTGGTATTCTACATGTTCTATTCATTGTTGTGGTTGCTTAATGTGCTTTCTCATATCCTGGAAGTTGCGCCACCAGCGAAGAGAAGGATGAGACGAAGGCACCTCCTACTGATCCACCCAAAATAAAGAACTACATTCTTAGAGTGGATCTCATACATGGAGACTCGGACCCTTTGTCTCCGCTAGTAGAAGGCCAGAGTCTTTCAAATGTTGAATGGCTGCGTCGAGCTATTCAACGAAGTCACAACAGGTTGCGCAGGTTCCAACATTATACTTCTCGAAATGCCAAGAGTTACTACAGTCCCATGAGCGTCGTCGAGGGAGAATTTTTTATGCAAATGGCGATAGGATCTCGGGTTCCATTATATTTTCATTTCATTTCGACATTGGCATCGACTTGATATGGACGCAGTGCCAACCTTGTAGCAATTCGTGTGTTGCACTGAAAGATCCAATGTATAATCCCTGTACTAGGATTGGGTCATGTCAGCATAGACATGGAACGGGGAAGAAACCTAGGCCTTAGACCCTAAAAGAAGCTTCTAGGCATCTAGGTCTAAAAGTGTCACCTCGAACCACAAACACCATCTCTTGAGGGTATCATTAAGATTTGAGGGTAGATATGGGTACCATTATCAGTTTTTGAGCACTAGGTATGGGTGTGAGGGTGTTAACCATGGTTGGTGAAGGAAGCTCGGGCATTAGGTTCTTACAAAGACCACTATAAGGATCAAGATCCTATAATGATGCCTTGAACCACCATAAAGGACCTATTGAGGAGATTTATGGCCTTCAAATGGGGATATGGGCCACATTCTAAAATTTTGAGCAATATGTATGCATGGTATTGGGGTTTTAAACATGGGCAAGGGAGGAAACTTGGGCCTTAGGTCCTAAAGGAAGCATCAAAGTATCTAAATCCATGAACGAGACATGGATAATGTGAGTATGAAATTCTAGTTGGATTTAATCCAACTTTTTCATATAACAGTTGCACGCTGAAGTTTTTAATGAAGATGCCTTGTGACACTATAAAAACATATTTTGTACAGTCTAGTGAGGTTGTGTTATGCTGGCCACCGACTAGTGGATATCGGTTGCTTGCTCATGTGGTCATACTATGTGGAAGGATCGGCCTTTTGGCAAATGTCACTTGCTTTTTTTCTTTTTATTTCATAGGCGATGGATGGATCCATTGGGAGTGAGCTAAAGTTTAGATGATTTGCATCTTTTTTGGTGAGTTGGTCGAAATCCAGCGACATGATTTGTTGCTGAAATTGAAATTTTCAATGTTGAAATTGCAATGTTGATTCTAGAAATGGATTCATCCCCTCGATTACCTATAGGGAACCTAAATTATGCAATTCCAACAATTGAAAACTATCATTTCAACAATTTTCACTTGGTTTTGACCGAAAAAATCACTAGAAACTGGGTGCAAATCATCTAGCCTATATCATACTCAATCCATTGAAGCAATGGAGTTTAATAAGCACCATTCAATGCATCATATAATACTGCAGCTTTGTGGTTTTGAATTGTTGGATTTGCAACTGCAGGGTTGTGAATCGTTAAATATGATGATTGAATCAACCCAATGATGCACAACCTTGTCGCTGTAGCATTAAATACTGCACTAGTGAGTGCTTATTGAACGCCTTAAAACAATAAGTTGTTGAAACACCTAATAGCCCTAGCATTAAATATTGCACTCCCAAATACTTATTAACCGCGTTGAAGCAATATGTTATAGAGAATGAAAAACAAGAAACTCCCCATCTATTTCATAGTTGGAAGCCTTAAATGCGCGGAATAAAATTAGTGGAAGGCCATTTATTGTTATTTCCGTGACATCTTGGGATGGTTTTGCAGCTATCAGTTTATCCGTATCGATCTTTGTAGTTTAAGTTGGAAGAGTAGAAACTATTACTAGTGAGCCGTAGAGCTTGCGGCTATTGTTGGCAATACATAACATGCAGTGGAGCAATTAATGGGACGGCGGTCGCACTGTCCGCCGTCGGATCCGTTCCAAAGAGCGATCCGACGGCGGACAGTACGACCGCCATCGCATTAAATGCTCCACCGCATGTTATGTATTGTTCGCCGCTATTGTTCATGTCCAGATACCGAGCTCTCGCTACGATATGACAAGCGGATAATATGACGTGTCACATTCGTATCTTGGCTTTTCGATGTTTAATATATGACTTGTAAAAGTTCATTGCGGTATCTAGTCTTTTCAATGTTGAATATATGACTTGTAAAAGTTCATTTTCCTCCTGTCAATCCTTTTCAAAGCATCAAATATGATTACTTATATCTAATTTAAGATTTGGGATAGAAGTGTTATTGTTGCTTATCCCTTTCACTAAACATCTAAAAAAATCCTAAAAAAACTTAATTATGACAAGAAATATGAGACTGAGATTGTGTAAGATATATTTTTTAATATAATATGATGGATAAATGGATTAATAATGTATATAAATATATATGTGGGGAAGGTAAGAGACGGGACGGGACCGGAGGGTCCCATTTGGTTGGACACCGTTCATTTCACGTTGTTGGAGTGTATGGATTTTACAAGTTGAAACTATCGAAATTTCATAATACCATGGGCACTTGTTTATCTCGTAGATTCTCTTCGAAAATCATGTAATTCTTTTGAAAGTGAGCCAATTAAATCTCAACTTTTTGGAAGATCATTTTGTTTTTATTTATCAACGAAATTAATATATATTTTTAAGAAATTTTGGTTTAGTGGCAAATAAAACTAATAAGGTTGTTGTATTAACATGTAAAGGGGTTTAAAGTCAATGGTTTGAGTTTTTTTTATAATTTTTTTAAAATGGTAATGTTTATTATTTTACTTTAATTTGTTTAGTCAATATCTTATGGGTGAAACATACATGTTTGACATGGAAATATGTTGAACTTTTATACGGAAATTAGTTGATAAAAAAATCTAAATCAACTTTTATATAGAAACCATAGCTACTTATTTTAGTTTTATTTTTTATTTTTGTTGTATTTTTGAATTATAGATTACTAATCTTTATATTCATAAATATACATTAATTAAATAAAAAATTTAAACAACAAATAGAATTAGATGAAATGGTTAGAAATCAAAATACATACTTTTATTTCTCTTTGAATTCATTGCTTTTAAACAAGATAGTAAACTTATAGTTTACATTCACCAATTTCATTCTTATAATTTACATTCATTATTTCATTATATGCTAAAAATACATAATGATAATATAAACTTATTGAATAACACATTTATTACTTTTAAACAAGATAATAAACCTATAGTTTACATTCACCAATTTCATTCTTATAATTTACATTCACCAATTTCATTATATGCTAAAAAGGCATAATGATAATATAAACTTATTGAATGACACATTTATAAGAAAATATTCGTATGTAAGTAATGAGAAAATACATCAACCGAATTTCGGTTGATATATATATATCAAAGATGAAGTTATTTTATTGTGATTCTCTACACTTCTTAACATCCAACAAATTCATACTAAGAGTTAAATATAATTCAAAAGATTTATTAGATATCACATTTTCATTTAAACAAATAATGAATCCACAAAGTTAAATTTGTCTATAAGTTCATCATCAATTATGATTATTTTATGAAAAAAGTTTGATAAGAAAACTTCCTTCATAATGAGCTATGGGCCATAATGGCATAAACTTCGCCAACCCTACCACATAATGGTTGTCAACTTGGTAAAACTCTAATTCTTTTTTCTAATGATTCGTGAAACATGTCCACGGAACCTTTAAAAGGAATGAGATCATTCCCTCTTTGAAATAATAATATTCTATGCAACTTGGCTTACATGGTTGTTTGAACTATGTACCCACCACTATCTTGTTATATATAGATACTCATGTTGTATTTAAGTGCTTTGGCAAGGTATTTTTTACATACATGATGTTAGGGAAACTTAGTTTATGTCATTTTGCATCAAGGAGAGTACATTGGTTAGGATAAGTTTATATTTCTCTTAACATGTAATGATGTTATCTCAGTTCTTTCCCTTTCTCCTCATCGCCAATATGCCATTCCAACTTTTGTTTGAACATGATCATATTGACAACAAACTCCTTTCTATTGTGGATGTGTTCGTAGAATTCAATGATGAGTGACACAATTTGTTCCTTATGATTTTTAGTAGACAAGACACATTTTTCAAATTTTCCTTCACTAACTTGTAATAAACCACTTCATAACTAACTTGTAATAAACCACTTGATATATAAGGTATTAGCAATGAGTTATTTATAACACTTTATTACATCCATTATCGCAATTATTTTTTCTCTCATAACTCCACATGTGGTTTTTATTTTTGTTGTTGCTATTGCTATTGGAAAGGTTGCATGTTTTGTATTGACTATCACTAACATTGTGGTCTCAATCATAACTTGATATTTATCTTTTCTCAATTTCCCATACATTTCTTCTTTATTCACTTTCTTCGTTTTAATAAAAGCAAAAGAATCCAAGATTTTTTATGGATCTTCATCATGAATTTTGGGAAGTAGACCCTTGAAATTACTTTCAAGCCAAGTTGTTGTCCCTATGAAACTAAAATTTCAACTAGTTAGGAATAGATCAATATTAGAAGGCATTTCAAAGCAACATTACCCTTCATTATCATCAAGCTAGAATCTGGAAGCCGCCTCCATTTTATTGATAATTTGGCCTAACTCTTTTTCCTCCCCCTCCCCTCTGCCACCCCTTCACTTGCTCCCACCTCCCCTATGCCACCCCTCCACTCCCTCCCCCCCCCCCCCCCCCCCCCCCCCTCCCCCCCCTCCGCGCTCCCCACACACCCCCCTAGCTACTGGTCGTGATTCTCATAATTGCGCCGCCACTAGCCCGCTTCCCATCGCCCCTCCGCGCCCTTCCTCTCCTCACCTCCATCGCCCCCTCTACCCCCTACCCCCTCCCTCTCCTACCCTCTGTCGCCCCCTCCCCACCCCGTGCCCCCTGCCCAGCGCTGCCCTTCCAGCGACGCGATTCTTAGAATCGTGATGTCAGGTTCTCGTCAAGTTGTATAACTTGTTCTTTTCTCGATCTTGTTTTGAAATACTAGTAAGTTTGGTACTTTAATCAGTAGCAACCCACTGCACTTTATCTATAAGAGTATCTTCCATAACTCAAAGCTCTATCCATTAAACTTCAAGCTATTTCTATTTTTGAATCTTTCTTTTTTCCTTCACAAAATTTACTTGGCAAAGCTCCCACTCAAACACAATATCATGGGGGATTCACCTTGTTGAGCAATATCTTATCACATTCATTCATAAAAGGGGGGTTTTAATTATGAAAAATAAGGTCAATATATTGAAGGTATTGGGGGGTGAGGAATGAGGGTATGGGGTTTTTTATAGGTATTGTGGGGGTATAAAAAGGGGTTTCTAGTAAAAATAAGGAATATATTGTAAAAACAGGGGTTTTTTTAATTGGAAATATGTTTTGGGAGGGAGGATAAAAAAATTATTTTTGTAAGTAATTACCAATATCTAGTGAAATTAGGGGTATTATTTATTATCCCATGAATGAAGGCCCTATGACATGGTTTCACTAAGTGAAGACCACATGGACAATATACTCTTGCTCTTCCCAAAATGAGTTAAACCCTAGCAACAAAGGCATCCCCCTAAAGTCAATAACCTCGCTCCCATACCAAATGAAGAGTTTGATAAACCTAGATGTCAGAAAAGAAATACCGAATAGAACCTAAAACACAAGAAATAACAATGACTCATACACATTAGACATAGATTTACCAACTCTAAACCATGAAAACCAACTTAACTTAAGGTTAGAGCCCATCTATATCTCATTGTATTATATTCATTGTTTACAATACAATATTACATCAAAAATTGTAATCCATTAACCTAAAATAGATTAAATAGTCATCATTCTTTTTAAGTAGAATTAAGAAGAACACAATTTTATTTCCTCTATTGGTGTTAAATTGTACAATCAAATTAAAAATAACACATAAAAGATCTCTACCAAAGACTTTTTAAGAGGTGTGTGGGACAATTAAGGAGGGGAAATAAGATCACGTTCTCATGGAAGCTCGCTTCAGCATAACAAACAATCCATTAGACCAAAAGACTTAAACCATCTAACCACTTTTTTAAGAAATCTTTGGTACTAAGAGCACTGAAATCTCAAATCTCAATATTATGTTAATAGTTTTTATGTGCTCAAATCTCAAATCTCCAATATTTAAATGTAGTTTAATGATGTTTAATTTTTAAATAACTTTATAAAAAGTAAAACTAAGATTTATTAGTTTTAATTAATTGGAATAAAATTATTTTTTAAGATTTGATTATTGATACATTTTCTAGAAAAAGTGCATCATTTTACTGTAGAAAATACCACCTAAATTCATGAATTCGTAGATATTTACCCTCTGCTTAATATGGAAAACAGAAGATGCCGATCACATTTTTCTTGATTGTTGCTTTGATCGGATGTATGAGTTTAGAGTCAAACTATTTTGTATTTCTTTGAGGATTTGAATTTTAACATCAAAACCAGTAATACTAGTGTTTAGCGGACTATCCTTAACAAACATGTAAGTTCAGGCTATCTAAAGGACCAACAATAAAGTCAACAGTTGACTTTACTGTTGATCCGTTGAACGTACATGTTTTTAAGTTCAGGCCGTTCAGCGTTGTCTATTTTCCGAGCCTTTTTAAGACTGTTGACAGTGTCAATCTAATAGTGATTTATATTGCCAAGAACATAAAACTTGTGAAACCTTTCAGTTTGTTTTTAAAATGAAACTCGTGAAAGAGATAGATAATTACACGACTGTTTTAAGGGGATTTTCCCAAAATAATTACCGAACATGCTATAAAATATTTGTTCTGATTAACAACCTTATACATAATATGCATCGAATGTAACTTACAACCAAACGAACCATCTTACAGCTGCAATTACAGATCCACAGAATACCTGTTTATCTAGAAATTGGGATTCCCTATATCAAATAACTCCGATGTGCTTTCAATACGAATTCGGCCCATATGAACATGAAACCTTAATATGAAATACTCAGTCGACATTGTTCATAGGATCGTATGAGCTACGATTTTCAGAAACTGAAGACGGAGGCAACGCTAAAGTACTAGTCGTAACCGCCGTCGCTTCTTCTGGATTTCTCTCCAACACTTGGGCTCGTCCAGGAATCGCTTGAATTGAAACCGTGGTCTCAATCACTACGTGAAAGGCGTTGCTTAATTCAGTGTCCTGAGCAATTGCAGCACCTTTGGGCTTCCTGTTTTGGCTAAGGAGATTCAGAGAATGTCTACACAGAGGGCACGAAGAATTCGAGGTCAACCATTTGTCAATGCATTCCATGTGAAAGCCATGATTACAGTCAGGCAACACTCGCACCTTTTCTCTTTCTCCAAATTCAGACAAACAGATGGGGCACTCAGTGGCTAATTCCGGTGGAAACTTAGAGGCAGATGTGTAGATAACAATCGGCAGTGCATTGATGGCCGCTTTCTTCATTCCAGTGTTCACCAGATGGATAGCCACCCCATCGGATGACTCGGCCCCAACTCGTGTTCTGTAGCAACGTACGTATCTGAGCAACCAGTGGAGGCCGAGCACACAGATGAGAGCGCAGGCCAAAGCTGCGAGAATGAGAGCTAGATCGGCGTTGAGACTGCCCTTGTTGAAGGAAGTATTAGACCACCAAGTGTGCTGCTCCTCAGCTTTCATTGGAAAAGGAGTCGGAATAGAAGTTAATAACTTCCTCCCCACCAACAACGAGAAATTTAAAGCGCTCATTCTGCTAGATTCCACCTTGAAATCTTAATAATGAATGAATTAATTCGTGAGTCGCCTGCAACTTGATGACTAAAGAAAGCTGCGTTGGACAAAACAAAGATGAGCAAAATGAAGACCGACTCTCTCTGTAGTTTGAGGAGAAAGTGATGACTAGTCGTGGCCGTGTGGTGTATATATATTGGTTCCAAATCCAGAGCTCTTGCAACTGCGTTTATGGCGTGCCACGTTGGTATCTTTCTCTTTACAATGTTTCATATTTAAGAGACGATTTTTAACGTTTAAAATTATTTTCCTACCGTCCAGTATCAAATATAATCTATGGAAAAAGAAAGAGTATCGAATAATATCACTTTTACTTAATTTACAATTTCAAATTCGGATTTGGGCTCCTATGGTTAGGAGTCTTATAAACACTTAGGATTTTTCTATCTCCACTAAATTTGAGGTAAGGATTTTCCTATCTTTCACTAAAGATCTAAAAACACTTATATCAAATTTAATATCTCACATCCAAATTAATTTAGGTCAAAAGTGTTATTATTGCTTATCCTTTTCACTAAACGATCTAATAACTTAATAATAATAATCACAAGAAATATGAGATCCAACTCTCTCGACAAGGCTTCTTAAAAAGAGCATAAATTATTATTAAATGTAAAAAGTCGATATCAAACTGTACACTTTCTATGAGGAAAAGACCTTTCGTTTCAACTAAATGATCAATGTAACATTGAAAATAGAGAAGTGGAAGGCGTGGCTCGGTGTAACATTTTAAAAAATTGAAGTGTAGGCAGAAGATATTATTGCGAAAATATGACCAGTGATTAAAAAATAAGTGCAAGGCAGAGATATTATTGCGAAATATAACCCGTGAATGAAATATTCGAAAGTACCAATGGTTGAAGTCCTTTTTAAGTACCTTTACATGGTCCCTTTACATGGTCCTCAACATTGGCGACAACGATTTCCGACAACGATTTCCAAATTGATGAATTTTTTTTTTCCAATCATGAGAACTTCTCCATGTCGCCCAGCTAACTGCATCACGTGGATACCTAAACCCATGAGCCAAGGCCAGCCCAAGGCCAGCCCGTGAATAAAATATTCGAAAGTACCAATGGTTGAAGTCCTTTTTAAGTACCTTTACATGGGACCCAATATAGGCGACAACGCTTACCAAATCGATGAATTTATTTTATTTTATTTTTTCCAACCATGAGAACCTCTCCATGTCGCCCAGCGAATTGCACCACGTGGATACCTAAACTCAATACGTAAACTCAGTACGACCAGCAAGGTCGACCATCAAACCTCCACGTTGCCCAGCCATTGCTACCTTTAACCCTGAGGTTTGAACATGAGACCTCATGAAGACTAAACCCCACAAAGACCAAATGAGCTACACCTCCTGGCTTTATATGGATCGCAAAATTCACTATATTTTGTGCCTATTTTGTGCCAACGGGCTGTTTTTGCCATTTTTTTTAATCATTGAATTGAAGATTGTACAAAGGTGGATGAGTGATTATGGTTGCCTGGAAGACGCGGTCTTTTTTTTCGTTAAACTATGAATATTAGATATCAATTTTGCTAACGTAACGGTCAGAATAATTTTACTAAGTGAAATTGTTAAATTTCTCTTTAATATGGTATTATAAATGGGATTCCACAAATGCGTTATATAGTTTATTAAGTGAGACATAAGTCATTGTAAAAAAAATTATCATTTTGTATGGATATGTATTGAGCTTCATATAGGTCATTTTCATAAGTGAGATATAGGCAATTGTGAAAAAAGAATTATCATTATTTATGCATGAATATGTATTGAGCTTTATACAAGTCATTTTCATGAATCTGGTTTAACTTTTGTTTTTTTAAAGTAGAAAAGTTTAAATCAATAACTTTAAGAACGATAATCATGAAATTAAAAAAATTTAGAGGCAACTTCAAAAATATATGTGGTGATTCAAAATGGATTAATATATAATTTGTTGCCTGTTTGGAGTTTTTAAGGCAAAAAGATTTCATGAATTTGTTTGAGATCTTATTTTACAGATTTGGCGTTTGAAGCCTTTTGAATCCTATTTGAAGGTCTAAATGTAATTGGGGTAAAACAACCCACTGTTAGTGACATGGGCCATAAAAAAATTCTACACTCATAGACCTTTCCAACGGTCTAAATATCGCCTCAATTAGATTCGATATGAAGAAGTTATGCCTCCCACGAGTTGACCCATCGAGTTGACCACCATAGTTTAGAGTGGATTCTACACCAACTCTCATTTCTCGCATAAGTGGAACTATCATGTGTGGAGTTTCAAGAAGACTGTAGAATGCCCAAAACCCTAACCCTAAATGGGAATCGAAGCATGTACAGACCCTAAAATTGACCTTAAACGATTATCAAGCTATGTTAAGTACTAGGTTGTTTGCAAAAGATATAATTTTATTTCTATTGAATTGTTCTATAGCTAAGTAGTAGTAAGGGGTGGTTGTGAGGAATAACAAAGGGAGTAATAGATTTTGTAGCAATAATTCTGTCCATAGTATCCAAGGTAACTCTAATAATGAGTATCAATTTCCTTTTTTATTTTCATTCTACATAAAAGAGCAGGGTATAGTCCTCATTCTACTTGGATTTTTCCCCATAGGGGTTTTCCTAGGATAAATAACGTGTCGAATGCCTATGGATTGTGTATTTCTTGTTCTATCATCTCCCTTACAATTCCAAAAAAATATAATTAAAAGAACTAGTCGTAAAATCTGTTTTGACAAATTGTTCCAGTGGAATAACCAATGGAGTTTATGAGTCACATGGAACAATATCATCTTAGGTACATAAGGGTATATACATGAAGATGGATAATAATTCTTGTAAGGGTGGGTAAAGGGGATGGAGTCTTACATATGCTTGATTGAGCTATTTTAAGCTATTAATTGATCTTTTGAGAGCTCAACTGAGAGCTTTGACAAGTGCCTGATTGAGCTATATTCGTGGAAAATCCAAACCCTCAATAGAGGTTTTACTCAATTTAACCAAAATTTCGATCGATGCTTAATTGATCATTTCAAAGCTGAATCCATCTATTGAACTCGATTAAGCATTTACTGTCCAGCTTGATTGAACTTGTTGTTTTTATATCTAAAAAAAATAGTATTTCATTTCAATTGCCAACTAATCTCTAACCCTCGACCAAAATCAATAGGACTGACCTCAACCAAGTTATATTGGACAACCACCAACCACTAATCAACCCTGCAATAATATCCAACCTTAGAGGTTAATCAATTTGTTTTTGTTTCTACAAAGTCTAATTGATTTTTTTCTTTTTAAATTTTGTTTTTTAGTAGTTGTTACGCTAACCAAAGGTTCAATTTATGACATAAATTTTAGTTTGCATTTAACTATACACATAATTAAATTTTAATTTTATCGACCAATAACAATCATGTTGTTAGAATTTTCATTTTTTAGTTTAAATTTAATTTTTTTTTAATTATATTAACCATTAGCATTAATAGTACCTTTTCTTTCAACGGTGTGCCAACAAACATGATTAAAAATTTAGGCAAACTACCATATTATTAAAGATAATCAATGAAATGCTTATATAAATTCCTACCCTTGAAATTCCATTTAGCTACTATCATACCTAAACATTGATGCGTATGATTAGTAAATCCTTATCCTTAATAACCCCTATCTCAAAATATTTTAATGTTATAACCATTGTGGGTGCATCCATGGAGCTAGGTTACACTTTTTGGCAAGGCGCTTTCGGAAAAAAAAACACAAAAACGTACCTCGATCAAGCAATTTTTAAACCCTTGTTCGAGGTCATAACACCTCTATCGAGGGTTTAACAAAACCTCAATTTAGGTTTTAATAATACCTCGATCTAGGTTTTAAGACCTTGATCTAGGTTTTAAGACCTCGATCTAGGTTTTAAAAAAACCTCGATCTAGGTTTTATGACCTCGATCGAGGTTTTAAAAAAACCTTGATCTAGGTTTTAAGACCTCGTTCTAGGTTTTAAGAAAAAATCAATCGATGTTTTAAGGCCACGATCGAGGTCCTTAGGCAAAAAAAAATTATAAAAAGAGGTTTAAACGGTAGCTCGATTGAGGGTTTAATAAAACCTCGATCGAAGGTTTAATAAATTCTTTGATCGAAGGCCTGAAAAAATAGAGAATTAGCCCTCTTACAGGAAAATCAATGTTTCTCTGTGTTTTCTAGGGGTGTAAACCTTGCCATTCATGGCACATAACTGAGCGGAGCTCATACTGATAGATTCATCACCGAATCCTCTATCCATTGAGGTATCATGCATGCGTTTTGGAATTCATATGGGTTTTTTCTTAATTAGTTCTAAAACTTACACTTAGAAAACCTCACAACAACTTTGAAGCATCTCAAAGAAAAATACGCAGGGTAAAAAATACACATCTAAAAATTTCTTAAAAATGCACAGCCCACACATCGACGCATCCTCTTCAAAAGGGTATCTTTGGTTTTTCAATCTTTGAAAACAGTGAAAAAAAGATGCGATGGAAACACATGTGTATAAAATGATGATAAAATTAGATGTGGTCACTTTCAAAAAATAATAAATAATTGTATATTGTGAAATAAATTAACAAACAAATATGCAGACCACAGTGCATTATGTGTAGATAATGCTCATATATATATATATATATATATATATATAAAATCAGATGTGGTCACTTTTGAAAAATAATAAATAATTATA
>LPNX010937902.1:114447-124678 GCA_001517045.1 Pseudotsuga menziesii
CATTGAAATATTTTTAAAAAATATCATTGGGAAGCCAACATAATATTATACAATTTGTTTTTTAACTGCAAGTCGAAATTCACATGGCATATATACGTTTTGAGGGATTCTATCTAGCACAAGTAAAAAATCAGGTTTTCATCGCCAAATTTGGCCAAAAAGTGTGACCCACCTTCATGGAATCACCCTTGTAACCCTATAGATCCTATCACCATGAACCCATAACTCTCTAAAACTTAGCCCACACACCCCTAGCACAATATATAACCCTAAAATCTAACCCTTAACATTTAACTTTTGACCTCTACATCATATAACACCCTTATAGGGCCTCACAATTATAACATCCTATCATGTATAACTCTTAAATATTATCACTCCTATCAATCTTAACCTCTATAATTTTTATAGCTAAGTTAGGTTTCATAAGGATTAAGGGTCATGGAAATGATGAGCTAAGGTTTATATGAATTAGGTTTAGTAATGGTTGGGCCAAAGATTTGGGAGTTAAGGAATATATGTTAACAATTAGGGGTTATTAGGTTTATTGATTTTAGTTTATATGGATTATAGGGTTATGATATAGGTTATGTGCTAATTTTCAAGCTAATCCTTCCCTCTTGTGACATGTTAGTTGCAATGGAAATTTGGAAAAACAACAATATGTTGACTAGGAGGAATTATTAGAGACACGTGTAGAACCTTTTATAATATAGTCTAAAATTATGAAACGTAGGAAATCGAATAAGCTTCAAGGATATATAAATTTTATTTATGGAAAATGGGTTAACTAAGAGAAATCCACTTTCTTCTAACATTGCTAAGTTATTTTTCCTATAAATCGTAATGCATATGTTCTTGTTAAGATCTTGGTTTAGTATCAAAATTGTCACATCTCCTCCCCTCTATCCCACCGATGGAGAGGACGCGACTCACACTACTGCTGCTCTGTCAAATTGGGCAATCTAGCCCCATGAACATCATAATAAAATGTATTGCAAATAAAATATATGCAGATGCATAACAAATGCAAATACAGCGGAAGCAACACATTGCAAGCATTCTATATGTTCATAAACATTCATAAACAAATACAGTTGTAGAAATGTAATACACAGAGAATACAAGTGAACACTTATCTTGTAATTGAGCTGTCCCACAAATAGCTATGTCACTGTAGCGTTCCACCCAACCATAGGCTAATGTGCTCATCAATCTCTCGACACCAATTCCACCCCCGAGCTAGGCATGATTTCCACAAGGAACAATAAAATTACCCACAACACGACCATACACACACCGTCAAGCCAACACATAGTTGGGATATCACAGACTGTCCAAGCCAATAAACAATTGGGTTTCATAGGATACTAAGGAAACAAGCCAATAATATATGGGCTCCTTGGACTTACTCAGCCAAGCCAAAAATCACATCCAAACACACAATCAAACCATCTAATAGATGGGTTCCTTGGACTTACTCAACCAAGCTAACACAAGGATGCACTTCACAGCAAAATACAATTTCTAGGTTCGTAGAAAAAATGTTTGGAAACCACAAATGGAAATGGAAGATGGGGAAAACACCCTGGGTGAGAAATACGATTTCAAGAACCATTCTTGGGCTTCACAGGGGAAAAAAAACCTCCCCAATCACCCAAAACGTGGATCTATCTTCCCAGCCATCGAGCATAACAAAAAAAAACGGGTTTGCAAAAACAGACTGGTAAAATGGGGAAAACACCATGTGAGAGAAATACAATTTCACAACACATTTCAAGGCATTTTAGGGGCTAAACGACCTCCATACACACCCAAATCGTGGGTCTCCTTTTCCCATTCACTACACAATACCAAAAAATGAAATTCCCATCTTGGAGAAATTAGGGAAAATGCAAAAAAACGTGAGGAAAACGTGCATCAAAATCTAGCTGTGCGAGGGAGACAAAAACGACCCCTTTAAACCCCCAAAATGTGAATCTCTGTTTTCATTCACTTGACAACACAAAAATGGGTTTTCCCAACCATGGCAAAATGAAGAAATGTAGGAAACGTGAGGGAAAATGCCCAGGAGCTCCCCCTGCGTGAGAGAGCAAAACATATGGGTGAATAATGGGTTGGGCATGCATTTCTTAGCATTTACTTGCCCAAGAAGTCAAAAACACGTTTTCCAAATATGGTTGGCTTCCCAAATTCGAATTTGACTCCCATACTCTTCCCATCCCCATGCATTAACTTCCTCAACTAATTTCTAAATGACTAGGCACAAAAGACAAAATGGGTATTTCAGAGCTTTATGGGTTTTTCCTTTGACATTTGGATTTACCCTATTGGCTCAAGGTTTTGAATATTTTCCCTCTCCATTCCTTGTGAAATCATGCCCCCGTCTCTTTTAATGTTGCATTGATATAGCTAGTTGTGGATATTTTTATTAATTGCATATTTACGTAATGTCCAAAATTATGTTGTGCATGACTAGCACGTGAACCATCGGCATCGATTTTAATTGCCGAAACATAAAATGCTAAATCCATGGTGGGGCCTTTGCCTTGAGATAGACACCATGATTGAATAAAGTTATTTACATCATATATAATTTAATGCAATTGGGGTCGAAACTGGGGTGTTACAAAAATTATGGAATTTCTTGAAAACAAAATTGGACACTTGTATATAACACTCGATTCTTGTGTGCCACTGCTCTCTCTCTCTCTCTCTCTCTCTCTCTCTCTCTATATATATATATATATATATATATATATATATATATATGCCAATGAAGCCCTGAAATCATGAGGTCAACCATTAAGACATGTTTGAGGGTCTGAACTTAACCAACCATGAAAACATGTTTGGCATGTTTTATTGTTTAAGTGTGTATACCTCTATTTGGACTTGTGCAACATACAATTCATCTTCAAAATGAACAAGGAAATACAAATTTACATTAGAAATAAAAAAAACCTATGTGTTTTAGAAATATGATATATGTGCAAATTAAATTAAAATACAAAATAGAAAGCAATATTTAAAGATAAAATAAAAGCTTATATTTAATATATATGTAGATATAGCTCTATAAGTGTGTGTAGTTTTATTTGCAATGAATTTGTGGTTCATATTTAAAAGTGTGGCCGAAAATGACCTTAAGATAGGGAGTTAGGAAATGAATGTGTTTTTGTTAATGCATCCTAAAACACTATGTTTGTCATTCCGAAGCTAAAATCAATGTAGGCAACTCATCCAACATGTAGATGAAAAGACAAAATTTCACCATTTTTTTTAATATACAAGACTACGCATGCATTCAAATCATGCACACATGTAACTGACGCACATGCATTAAAACGACACATGTTAGTAACATGCGTGTTTCATTCCTTCTCAGCATTCAATGTTCCTTTTCCACATTACACGCGATATTCATTTTCATATATTTTATGCAAAATATTCGATAAGGTCCTAAGACATCAGTTTTCAATCTTTAATGATGGTTTAGACCTTGTAAACCATACAATCTCCTATGTGGTGGTCTTATGATATGTGTTCTTGGTGCTTGAGTGTAAGGGTCTCTATTTAGGGCATATTTAGGGAGAATTGAGGATGTTGCATCCCCCCCCCCCACTAATTTCAAGGGCCTTAGGGTGTTTTTTCCCCACGATGAGTATGGGTAAGGACTCAAGAGCCAGCTATTATGTTTGAAATACATACAAATGACACCCATATCCAACTCTAAGGGAGAATACCCCTAGTGAGGGATCATGCGATTGTGTTTAAGGATTTTTCATGATGATTGGTATGAACAAGGTTCAATTAGTACTTGCTACCCTTATTTATACATTTTCTCATGTTGCATAGTACATACCCATTTTTAAATAAAAATACCTACCTAGGACACATGTATCCCACTTAAAGGACTACATAGAACACCTATAAAGGACTAGTGTTATGGTACAAGAACTCACCCAAGGCTCTTGAGTCCAAGAAGATTCAAAAATATCATTGAAGTGATTGTTTTCCTTCCTTGATAACTTTCAAGACCCTACGACCCATCCCTAATGTTCAAAATCTATTAATGAATCCATATCCAACCTTGATGCCAAAGATCGCTGAGAGGAATTTTTTTTTGGTTTGTATATTCTTTTCATGGTGATTGATCCCTTGAAGTGGAATTTATGGGAAAAGGCCCATTATTATCCCATTATGACATTGGATATACATCTAGACACATTTATGCTGGAGAACTAGCCTATTAATAGCACATATAACACCCTTGGAGGCAATTGTAACCAACATAGGTCATATATAGAGGTTTGAGGGCTTTTAAATGGTACTTGATATTCAAAAGAACTATTTAGTTCTTGAGGATAATGATTCCCTCCCCCATCCAATGTTAGGGTCCTTAGGATGTTGTTTCCCTACCTCGACTATGGTTAACATTGAGGGCTTGTCAATGGTGCTTAAGCTTTAGAAGCTTTATTTGGTTCTTAAGAATTATGCTTCCCTCTCCCAACCAATGTTAAGGGCCTTAGGTTGTTGCTTCCCTACCACAACTATGGTTAAGGCCCCAAGACCCTTACACTCTACATCAAAGACATTAAAATGACACCCATATCTAGCTTCTAGGGAAAAGACCCCCTAGTGAGGGCTCACGTGTTTGTATTGTCTATGGTTTTTTCATGGAACTTGAGCTTGAGAAGGTTCAAATATGGATTAAAATTCATGTACTGTTTACCCCATTAACAATGTGGGATGGTCCAGACCTATTTCCAGTACACAAGACCTACCCACGACACTTGTATCTCTCTCAAAGGCATGCATAGAATCCCTACAAAGGAGAGATGTTATAGTGTAAGGACTCATTGAGGTCCTTGATTCTAAGAAGATTCAAAAATACCCCAAATAGAGTGTTTATGATGTAGTTTGTAGGTGTTGTTCATAGTGATTAAGCCCAATAAGTGGCATTTAGGGTAGAATGCCCATTATTCTCCTCTTATGACATTGGATAGATGTCTAAACACATTTATTGTGCACAAATAACGTATTGATGGCATGCATACCACACTTGAAGGTGACTATTAACCAACAAAGGTCATATGTGGAGGTTTGAGATCTTGTTAATGGTGCTTGATCATGAGAATCTTGATTTAGTTCTTGGGGCTAATGATTCCATCCCTGAATCAATGTCAATGGTATTAATATTTTGTTTCCCTACTATGACTATGTTTAAGGCCTCAATACCCATCAATTGTGTGTTGATATAGACACCATTATGAGGATTAATGACTAGTGATGGGTATAAGGTCCCTTAACATGGTGGGAAGATGAAACCTAGAACTCAGGTAGTAAAAGAAGTTCCTAGGCATATCGGGATAAGAATGGTGCATCAAATAACAACACACAACCTCTTGAGGCCGTCCTTATCCTTATAATAAGGATATAGGGGGGGATTGTGAGGTTTTTGGCACTATGTATGGGTATTGGGGCCATAAATAAGGTTGAGGGAATAAATGCCAATGTTGGTCTCTAAACGAAGCCTCTAAGCATCTAGGATAAATAATTATTCCTTGAACCACAAAGGATTACCTCTTAAGTGCATCCTTGGACTACAAGAGGGGATAAAATTTCCATAAGGGTGTTTTGACCACTAGACATGGGTATCGACTCCTTAGACATGGTTAGAGGATTTAATGTTGGCCTTCGACCTTAAAGTAATATTCTAGTCATCCAATGCCCAAAATGAAATATCAAAGAAACATGTATGACCTACTAGGGTTATCCTTTAAATTCAAGTTGGGATATAAATGACATAAGGAGTTTTTTAGTAGTGGGTATTGGTATTGATATTTTGAACATGAATGGTTAAGGAAATTTGGGCCTTAATCCCTAAAAGATTTAATTAATCAAGGGTCAATAATACACCTCAAACCATTGTAGATGACCTCCCATGGGTGTTGCCATTCTTTGAGTGGGGATACAAATGACATTTTTTATGTTTATGGGTCTTGAGTCCTCAAACCACCACATCTAACCTCTTTTGAGTATCACTTTCTTCCCACTTTGGATATGGGGACCATTAGGATTATTTCACTACTTGGTATGAGTCTCAATTACTTAAATGGTTTTAGGGGAGGAATCTTGAACCTTACCTCTAAAGGTAGCTTCTAATTCTCAAGTTATGTGAATGAGACCTCAAACCAGCACAAAAGACCTATTTCAGAATATTTGTTTTTTCAAATGGGATATGGACTACATTATAAGGTTTTTAGCACTAGGGATATACCACAGGGGACTGACTATGGTTACAAGAGGAATCCTAGACCTTATGACCTAAAGAGAGCTTCTAAGCATCCAAAACAATTACCTTGAACTACCACACATGATCTCCTAAGGGTATCATTGGCCTAGAAGTGGGGATATGGGTTCCATTATAATATCTTTAGTGATATGTATGGGAATTCCAATGTTATCCATGGTCATTAGATATAACTCATGCATCAGCCTCTAAAGGTATCTTCCAAGGATCAAGGTTTATGAACAATTCTCTAAAGCACTGCAAATTACCCATAAAATATATTAGTGGCATTCAAGTGGAGATGTATGAACCATTATGCGATTTTGAGCACTAGACATGTATCTCAAGGATCTGGGCATGGTCATGGGAGGCAACCTAGGCCTTAGTCCCTAAAGGAATCTTTTAACCATCCAGGGTTAATAACAATGCATCAAACCACCCAAAGGATTCTCTAGGGTGTCATTGGTATTTGAGTGGAGATATTGGTTCCATTAGGAATTTTTCAACTTTAAGTATGGGTACATTAAGTCCCTAAATATTGTAAAATATTGTGATCACCTCCAAGAGATCACAACTGGATCTACAAAAGCAATGAACAACAATACTTTGAACAATTTTACAAAGGAAAATAAAATAGACATAGTGAAGAGAAAAATCTTGGAGAAAAACACTAAATTCTTATTCCATAATGCACAGAATGAACTTTTGTGTTACATAAAGAAATTCAAATTGTTTTGTGATGCATGAAGTCCTAGTTGGTCTTAAATCAGAGATCAAATGCCCTAGTTAGTAATGCAATCTCTTAAAGATGAGTTAACTGTTTCATAACTAACCCAATATGACAAGGTGTGTCCTAATTTCCTAAATCCATGGATATAATACATGCATAACCCATGCATCATAGGAAATTATTTTCCTAGAATAATAAAGGAGGGCACTAGGTTTCCTTGATTCATGGATTTAAGTTCCTAAAATCACTCCATGAAGTCAAACATGCAAGACGTGACCCTAAAGTTAGGGGAAATCCCCTCATTGGCTAGAAATGTCCCTAATATAAGGAATGCACCCTCACTGGCTATAGTTAGTGTTAGAATAATCCGTCAAGATTATTGTAAATAAATAATAAATAGGAATATGAATAGATAGGAAGGTGAAAAGGCTGGTAATCAACCGCCTCATTGTAATCTATAAATTAATGTTTTAGCCATGAATAGAAATCAATCGGGAGTTATACCTAACAAGTGGTATCAGAGCAGGGCTGTCTGCCATAACTCCTGGCTGCCATTCTGCTTGCCAGTCCATTACCAGACTGCTCCATCAGTCTGCCAGTCGAGTCGCATGCAGTGTATGCGTTACTCCTCCATCTCCCTGCGTTTATTCTCTGCTAAACCCTAATTTTTGTGGGCTCTCTTCTAGTGGGCTGCGACCTGCTACACAGGTCTGCGATCTCGTCCTTCGAGGAGTTCCCGAATTTGTGCCTCTACATTTCTTGCATATACTCCTCCTCCATTGTGTTTATCGTGGAACTTTTTAATGCTCAGATGAGCAGAAGGTGCAAGCTCAAAAAGGAACCGAATTTAATTTGGCTCCCAACGTACAAAGCCTGGTGCCCACGATCTTGCCTCCAGTGTTAAGCCGGAACCCTAATTTGTGCTTAAATAAGCATTCTAAGAACAGTTAACCCTCAAGAAAAACACTCTGCTCCAATGGCATTTGGGTATGTCTGTATCTCATAGCAATCTCTACAGCTGTTCGAAATTCACAAATCATTCACGCTTGCGTACAAATACCCAACCAGTACTGTCATCGATCCACAAATTAATTAGCATTGAGGCTCACGGACGAAAAAAAAAGGCCTTTGTTTCTGGTTTAATACCGTAACCTAATTTTGATTTCCTGGTTCTCCATCGATCTCCGTGACTAACGCCTCTGATAAAACCTGATCTTAGGCGACTCATTTTGAGAATGTGGAGCGTATTGATGGTTTGATTAAGTTGATGCTGCGATTTCTGAAGACTGTCCACGACCTGTGCTGCGTTAAGGAGCTGTGAAAGACTGTGACCCATTTACTGTTGAAGACTGCATGGAGATTTCTCTGGTGGTGTGGTCAGTTTTGAGAGTGCTGGAGAGTTACAATGATTTTCGAACTTCTCGTGGTGATTGCGCTCTCTATGAACTGTAGCTGCGTGAGGAGCTGAGAAGAGCGCGAAGCTCTCTCTTGATGGTGACGGTAGAGATTGCCCTTTCATTGTATTTCTTCGTTGAGCGTGGACTGTGTATTAAAGATTGCTAAAGCTTGAGCGTGCTGCTGAAGGCTACGCCACTTTGAAGACTGATATTGCATTGGCATTGAAGACTGCGTGGAGAAGACCTGCCTCATCTTCTCAAATACTGCGATATAGCATTACCATCATGGAAGATTGCTGGAGCTGAAGACCTCTCCTCCAATAATTACAACATGGAGCTAGACCAGAAGCATGCAGCACAAACCCTAGACTCTCCATGAGGGAAACCCTAATTTTTTTCTGAGAGAAGTTGCCTGCGTTCTGACTGAGGCTGCGATTTCTGTCCTTGGTGGAGATACGGGGTATCGATCAAGCGTGGAGAATGCTGGTGTTATTGCTGAAGACTGGTGTTTGAAGACTGCGTTGTTGAGTATATATGCTATGTTTGGAACTTCTTTTGTTTGGCATCACATGAGTGCGAAATATATATTGCATTAAAGACTGATAAACTGCTGCGTTGGAGACTGGTGCGTGTTGAAGACTGCCCTCATTCACCTTGGAGACTACTGCGTGGAGACCTGCGTGGAGAATGTTGTGCGTGGAGCTGTGCCATCATATATAAGTATCTGATATATATCTGCGTGGAGCTGTGCCATCATATATAAGTATCTGATATATATCTGCGTTGAGATATAAGTATCTGGTTTGACAGTGTCTGGTTTGAGATATAAGTATCTGGTTTGACAGTGTCGATTCAAGTTTTTTCAGCAGAGTGAAGACTGGTGGAGACCGTTGGAGACTCAAGTTTTTTTTTTCTCTCCAGAGCAGAATGTTATGCTGTGTATTTGACTTAATCTATATATATTGAACAGTGCATAATACCTATCAGCATATCACATCTGCGACCAAGTTGAAGAGCTGCCTGAGTGGAGCTGCGTGGAGCTGAATGTGAAGATTGTTGCTGCGATCCACACAATTGCTACTGATAATTGCTGCTACTAATCACTTGATTTTGCAAGAGTATATAGTCTGATGCTTGATTTTTTGTGCACTTATATCCTTTGCACACTAATATATTAGCTTCTGGTGCCTCCACATATTGTATAAAAAGGAATGTTGTTGTATATTTGAAGCTTGTGATTGATATATTTTGTATACTGAAGAAGCTTGTGTATGCTCACTTGAAGTTGAGATTGTAAATCACCTTGGCAGAGACTGTAGACCTGCAAGGTTATTTTTTTTCCTTTTATCTCATTCTCTTTGTCATATCAAGTTCATTATTGTAAATTAAACTAACAGTTGTAAAGATTCGACAGCAAGGCCATTCCATCCACATGTTTGATGGAATCATTGAAATAAGAAAGTCCTCTGACAACCAAGTCATCATGAATGGATACGAAGATGGAAAGTTGTTGAAGCTCAAGGGTTCATCCACAAGATTTCAGAACTATGCCTACCTCTCTCAGCATGGAGAAGGTAATATGTCATCTAGCTCATTGTGGCATGCAAGATTTGGTCATCTAAATTATAACAGTCTTCGTTTGTTGAGAAAGAATGGTGTATTTGGCTTCCCCACCATTCCTAAAGAGAAGAATAAATGTGATGAATGTATTTTAGGGAAACATAGTAAGCTGCCATTCCATGAATCTAATTTCAGAGCAAGTAGGAAATTAGAGTTAGTACATTATGATTTGTGTGGCCCAATGCCAAC
>LPNX010937902.1:126873-149331 GCA_001517045.1 Pseudotsuga menziesii
TTTTTAGCCATGAATAGAAATCAATCGGGAGTTATACCTAACAGTTAGTATATTTTCCTCTTAAATTTAGAGATGAATCTTTTGAGTGTCTTACTCAGTTAATTTGAGTCAAAATTGGATCATTTTGATCATGAGACCAAGGTTTAAAGTACCTAGGTAATATATTAATGTTAAGGAGATGGTATATAAGCTCTAACACCCACCATAAGCCTAACTTGGTGAAAATAATGCATAAAAGAATGTTTCACATCCAAAGTGATGCCATATTAGGTACTCAAGTACAAAAAAAAACCCTCATGAAGTGAGGAAAGAGGGAAAACTGTGGGGGAACATTGCCTCCCCCCCCCCGCGGCCCCCTTCCAAAAAGAAATATAATGACAAGAAGAAGGCTACAAAGTCTCCTTTAAACCTTCACCACTCCTACATGTCCCCACAATTCTTTCAACCACTACAAAATGAAAGACTTAGTGGAGATGTTTGCAACCCAATCCACTAATAGATAGTATTGCAATGCAATAACCTGATCATGTATGATCCCTCAAACGTAGTGCATGTGTATCTATATGTGTTTGGTCCTCTACCTTTGTTTCAGATCTATGGAAATATTAATAGTACTTTGATGGTGGAATTGTATACCAAGCTCTATAAGAATACCTCGCAACTAGATAGCCTTATAACTAGTTGTAGTCACTACTCCTATGTACTCTACTTATGTGGATGATAAAGCAATAACTGATTGCTTCTTGCTTGACCAATATATGAGCCAAAGCTAAGAACATGACCAGATGTGGACTAGCGATCAATGCCATCTCTAGCCCAATATGAATATGTATAACCAAGAAGATCTAGTGTGAAAATTGCAACATAGTGGATACCAAAACTAGGAGTACCCTTCACATATCCAAGAATTCTATTAGGAGCATTCCAATGCAGCTCATGAGCCTCTTGCATTTATCTGGAAACTAATCCAACTACATAAGAGAGATTAATTGGAAACTAATCCAGCTACAATGTTGTGTAGGAATTCAAGAACATATCAATTCTACATAACCTAATAAAGGTGAATGTTAGAATGCAACATAACTATTATTGAAAATCACAATTACATAACACCCGTCAAGAAAATTACAATAGGACATAACCCTTTATGAACATTGCAAAGTGAGATAACAATTATGTAAGTACCAATTTTGCATGAACGTCATAGTGTCACATACCTAGAAAGAAACATCACAATCAAACAGGACCCTTTTGGAACGTCATGATGCCACATATCCCCTTTTTCAATGTTGCAATGTGATGTAACCATTTTCAAACTAAGCATACAGATATAAGCAACAAAGTTGTCCATCATCAGGTGACATAACCATAAAAAACTATAGTCATCCATAATGAAACATAGGAAACCATGGTTAGCCCATGCCAAGCATAGAAACATGAAAAATAGAGATGAATGCCACAATGTGACAGCCATTAATGAACATCACAATCGAATAAAATGTGTTTAGAAATTTGTAATGCGATATAACCCTTGATGGACATCGTAATGTGATAGAACAATTATGGAATGTAGTAATTTCACATTCAAGTTAACTAATATGAACGCCACAATATGGCATGTACCTTTTGAGGGCTTCCTGTTTGGGCTAAGGAGATTCAGAGAATGTCTACATAGAGGGCACGATGAATTCGAGGTCAAACATTTGTCAATGCATTCCATGTGGAAGCCATGATTACAGTCCGGTAACACTCGCACCATTTCTCTTTCCCCAAATTCAGACAAACAGATGGGGCACTCAGTGGCCAATTCTGGTGGCGACTTAGAGGCAGATGTGTAGACAACAATAGGCAGTGCATTGATGGCTGCTTTCTTCAATCCAGTGTTCACCAGATAGATAGCCACCCCATCAGATGACTCGACCCCAACTCGTGTTCTGTAGCAACGTACGTATTTGAGCAACCAGTGGAGGCCGAGCACACAGATGAGAGTGCAGGCCATAGCTGCGAGAATGAGAGCTAGATCGGCGTTGAGACTGCCCTCGTTGAAGGAAGTACTAGACAACCAAGTGTGCTGCTCCTCAGCTTTCATTGGAAAAGGTGGCGGATTAGAAGTTAATAACTTCCTCCCAACCAACAACGAGAAATTTAAAGCACTCATTCTGCTACATTCCACCTTGAAATCTTAAGAATGAATGAATTAATCTGTTAGTCCCCTGCAACTTCATGACTAAAGAAAGCTGCGTGGGAAAAAACAAAGATGAGCAAAATGAAGACTAACTCTCTTTGTAGTTTGAGCAAAAAGTGATGACTAGTCGGCCACGTTGGTATCGTTCTCTTTACAATCTTTAATATTTTAAAAGACGCTTTTCAACGTTTAAAATTATTTTCGTGCCGTCCAGTATCAAATATAATCTATGGAAAAAGAAAGAGTATCGAATATAATGACTTTTACTTAATTTACAATTTCAAATTTGGATTTGGGTTCCAATGGTTAGGAGTCTTATTAACGCTTAGGATTTTTCTATCTCCACTAAAATTGAGGTGAGGATTTTCCTATCTTTCAGTAAAGATCTAAGAACATTTATGTCTAATTTAATATCTCACATCCAATTTAATTTAGGTCAAAAGTGTTATTATTGCTTATCCTTTTCACTAAACGATTTAATAACTTAATCATCTGAAGAAATATGGGCTTTTTCAATCTTCCACTCAAATTGGATATTATGGTTTACATGGAGATGGCACTCCCAACTCTTTGATAAGGCTCCTTAAAAAGAGAATAAATTATTATTAAATATAAAAAATTGATATCAAAGTGTACACTTTCAACTAAATGATATCCTAATTGAAAAATGGATCAATGTAAATTGAAAAATGGATCAATGATATACTAGGTGATATGTATTGAGCTTCATACAAGCCATTTTCATAAGTGAGACACAAGTCATTGTAAAAAAGAATTATCATTATTTATGCATGAATATGTATTGAGATTTATATAAGTCATTTTCATGAATCTTGTCTAACTTTTGTTCTTCTTAGGTAGAAACGTTTAAATTAATAAACATAAAGAATGATGATCATTAAATTAAAAAAATTATAGACAATTTTAAAAATATATATGGTGATCCAAAATAGATTAATATATAAATTGTCGTTTATTTAGATTTTTTATTGTAGAATGATTTGATGAATTTGCTTGCAAATCTCTTTTTGCAGATTTGACGTTTGGAACTTTTTGAAGCCTATTTGAAGGTCTAAATGGAATTGGGGTAAAACAACCCATTGATAGTGACATGGGCCATGGCACAATTCTACACTCATAGACCATTCCAACGGTCCAAAGATCACCTCAATTAGAGTCAATATGAAGAAGTTATGCCTCCCATGAGTTGACCCACCGAGTTGACCACCATAGCTTTGAGTGGATTCCACACCAACTCTCATTTATCACATAAGTGGAGCTATCATGTGTGGAGTTTCAAGAGATTCTAGAATGCCCAAAACTCTAACCCTAAATGGGAATCGAGGCATGTACAAACCCTAAAATCAACCTTAAATGACTATTAGGCTATGTTATACTAGGTTGTTAGCAAAAGATGGAATTCCATTTCTATTGTATTATTCTATAGCTAAGTAGCAGTAAGGAGTGGTTATGAAGCATAACAGAGGGAGTAATAGATTTTGTAGCAATAATTCGGTCCATAGTGTCCAAGGTAACTCCAATAATGAGTATCAATTTCCTTTTGTATTTTCATTCTACATAAAAGAGCAAGGTATAGTCCTCATTCCACCTGGATTTTTCCCCATAGGGGTTTTCCTAGGATAAATAACGCATCGAATGCCTATGGATTGTGTATTTCTTGTTCTATCATTTCCCTTACAATTCTAAAAAAAGATAATTAAAAGAACAAGTCGTAAAATCCATTTTGACAAATTGTTCCAGTGGAATAACCAATGGAGTTTATGTGTCACATGGAAAAACATCATCTTAGGTAGATAAGGGTGTATCCATGAAAATGGATAATAATTCTTCGAAGTGTGGGTGAATGGGATTGAGTCTTAAATATGCTTGATTGAGTTATTTTAAGCTATTAATTGATATTTTGAGAGCTTAATCGAGAGCTTTGACAAGTGCCCGATTGAGCTATATTAGTGGCAAATCCAAACCCTCAACAGAGGTTTTACTCAATTTAACCAAAATATTAATCGATCTCTTGTGCTCAATTAATCATTTGGAAGCTCAATCCATCTTTTGAACTCGATTAAGCATTTGCTGGAGCTTGATTGAACTTGTTTTTATATCTAAAAAAAATAGTGTTTCATTTCAATTGTCAACTAATCTTTAACCCTCGACCAAAATCAATAGGACCAACCTCAACCAAGTTGTATTGGAAAACCACCAACCACTAAACCACCAACCACCAACCACCAACCACTAATCAACCTTGCAATGATTTCCAACGCTAGAGGTTGATCAATTTGATTTTGTTTCTATAAATCCTAATTGATTTTTTTATTTTTTTATTTTGTTTTTTAGCACCTGTTATGCTAGCAAAAGTTTCAATTTATGACATAAATTTTAGTTGGCATTTAACTATACAATTAATTAAATTTTAATTTTATCGGCCAACAACAATCATGTTGTTAGAATTTTCATTTTTTAGTTTAAATTTAATTTTTTTTGTTTCAATTATATATCAACCATTACCATTAATAGTACCTTTTATTTTTTCAACGGTGTGCTGAAAAACATGAATATTGTTGAGTTTTTTAAATCCTCTAGCAACGCATAGAGGATTGAAAATTAGAACTCGCATTAAATTATTACAGCCAAGACAATGAAAAATTAGGCAAACTACCATATTATTAAATATCATCAAAGAAATACTTATAAATTTCTACCCTTGAAATTCCATTTAACTACTATCATACCGAAACATTGATGCTTATGATTAGTAAATCTTTATCCTTAATAACCCCTATCTCAAAATATTTTAATGTTATAATAACCATTCTAGCCCTATAGATCCTATCAGCATGAACCCATAACTTTATAAAACTTAGCCCACATACCCCTAGCACAATATATAACCTTAAAATCTAACCCTTAACACTTAACCTCTGACCTCTACACCATGTAACACCCTTATAGGCCCTCACAATTATAACACCCTATCATGTATAACTCTTAAATATTACCGCCCCTATCAATGTTAACCCCTATATTTTTTATAGCTAAGTTAGGTGTCCTAAGGATTAAGGGTCGTGGAAATGATGAGTCAAGGGTTATATGAATTAGGGTTAGTAATGGTTGGGGCAAAGAGTTGGGAGTCAGGGAATATATGTTAGCAATTAAGGGTTGTCATTTTTAGTTGCAATGGAAATTTGGAAAAACAACAATATGTTGACTAGGAGGAATTATTAGAGACATGTAGAAGAGTTGGGAGCTAGGGAATATATGTTAGCAATTAGGGGTTTTCATTTTTAGTTGTAATGGAAATTTGGAAAAACAACAATATGTTGACTAGGAGGAATTATGTAGAAGCTTTTATAATATAGTCTAAAAATATGAAATGTAGGAAATCGAATAAGCTTCAAGTATATATAACTTATATTTATGGAAAATGGTTTAACTAAGAGAAATCCACTTTCTTCTAACATTGCTAAGTTATTTTTCCTATAAATGATAATGCATATGTTCTTGTTAAGATATTGGTTTAAAGTATCAAAATTATGGAATTTCTTGAAAAAAATTGGACATTTACATATAACACCCGATTCTTGTGTGCCACTATTTCCCATATCTATATAAATATATTAAAGCCAGTGAAGCCCTGAAATTATGAAGTCAACCATTAAGACATGTTTAAGGGTCTTAACTTAACTAATCATGTTTTTATTGTTTAAGTGTGTATACCTCTATTTAAACTTGTGCACCATACATTTCATTTTCCAAATGGACAAGGCAATACAAATTTACATTAAAATAAAAAAGCCTATGTGTTTTAGAAATATGATATATGTGCAAATTAAATTAAAATACAAAATAGAAAACAATATTTAAAGATAAAACAAAATCATATATTTAATATATATGTAGATATAGCACTATAAGTGTGTAGTTTCATTTGCAATGAATTTGTGATTCATATTTAAAAGCATGGTCGAAAATGACCTTAAGATAGGGAGTTAGGAAAATGAATTTGTTTTTGTTAATGTAGCCTAGAACACTACGTTTGTCATTCCGAAGCCAAAATCAATGTAGGAAACTCATCCAACATGTCGATGAAAATACATAATTTCACCATTTTTTAATATACAAGACTACGTGTGCATTCAAAGCATGCACACATGTAACTGCCGTACATGCATTAAAACACATGTTAGTAACATGCGTGTTTCATTCCTTCTCCACATTCATTGTTCCGTTTCCACATTCCATGCCATATTTGTTTCATATTATTATTCAAAAGATTCAATAAGATCCTAAGACACCAATTTTCAATATTCTATGATGGTTTAGACCTTGTAAACCATAGAGTCTTCTATGTGGTGGTCTTATGACATGTGTTCTTGGTGCTTGAGCCTAAGCGTCTCTATTTAGGGAATATTTAGGGAGGATTGAGGATGTTGCATCCCCCCACTAATTTCAAGGGCCTTAGGAAGTTGTTTCCCCACGATGACTATGGAAGGACTCAAGAGTCAGTAATTATGTTTGAAATAGATACTAATGGTCCACCCATATCCAACTCTAAGCGAGAATACCCCTAGTGAGGGATCATGCCATTGTGTTTAAGGATTTTTCATGATGCTTGGTCTGAACAAGGTTCAATTAGTACTTTACATCCTTATTTATACAATTTATCACATGGCATGGTACAAACCCATTTTCAAATAAAAATACCTACCTATGAGACATGTATCCCACTCAAAGGCCTACATAGAGCCCCTACAAAGGACTAGTGTTATGGTACAAGGAATCACCCAAGGCTCTTGATTCCAAGAAGATTCAACAATATCATTGAAGTAATTGTTTTCCTTCCTTGATAATTTTCAAGGCCCTACGACCCATCCCCAATGTTCAAAATCTATTCATGAATCCATATCCAACCTAGGTGCCAAAGACAGTTGAGAGAGGAATTTTGTTTTGGTTTTTATATTATTTTCATGGTGATTGATCCCTTGAAGTGGAATTTATGGAAAAAGGCCCATTATTATCCCCTTATGACATTGGATATACCTCTAGACACATTTGTGTTGGACAACTAGCCTATTAATGTCACATATAACACCCTCAGAGGCAATTGTAACCAACATAGGTCATATATGGAGGTTTGAGGGATTTTAAATGGCACTTGATATTCAAAAACACTATTTAGTTCTTGAGGATAATGATTCCCTCCCACATCCAATTTTAGGTTCCTTAGGATGTTTTTTCCCTTATACCTCAACTATGGTTAACTTTGAGGACTTGTCAATGGTGCTTAAGCTTTAGAAGCTTTATTTAGTTCTTAAGAATAATGCTTCCCTCCCCCAACCAATGTTAATGGTCGTAGGTTGTTGCTTCCCTACCACGACTATGGTTAAGGCCCCAAGACCCATACACTCTACATCAAGGACATGTTAATGACACCCACATCTAGCTTTTAGGGAGAAGACCCCCTAGTGAGGGCTCATGTTTTCGTACTGTCTAGGGTTTTTTCATGGAACTTGAGCTTGAGAAGGTTCAACTATGGATTAAAATTCGTCTTTACCCCATTAACAATGTGGCATGGTCCAAACCTATTTCCAGTACACAAGACCTACCCACGACACTTGTATTGCTCTCAAAGGCATGCATAGAATCCCTACAAAGGAGAGATGTTCTAGTATAAGGACTCATTGAGGTCCTTGATTCTAAGAAGATTAAAAAATACCCCTAATAGAGTGTTTATGATGTAGTATGTAGGTGTTGTTCATGGTGATTAATCCCAAGAAGTGGCATTTAGGGTACATTACCCATTATTCTCCTCTTATGAGATTCGATAGATGTCTAAACATATTTATGGTGCACAAATAATGTATTGATGGCATGCATAACACACTTGGAGGTGACTATTAACCAACAAAGGTCATATGTGGAGGTTCGAGATCTTGTTAATGGTGCTTGATCATGAGAATATTTATTTAGTTCTCGGGGATAATGATTCCCTCCCCGAGTTAATGTTAATGGTCTTAATATTTTGTTTCCCTACTATGACTATGTTTAAGACCTCAATACCCATCCATTGTGTGTTGATATAGACACCATTAGGAGGCTTGATGACTAGTGATGGGTATAAGGTCCCTTAACATGATGGGAAGATGAAACCTAGACCTCAAGTAGTAAAATAAGTTCCTAGGCATATAGGGATAAGAATGATGCATCAAATTACAACACACAACCTCTTGAGGTTGTCCTTATCCTTATAATAAGGATATAGGGGAGGATTGTGAGGTTTTTGGCACTAGGTATGGGTCTTGGGGACATAAATAAGGTTAAGGGAATAAATCCCAATGTTGGTCCCTAAACAAATCCTCTAAGCATCTAGGATAAATAATTATTCCTTGAACCACAAAGGATGACCTCTTAAGGGAATCCTTGGACATAAAAGGGGATACAATTTCCATAAGGATGTTTTGACCACTAGACACGGGTCTTGATTCCTTAGACATGGTTAGAGAATTGAATGTTGGCCTTAGGCCTTAAAGGAATATTCTAGTCATCGAGTTCCCAAAATGACATATCAAAGCAACATGTATGACCTACTAGGGTTATCCTTTAACTTCAAGTTGGGATATAAATGACATAAGGAGTTTTTTAGTAGTGGGTATTGGTATCGAGATTTTGAACATGAATGTTTAAGGAAATTTGTACCTTAATCCCTAAAAGCTTTATTTCATCAAGGGTCAATAATACACCTCAAACCATTGTAGATGACCTTCGAAGGGTGTTGTCGCCCTTTGAGTGGAGATACTGATGACATTTTGATGTTTATGGGTCTTGAGTCCTCAAACCACCACATCTAACCTCTTTTGAGTATCTCTATCTTCCCACTTTGTATATGGGGACCATTAGGATGATTTCACTACTAGTTATGAGTCTTAATTACTTAAATGGGTTCAGGGGAGGAATATTGAACCTTACCTGTAAAGGTAGCTTCTAATTATCAAGGTATGTGAATGAGACCTCAAACCACCACAAAGGACCTATTTTGGGATATTTGTTTTTTCAAAGGGGATATGGACTACATTATAATGTTTTTAGCACTAGGGATATATCACAAGGGACCGACTATGGTTACAAGAGGAAGCCTAGACCTTACGAAATAAAGAAAGCTTCTAAGCATCCAAAAAAAATTCCTTGAACCGCCACACTTGATCTCCTAAGGGTATCATTGGCCTAGAAGTGGGGATATGGGCACCATTATAAGATTTTTAGTGCTATGTATGGGAATTCCAGTGTTATCCATCGTCATTATATATAACTCATGTATCATCCTCTAAAGGTATCTTCCAAGGCTCAAGGTTTATGAATGATTATCTAAAGCACTACAAATTAGGCATAAAATATATTAGTGGCTTTCAAGTGGAGATGTAGGAACCATTATGATATTTTGAGAACCAAACATGTGTCTCAAGGCTCTGGATATGGTCATGGGAGGTAACTTAGGCCTTAGGCCCTCGAGGAATATTTTAAGCATCTAGTGGTAATAACAATGCATCAAACCACCCAAAGGAATTTTCTAGGGTGTCATTAGTATTTGAGTGGAGATATTAGTTCCATTAGGAAGTTTTCAACTTTAAGTATAGGTATTAAGGCCCTACATATTGTAAAATATTGTGATCACCTACAAGAGATCGCAACTAGATCTAGAAAAGAAATGAACATCAATACTTTGATCAATTTTACAAAGGAAAATAGAATAGACATAGTGAAGAGAAAAATCTTGTAGAAAAACACTAAATTCTTATTCCATAATGCAAAGAATGAACTTCTTTGTTACAAAAGAAGTTCAAATTGTTTTGTGATGTGTGAAGACCTAGTTGGTCTTAAATCAGAGCTCAAATGCCCTAGTTAGCATTGAAATCTCTTAAAGATGAGTTAATTGGTTCATAACTAACCCAATATGACAAGGTGTGTCCTAATTTCCTAAATCCATGGATATAATACATACATAACTCATGCATGATAGGAAATTATTTTCTTTTAATAATAAAGGAGGGCACTAGGTTTCCTTGATTCATGGATTTAAGTTCCTAAAATCACTCCAGGAAGTCAAAATTGCAAGACATGACCCTAAAATTAGGGAAAATCCCCTCATTGCCCCCCCCCCCTCCAAAAAAAGCTATATAATGACAAGAAGAAGACTACAAAGTATCCTTTAAAGATTCACCACTCCTATGTGTCCCCACAATTCTTTCAACCACTACTAAATGAAAGACTTGGTGGAGATGTTTGCAACCTGATCCATTAATAGAAAGTATTGCAGTTAAATAACCTAATCATGTATGATCCCTCAAATGTAGTGCATGTGTACCTGTATGTGTTTGGTCCTCTACCTTTGTTTCAGATCTATGGAAATATGAATAGTACTTGGATGGTATAATTATATACCAAGATCTATAAGAATACCTTGAAACCAGATAGCCTTATAACTAGTTGCAGTCACTACTCCTATGTACTCTCTCTATGTGGATGATAAAGCAATAAATGATTACTTCTTGCTTGACCAATATAAGAGCCAAATCTAAGAACATAACCATATGTGGACTAGCGATCAATTCCATCTCTATCCCAATATGAATATGTATAACCAATAAGGTCTAGTGTGAAACTTGCAACATAGTGGATACCAAAACTAGGAGTGGCCTTCATATATCAAAGAATTCTCTTAGTAGCATTGCAATGCATCTCACGAGCCTCCTTCATTTATCTAGAAACTAATCCAACTACAGAAGAGAGATTAACTGGAAACTAATCCAACTGCAATGTTGCGTAGGAATTCAAGAACATATCAATTCTACATAAGCTAATAAAGGTGAATGTTATAATGCAACATAACTATTATTGAAAATCACAAATAAATAAAACCCTTAAATAAAATTACAACATGATATAGCCCTTTATGAACATTGCAAATTGAGATAACAATTATGTAATGTACCAATTTTGGATGAACGTCACAATGTGACATACCTAGAAAGAAACATCACAATCAAACATGACCCTTTTGGGACGTCGTGATGCCACATATCCCCTTTTTCAATGTTGCAATGTGATGTAACCATTTTCAAACTAAGCATGTAGATATAAGCACCAAAGTTGTCCATCATTAGGTGACATAACCATAAAAAACTATAGCCATCCATAGTGAAACATAGGAAACCCTAGTCAACCACAGTCAACTGAAGTCATCATAATCAACCATGGTTATCCCATGTCAAACATAGAAACATGAAAAATATAGATGAATGCCACAATGTGACATAGCCATTAATGCACATTACAATTGAACAAAATGCATTTAGAAAATTGTAATGCGATATAACCCTTGATGGACATCGTAATGTGATAGAAAAATTATGGAATGTAGTAATTTCACATTCAAGTTAACTAATATGAACACCACAATATGTCATGTACCTTTTGAGGAACATCACAATCAAACATGATCATTTTCAAATGTCACAATGCCACACACCCCTTTTTAACACCACAAAGCCACATATCCCCTTTTTAATGTTGGAATGTGGCATAACCATTGGGAAACATAGCGAACCAACATAAACTTATTAAATTATTTGTCACATTGTGACATAACCTTAGTCATCCATAGTCAATTGTAGTAAAACATGTTCAACCATACTAAAACATAATCTTTTTTATTTTTGTAAATTAATAAATAAAATTCTATTTTATTATATCTATTTTAAAATTTGAATATATTATCTTCTTAGATTAGGAACATATCATGCAGCCTTTCAAAAACATATCAATTTTTCATAAGCCAATAAAGATCAATGCCATGCAATGTAACATAACCACTAATGAACATTGTTGTAATCTCACATATCACATAAGGTTACCAATAATACATACTAAAACATACATAAATATAAGACAGAGACAAGAGACAAGAACAGGTAAGATAAATAGATTATATTATTCCAATGAGTTCATACAAGGCAGAGAAATGAACTGAGTTCTCGTTTGGCTCAACAGCCTAATATATACAATTTACAGAACAGTTACAAAATAACTACCTGTCGGTTCGATGAACCGACACGACTTTTAGTTAGCCGACCTAATATTCTAGTTTAGTCGACCGACCGACTTAGTCGGCTGATCAACTAAGTCGGCCCATCGACTTAGTCGGTTGATCGACTAAGTCGGTATTCGTTCAAGTCGACTTGTCGACTTGCTCCTTCTACATCTCCCCCATGGACAAAACGTTTCTTTGTCCCGAAGAAACAGGGAGGTACAAAGCCTGAATGCCTTGATGAGTCTGGCGTGTCTGTTGATAGACCTGCCCATAGTGAGTAGGCCAGTCTCTTAATACTTCTTCGATGACGACAGACTCCTCCATATGGTCTTGTAGCACTTTGTATGCCTCTGAGAAAGCAGTGTGTTGTGCCAGTAGTAGTCGGGCAGTCTCTTCCTTCTGTTCTTCTTTAGTCTCCTGGAGATGTGCCTGGATGGTCGACACCATGCTCTCGAAGAGCTGATATGCTCTTTCCAATAGTCTATCTATGTCGACTTCGATAGGTCCTAGTATGACAGACTGAGCTAATGTCCTGCATTTGCTGAGAAACTCGACCTGTTCTGTATTTTTATTTGTTAGTTCTTTTGTTTTTCTGTTAGCCCTTGTCGAATAGTTCCTTTTAGCCTTATTTAATTTACAACTGCTGTAAATTATAGGGTAATCCATCCCATAATCCCCTGGTTGAGTGAGGATTGCTCCAATTGCTATTCCTGATGCATCAATATGCACATGAAATTTGGTCGACCAATTTGGAAATTTTAGAATGGGGGCTTCGACTAGTTTCCTTTTCAATTTGTCGAAGGAGATATGGCATTCCTCTATCCATTTAAACTCTTGATCTTCCTTTAGTAGTTCTTCTAGAGGATAGGTCATATCTGAATAGTGTCTTATGAATTTTCTATAATAGCCTGTATGGCCCAGTAACACCCGAACTTGTTTAGGGTTTACTGGTGGTTTTAAGGCGAGAATAATTTTAATCTTTGCAAAGTCGACCTTGATACCATATTTACAGACAATATGCCCTAAGAGTATGCCTATGGGAGTCATAAAGATACATTTCTTAATGTTCAGGGAGAGTTGAATCTGTCAACATCTCTCCAGCATAAGTCGGAGCCATTTGCAGTGATCTTTTAAGGTGGCGTTTATTGTCCAGTCATCGAAGTATACTGCCATGGTCTTATATATGTATTCTTGGAATGTCTTGACAACAATTCGAGAAAACACTACAGGTGCATTCTTTAACCCAAAAGGCATAAATCTATAAGCAAAGGAGCCAAATTCACACACAAATGTTGTTTTCTTTTGATCTTCCTTTGCTATTGGTACCTGGTTATAGCCTAAGAATCCATCCGTGAATGAATAGCATTCGTGTCCTGCAACTTCATTCAGGATTTCATCAGCATAAGGGGTAGGGAATGGGTCGGTCAGTGTTACTTTGTTGAGCTCCCTAAAGTCGACACAAATTCTTAACCTTGTCGTGTCATGTTTCTTGGGCTGTACAACCATGGGGCTTGCCCATTCCGATTGGTCGATAGGGTAGATGATTCCTACTGCTAACATGTTGTCGATTTCCTTTTTAACTATCTCCTTGTACTTGTGAGCTAGTTTATAAGGTCTTTTCTTGACAGGTTGAACACCAGGTTTGGTATCAATTTTCATTTCTCCCATTTCTTGTACTAAGCCTTTTAAGTCTTTATAGTCCCTGGCAAAGACATCTTGAAATTCTCTAAGTAAGTTCAGTATTTCGGTGGTCTGTTGGTCATTCCAGTAGTCACCAATCTTGGCTATTTTTGGTCGGTCGTCGTTTGAAATGTCGACCTCTTTAGTTTTCACTTTGGCATCTAGCCACTCAGGTGCTTTAGCTTCATTAATTAGCTGACTCCCTTCTTTGAACTGGGAGAATGTGGCAGGGAAATCGGCTGCAGTCATTCTGTCAAGATATGGTTTGTCTATGGTCTCGACTTTCAGGATTGAGTGGATAGGTTTGGTTGTTTCAATGTGGTCGGATTTCCATCTGAAGCTCTTGCCTTCTGTGTGTTCATTTTCTAAGTGTAAACAGGTCGACTGTGGTTTTGACTTAGTTTGTTTATTGGTACAGTCCTTGATCTGTCAATGTTCTGGGTAGGGTTCTTTATAGTCCCTAGCCAAGCTCGCTCATCCTTGTAGCCAAGTCTTCTCCACTCTGTTTCACAAGTCTTGATATGTTCTTATGGATTTTGACCTTGGGTAAAGATAGGGATTTGGACTTGCTGGGTTAACTTCTTTCCACCAAACGTCTCGACAAAGTAAGTCGAAGCAGTTGTCTAGGTCTGTAGTTTTGATTGATGGGTATCCCACCATCTAGCTGCTTGACCTATAAATTTTTCAACTAAGCTTTGGAGTCGACCATGTTCTCCGATATTTCTAGATACTTGTTCGACATGCATAACTGGGGATTCCCTCTCCTTATACCTGGGTAGTTGTGTAGTGTTTAAGTTGGTTGGTTGTAAGGTAGGGCGTTCCCTGACTTTCTTTTCAAATATTTTGGGGATAATTGATACTATGAAGCACTGTCGGGTGGGTTTTTTTTGTACTTTTTGTATATTCCAGCACCCTCTTGCTTGTGTTTCATAATTTTCAATCTCCCAGTCATATAATTCAGCATCTGAGTTATAACCAATTGAATCTTGGTTACCTAAGTTAAGCTCTCCATAGATGTTTGGTTTTGTATAGTCTGTATTGTTGTGGATCTGGTAAAGTTGTCTAACATCGACTTCCTCATAAATCGGTTCAGTCCAAGGCTCTCCTTGGGATGGATGAATGGGTACAATGACCTTTTGACCATTTCCTTTTAACTTGATTCGTTCCTTGTCTAAGGAGATGGATGCTTTCATCTTTTGTCCCCAGGGTCGACCGACTAGCACTGGGAAGGAGCTAGATCCTTCTTTTGGGTCAATTATTTCAAAATCAACCTTAGTCGAGATTCCTTTGATGGTCATGTCGACATCTTTCCAAACCCTAATGGGTTCAATGAGGCCTTGGTCGGTGAGTTTCAGATAGATGCCTGACTCGTAGAGTTGAGGTCTGTCCATCTTTTCCCATGTATCCTGGGTCATGATATTTACTTGGGACCCGAAGTCGAGCACTACTTGTCGGACGTGGTAACCTTCGATTTCCAAGTCGACGAGTGGGTCGACATCATTTTTGTCTTTTTGGTTTAGGTTGCAGATATTTTTTGTTCGTTTTCCAAGGTTGGTACCTTTTATTTCATTCAATAAGTCAATGAACTGAGCTACGGATTTGTCTGTTTGAGCGAGGTGGACTAATTGATGTATTTTGTTGGGTCGACTATTAATGATGTCTTCTTGTCGTGCAATGTTGTGAAATATGTGGGTTGCTTCTTGATATGTGTTTTTTTCCTTTATAGGGTCAGGATAACCATTTGTGTCTTTAATCTTACTGATTTGAGGGTTATCAGGTCCTATTTTTGTGCCTTGTCGAGTGACAATATGTAAATTTTTAGTAGTTATTACATCATGCTTTTGTACACAAGACAAGACATTAACATTTTTCTTCATATTTATTTTGTCTAACATAGTAGGACAATCCTCCAACGATTGATCGCCTACTCCAGAGTGTGTACAGAATTTAAGATCAGTCCTATCCTTGTATGGACAGTCTGCATACCGGTGACCTTCTTTGTAGCATGTGAATCACTGGGTTGGTCGACGTGGACGTATGTCGCGATTCCCAGGGAATCGACCTCTTCCTCCATAACCCTGGCATCAGTTGTCGTACCGGCGTTCATATCATCGACCGTCGTATATTTGTCCGTTCTTATCGTTTGGTGGATGGTTTTGCTCATTATGTTGCGCCACTGCATTTGTTTGGTATACCGCGTGATAGTTCTATTGGTTCTTTAGGTTTAACTGACAGTCGACGGTGTTGTGATTTTTTGTTTCGCAGATGGCGCACCAGGAAGCTTTGTCGTTCTTCATATTGAACTGACAGTTTGCTGTAGAGTGATCTCTGTGTTCCTGGAAAATGTCACAAAAGGATTTAGTCTATACGAAGCGAACGTCTTGTCGGCTATATTCATGTCGACAGTTATCCTTCGAGTGGCCGTTAGTTGAGCACTTGGTGCACCAGATCTCCTGATTTTTGAGGCTGAGCTCCTTCAGAGACTTTTGTACATTCTCTAGCTACTGTTCTAGTCGGTGGTCCGTGGGGTATGTAGGTATATCTTTGTCCATCTCAACCTGCAGAGCTTTTGTGAGCGCATCTTCATACGTTTTGAACGTCTCCAGACTAATATGTCGATGTAGTTTTTGCGATAGTCCTGCAAGAAACCATTGAATTAGTAATTGTTCATCAATAACGTAATCCAATTGGCTCAGTAAATCTTTCCATCGCTTGTCATAGTCGCAAACGGATTTGCCTGGATTTTGTGAAGTAGTTTTGAGCTTCTTCGCGGCCAGGTGCTTAGCGTCTGGCATTTTAAAGAATGACAGGAATTGCGCCTTAATCTCGGCTTTGGTCACTCTGGGTTGTCTCTCGGAAAAGGTCATGTACCATGTCAAGGCCCTTTTCCTTAAGGCTCCTGCGAACTATGCCATTTGTCGATCTTCATCTGTAACCTTGTTTGCTTCCCAGGTCGACTCGCAGACGAACCAATGTCGTCTGGGGTCTTCGTCTCCCTCATAAAGAGGAATGTGAGCTGATCCGTGACCCATGTCTGAATCACTTTCACTGCTCTCAGAAATTGGCGGAGGTGGAGGTGGGGGTGGTGGTGAAAGTGGTGGGGTTATTGATGTAGTCGTTCCTGCAAAATTTTGGTCGATGGAACTTGCACTCCTATTGGTCGTCATTTCGTCGACTTGCAGTCGGTTGATGTCGACTTCTGCTGTCGATGATCCATTGCGACTTTGTGTTCACATGTCTGATTGTTTGATTTCTTCTAAAGCTGTACTTAGCGAGGGGGGGGCGCTCCTTCATGTGTCGGTAAGAGAAAGTGGATACTTCGGAGGGAGGGTGCCGCTTGAAACGTCACCCAGTTTTCTTCTAGTGGTCGACAGATAATAAGGTGTCGACCAGTGTACATTTCTTCACCTAGCCAGCTCCATATATTGAAGTCACCAGCTCGTAGTCGGAGGTTGTCTTCGACAATAGTATGTATTCTAGTACGCAGATTCAATGGGGAAAGGGTTGTTCCTTCACTGGGAGCTCTTCGTTGGAGAGCTTCTGGCTGTTCTATCCACACTTCTTCCTCTATAGGGGACGCTTCTTGCTCCATGCCTTCTTCATGTCGGTCATGACCCGACTCTGGCGGATTCTCATCCTTGTCGTTCTCCCTAGGGTTTTGTCCTCTATGCAGCTTTAAGGCTCTTTCACGTCTTGCCTCCCTTCTCTGGTATCTTTCGTCCCTTTCGATCTTCTAGATGTCCGACATACTTTCGTACAATACTAGTCTCTTGTGGTCCTCTTTGGTCGACTTCTCATTACTGGTGCCTACTATCTGGTCTGGGTCGACTAGGATCCACTATACTCTATGTCCGACACATGACCAACTACCCCCCCATAGCCTACCCGACGCTTTTAGAAAGCCCGGATAGTTCTGTCTATTTGCTTAGGAAGTATTCCCACTCCCTTTCTGCAATGAATTTCTCCCACTTCCTCTGCTTCTCCGCCCAGTTAGTGTTTGATGGCTGTTCGTACAGTGGTGGAAAAGGTTCAACAATGTGTCCTGCTCCCTTCTTGATCAAAAATTTGAACAGCAAGGTCAGTAGGGAACACAAAAATTGTTCGGTGAAACTTTCTGTAAAATTTCTCTTTGACAGTTTCCACTGAAGTTCTGTCTTCGACTGCTTGTTCCTCACAGAAGTCGTCGGCGATTTTTTCAAACCATTATGACAAATTTGTTTGGCCTCCTCATATCAGTTTTTCCAGCAACTGTTGTTCTTTAGTTGCGTCCGACTTTCTCATCCAGAAGTTGCTTCAAGAGTTGGGGCACTGATTCGACAAACTTTTCATGCGTCTCTGTGAAAAATCTTTCTTTTGCCTCAACGACTATTAATATGTTCCTTCATGCATAATTTTGCAGATAGTTTGCAATTTTACGCTCCCACCAGTCCTTAATCTCCTACTCTGGTATCATATGTGAGCATATATTTCAATCATGTACTATCGGCAATGGGAACCAATGTTGTGATCTCACAGATCACATAAGGTTACCAATAATACATACTAAAACATACATAAATATAAGACAGAGACAAGAGACAAGAACAGGTAAGATAAACAGATTATATTATTCCAATGAGTTCATACAAGGCAGAGAACTGAACCGAGTTTTCGTTTGGCTCAACAACCTAATATATACAATTTACAGAACAGTTACAAAATAACTACCTGTCGATTCGGTGAACCGACAAAACTTTTAGTTAGCCGACCTAATCTTCTAGTTTAGTCGGCCGACCGACTTAGTCGGCTGATCGACTAAGTCGGCCCATCGACTTAGTTGGTTGATCGACTAAGTCGGTCTTTGTTCAAGTCGACTTGTCGACTTGCTCCTTCTACAAACATCATTATTTGATGAAACCCTTTAGGAACATTGTAGTCTAACACAACCCTTTATGAACTTTTCAAAGTGACATAACAACTACGAAAAGTACAAATTTTGCATAAGTTAACAAAGATGAACAACGCAATTTGATATACAAAATCAAGAATATTGCAATCGAACATGACCCTTCTAGAATGTCACGACTCCCGAGTCCCAATGCCACATATCCCCCTTTTGAATGTTAAAATGTGACAACCATTGCCTAACATAGAATATGAACATAAGCAATCAAGTTGTTTGCTGCTATGTGACATACATAGCCATGCATAGGAAACTATTTTTTTTTTGTAAGCTAGATTCTATATTATATTACAATATATAAAAAATGCATTGGTCAATGTGGTTGGCCTACCACTAAGGAAACAAAACCATCCACAAAACCACAGTTTTTCATCAGGAGTCTAGTTTAGCAAAAAACAATGATTTAGTCCCTTCTTCATATCCAAGTCATAACTATAGAGAGACTACCTAACAATATTAGGCCTGCAAGTAGGCATATTATATTTCCTTACATTATTTACTAGAATTCTAGCAAACCCTATGCACTAATTACAAAAACAACTACATGACCAAACATAATGAAAACTAGGAGTCGTAAAAAATGGTGACAATGGTAAGCACCTTGGGCTCTACAAGAGAAGTGATTGATACCTTGTTGGAACTTTCTCTTTGAATACCATGCATGTGGTACCCTTGTCTCATACTAATGTTATATGGTCCAAAACTAGGTTGTGTTGGTAAAGCAAAGTCATTTTGGTGTTTTGGACTCATTAATGCATCCAAGTGCCCACATTTGATTATTATGGTTACACATGTGCCCTCATTTATGAAATTTTAGTCCTTGGTGCACTCCCACTCCATAAAACATGGAAACTGGTTGACCAAAGGTGCCCATGCATGGTATTTGGGTGTTGTTTGGCTCTTTTGGACCATTTATTGCTTCCTGGATCCATTCCCACTCACCCATGCACTCCACCACACCTACCCTACCTTCATTTATGTCCTAACATTCTCTCTCCATGTTTACAAAGGAATTCATGACCATTTTAGGTGGTTTGGGAGATCGTTGGTCCACCTAGGGGGTTTTGAGGTCCAATCTAAGCCTACCACATGTATGCATCCAAATTGCCTCCAAAGGCTAAAATTTTTATCCTATGTAATATAAAAATGCTCCATGCATATTCACATACTGGACAGTGATAATAAACTCAGTTATTGGCACCATTCTCATGTGTTAATTTCAGTCTTTTCACTGTATTTCTACATAATTTGTGAATATCTTGAGTTGTGAGGATTCCTTTAGATCCTAGATCTTGCTATGAATCATATTTTCACATGGTATTAGAGCTATTTGGATCTTAAAATCAAATCCAAAGCATTTGATTTTCTATCTAGGGTTTCTTCCATAAAAATTTGAGTGTTTGCATTGCAGGTACTTCTAGTGTTTCTGTCACTCAGTGCACAAGTAGAAATGGAGCATAATCATGTCTTGATTACACCATTCAAATATTTTTAATGAAATTCTGAAATGGTGGTACAACTGAGATCGAAAGGCCACTACATAGTCACCATGGGGACTGAGAACGAACCCAACTAGGCTGTGGAAAAATCGAAGTACTTAAACAGATTGAATGAAGCATTCAGAATGCTTTGTCTCAGTATCTCAAGGGATCTTCTCTTCCATGTAGATAGTATTACTACACCCAATGGTTTCTGGCTCAATATTGAGTCACTGTTTGGGAATACTGATGAGATGAGAGGACATCAACTCGAAAATGAGTTGATCTAATTGAGCCCAACTCACTTTGAGACGATCCATGATTTCTTCACAAAGTTCAAATCATCGGTGCTTCAGCTGAAACAATGTGGCATTGAAAAGAAGGACGAGCAGCTGATCTTATCTATTCTTGTTAGAATAATCAACCCATAGTATTTACCCACTTAGACATTATTTCATTTATTTTGTCTTATTTGCCTAGTCCATGAGTCCCACCATGTGCAAGTTGCTAATTGCCTATCTATAGAGGTCAAACTTGCCATTATTGACTCATGGAGTGCTTGGGAAAGCCTTAGGAATCAAATCTGCTTTATTCCTGGCCTCCTAGGCACCCATCTACTTTTTCTGCTTTATTCCCTGCTTTTTCAGTGTTTTAAGGCACATAGGAAAGCAAGACGAGGTGAGGTGAATCTGCTTTGTTGCCTCTTCCTCCTCCACTCTTTCCTCCATGCAAAAGCATGTATGAGCTACCATTTGACCACTCTTTATCTTGCCCATGTGCCCTTGCTAATTCGTGGGGTCCTTTAGAGATTTGGGATCAGCTTTTTACACCTATGGGGGATTTGCCTATTTTGGGTAAGCCTGCTTTATGCTAGATTTGGATTCTTCCTTATGCATTCGATTTGCTCATGTATTCTATATATTCAGCAGCCTATGTTATTACAGGGTTGGCTATTGTACACTCAGTTAATATAATTTTGTGTTACAGCTCCATATTCAGTCTCCATTGTTGATAATTTTGCATGATCAATTGTTAATTGTTGTGGGTGAAATTAATCTACTGCAGGCCTGAATTTCTACATGGTATCAGAGCCATTGTAGGTTGTTACTCTCCTCCAAAAATTGTTTTGTAGGTTCTACATCAAGACTAGGAGGCTTCTACTGACAGCCGGGACAGATTTTCTAAAGCTATGGATTCACAGAAAACTATCCTCACTCCCTTCAACTTTTTTGAATGGAAAGCAGAGATGGAGATCTTGTTGAGAGCGAAAGGACTCTACAGGGTGACTATGGCTACAGAAGCAGAGCCCAATGCCGCTACAGAGAAGATCAAATGGCACAATCGGAGAGATGAGGCCTATTGGCCTCCTATGTCTCAGTATTTCTCGAGACCTCCTTTTCCATCTCGATGGATTGACTTCACCGGATCAAGTATGGGAGAAACTTTCTGAACTCTTTGGAAAGACAGATGAGATGAGGGGACACCAGATCGAAAATGAGCTGATCTCCCTGAGTCCCAGTAATTTTGAATCCCTGCAGCTATATTTCTCCAAGTTCAAAGCACTAGTTTTGCAGCTGAAACAGTGTGGTATTGAAAAGAAAGATGAGCAGCTCGTATTGTCCATCCTCTCGAAGCTAGGGCCTGATTACTCAGCCTTTGTTTCGGCCTTCTATGCCACAAAACTCACAGCTCGAACCTGGAAGATGCCTAGCCTTGCAGATTTCATGGAATCTCTCACACAAGAACAAGACAAGCTGGTGATGATGGGCACCATCAAACCTTCCAAAGACCAAGCTCTGGTTGCTGGAGATTCGAAGGTGGATTCAAAAAGCAAGAAGAAAGCTAAAAAACCACCTGAGAAAGGAAGAGACAAGAAGTAGTCTCCACAGGATCAATAAGGTCCCAAGAAAAATACCCAGAAGAAGAAAAACAAAGGTGATATGAACAAGTGCTCATACTGCAATAAGGGCATCATACTGAAAGCTCTTGTATGAAAAAGCAGATAGATATGTTAACTCAACTGTTGGAGAAGAATGGCATCTCCCTTCCAGAAGGCTCAAAGAAGAGAGAA
>LPNX010937902.1:152564-214840 GCA_001517045.1 Pseudotsuga menziesii
TATCCATTGTTGATAATTTTGCATGATCAATTGTTAATTATTGTGGGTGAAATTAATCTACTGCAGGCCTGAATTTCTGCAATTCTTTCGAATCTAGGCCCCAAGTACTTGGTGTTTGTATCGTCATTCCACTCAGGCAAGCTGAAAAACTCAAAATTGGAGAATTCCTTCACTAGTAGACTTCATGGAGTCTTTGAATCATGAACAAGAAAAATTGGTGCAAATGGGTACCATCAAATCCACCAAGGTCGATCAAGCCCTTTCTGCTGGAGTTTCGAATCAGGCCAAAGGAAAGAATAAATCCAAGGATTCGAAGCAACAAGAGAAGAAGAATCAGGACAAGCCCAAATCTTCAGATGGGGATGCAAATCCTAGCAAGGACAAAGAGAAGAAGAAGTAAGAGAATAAAAAACACACTTATTGTCACAAGGGGTGGTGTCCAGAGACTGCATGCATGAATAAAACCATTGACACGATGGTGGAACTCCTATAGAAGAACAACATCCCAGTCCTAGGAGGCGCAAGGAAGGAAGAGGGAAGTTCAATCTCAGAGAACAAGGATAGATGCCATGATTTAGTTGCTGGGTCTTCATGATCTTCATCCTTCATCATAGATTCAAGTGCCTCAATGAACATGGCTTCCATGGAATATTCATTCTTGTCCATATGTCCTTACAGTGGTCCATCCATTCTCATGGGTGATGATTCAAAAATCCAAGCCAAAGGGATTGACATGATTAATCTAGAAGATGGGTATTTTAACAATGTGTTGTTTGTAACTGATCTTGCAATGAAACTACTCTCTGTATATCAAATGACACACATAGGTACTTCCAAGATAGTAACATTTACTCAAGATGATGTGGAGATCTCATAAATATCTACAGGACAAGTTCTTGCAGTGGGTTTTGTTAACCATGATTCGAGAATGTATAAGTTCTCTCACTTCCTCCCCTACTCTCAAGGGAATGCACTCCTATCACATTCTAATGAGACCAACAATTTTTGGCATGAGAGGTATGGCCATCTAAACTATAGGTACCTCCAAGTACTAAGCAAGTCTATCACAGTTGAAGGGCTCCCTACCATCAAGTTTTCCAAAGGAACTTGTAAAGGGTGCATAATGGGGAAACATGCTTTGTGCAAATATGACAAAGGGAATGCTAGGATGGATTCCCAAGTGCTTGATTTGATCCATTCATATTTGATAGGGCCTCTTCCCACACCCTCATATGGGAATTCAAGGTATGTATTGAATTTCATAGATGATTTCTCAAGGCATTGTTGGGGTGTATTTTCTCAAACAAAAATCTGAAGTCTTTGAGACTTTCAAAGTGTTCAAGGATTTAGTTGAGAACATGTGTGGGAATAAAATCAAGGTTATTAGGTCTGACAATGGAAAGGATTATGTCAATAATAACTTACAACAACTATGTCATGATAGTGGCATTCATATGCAACATTATGTGCCCTACACACCACATCAAAATGGTGTTGCAGAGCGCAAGAATAGAGCTATGAAAGAGATGACAACATGCATGATGGAGAAAATGGATTTTCCACCTAAGATATGGGTTGAAGCTATCAATTGTGTAGCATATTTTCATAACAGAGCTCCACACAAAGCATTGGAAGGAAAAACTCCATTTGAAGCTTGGAGTGGTCATAAGCCCAATGTTTTTCTTTTTAGGGTTTTTGGCTCAAAGGCTTGGGCTAGAATTCCTCCTGAGAAGAGAAAGGAATTGCAATCTCAAATAAAGGAGTCCATTATGGTTGGATATGCTGAATATTCAAAGGGATACAAGCTCTTTGATCCCTCATCTCAGAAAACATTCATTGAAAGTAGTGTACAGTTCGAAGAAGATCCCATGCAAGAGACACAGGGTCTTCACTTAGTGAAACCATTCCATATCACGTTCATTCGTGGCATATGAAACAATACCCCTATTTTCAAAAAATATTGGAAAATACCTCCCAAAATTGTGTTTTTTAACCCCCTGCCAATATGCCTTCCCAATTAAAAAAAACCCCTATTTTCGCTATGTATTGCATGTATCCATTTTTTCATTTACATTTTTTATACTCCTTTATATTTCTAACTAGTATATTGACATGATACCCCACATGTATTCAACAATGCACCTTTCTTCTTTTGATGTATATTGTGGATGCACATTACTTCACCCACAGAGATCACATTCATTTCCTAAATTAACACTAGTTTGTCATTTTTTCCAAGTGCCTGCACAAGATCAAAGCTTAAGGAAAAAACATACAATGTGAAAAAGTTCAAATCAAAGTGATAGCTATGGATAACGAGTGGATGACCTCCGACAGGATTAACATTGATAGTGTGTTAACTGAACATATACAACAAATAAAAAAAATTCTAGGTGCCTGAAAAAGATCAGAGCTTAATACGAAAACATAAAACGTTGTGTTTAAAATTTTGTAACATTGCATATAGAGTGCACCCCTATCAAGATATTAGTCAATGGTCACATACTCATCATGTCTCACATAAATACTCCAAACTTTAAAATGATTAACAGTTGATGAGGAGGGATGTTCAAAAACCCATTGGAAACAATTAAAGACTTGCATTGGCATCATCTTCTAAAATGTCTTTTTTCAGAATGTATTTCAGTAAATTCACATTCCAAATCTACTAAAACTCTTCACAAGTTCCGTTGTAGTTGGGTTCTGGACCAAGTCTTGTCTAACTTTGAAAGCTTGATGCCATAATGGTTCTTAGGTTACCTCGATAAAAAATCTATTGTCTATTTATGAAATCAACTCCTAGCTACATATAATTCCACATAAAATGCAGGTAAAGTGATATATGGCCAAATACTAAACCAGATGATGGTTTGGATGCTCAACGTAGCATCCAACCAAAATCAATATACACAAGCTTAAAAAAACACATTTATTGTCAATATCATCTAGCTCAATCAGTTGTGAGAGTATTATCCTCCCCACCCAAGATCAATTTCCTCAAGTGACATGTTAAGCTCTTAATGAGTATATTGTTGTATTGGCCTTGAGCCCTGAAGAATCCAGTTCACCCTGGGTACCATCGTCTGAATGAGAAGTCCCTAGTGGGTTTCCCTAGGGATATGGATTGCACGGAACAAAAAACAAATGCATTTACTGTATGTCATGTGTTCTCTCTATGAGGAATTTCTTACAATGGCTCTCGGGCTCTTCAGTGGTAGAAAAAGGCCTGAATTTTCTCATGATTTTCTCATAGTTTGCAAGGTTGTTGAGACTTGAAGTGTCAATATGCAAGATGTGTAATGAGGGCATAGAAAAGTGATACCATATGGATATAATTGACCAAGTAGTATCCATTTGAAAAACAATTATTTTCATTTTCTATTGAGATTCAAGACTATCTTAACTTAAAACAAAGAACTAGATCCTTAATAGGCTATTATGCCCTAGCTTCTAGAACTGCCAGTCTATGTTTCACTGGATCCTGCTCTAGCATTTGCACAAGCTACAGATGAAGTTGACATGTGTATTGTAAAGGAAGAAATATTTGTGGTTGCTTTTAATGTTACCTTGTAGTTATGTGAGACCACAATCACTAGTCCACAGTGCACACAATTCAGGAAAACAGACTGTTGCATCATAGTATAAAGTGACCCTAAATAATACAACAAATTGTAAAATGAATTTTTATGTGATCATGCCCTTTATTGTAAAATTAAATTTTATGTGATCATGCCCTTTTGGAAACATGACCCCGGTTTACTATCATGACCTTAGATCATTAAATCCCTCATGCATTATTTCTTCTTTAATCTTGATATAAGGAACTAAACCTTAAGTTTGGTTGTGTAATTCAAGTGGTTAAGCTTTGAGCTTCATGCAAGAGGTCTTGGGGTCTATATTTAATACTAGTCAGCTTTATCATATTCCTCACTCTATGTCTCTATCAGATTGAGTACCATAATTAGCATTGACATGTTTACATTGGGTACTATCTGCAAAATGTGAGAAAGTGTCCAAGAAGCACCATCTACAAAATGCGAGGAAGTACTCCAAAGTTTTCCAACAAGTTCTTCCTTGAGAAAAAATATTATGTCAACCAAAATTGGCATTATCAAAATCATTACAAATTCAAAAAGGAAAAATAAAAAATTTCTAACTTAAACATGGTATGAAGATTTACAAACATAAAAGGAAATTTCCATTTTCACATGGATGTAAAACAAACAAATTACATGTAAATCTTTCATTAAGGAAAATACTTTGTATAGAAAGGCACAAGAGCTCTATAAAATGATACAAGTTAAATCAATTTTCCAATTGAGCCATGAATCATTCTCCATCCACCAAGATTCCATTCTCACTAATTTTCTCTTTTGATTCCATTCTCACAAAATTCAATCCGTCCTTCATAAAAAGTCATGTCTTTAACAAGCTTAAATCCCTTATACTTCATTTCCTCCTCAATCTTGATCATAGGAATCCAGTCAATTTATAACTTAATAATAAATAACAAAACCAATGTTACCTATGCTTTGTGTAAAACAATTTTTTATCACTTTAATAATTTGAGTGGTCAAATCTTAAGTTATGCACTCTCCATCAGTTTTCTATAAAGATGGTTTTGAACATGTCCATTATTAAATAATATGGGTGTAGCATATTCCAATAGTCATCCAAAGGATACTGTCCAATCACAAGTATGACTGAAAAATCATCTCTGCGAGTTCCTACAAGAAAGAAATGGGTAATAAATATTTTGCAAGACATTTTCTTGGAGCTAATCATTGGTTCCAAAAGAGTCACAAATGCCAATCCATAAAATGAGCCATGAAAGCTCACTTGCTTCCCTGATGTGAGAGGAGGTTCACCCCACTATATGGCTTTCTTCTCAAGTTCTTCAAAGTTGATACTATCTTCTTATAAAAGAACATACATAAACCATATTAAAATTTTAATTAAGCATCAGGATCCACAGTCATGAAAACTACATTCTACATGAATGATGAAAAACTCAACTCAGTAAATGACTCGGAGAGGTTGGAGAGTAAGAGCATGACTCAGACTTGCCAACAACTCACAAAATTTCATTCAAAAAATTGCTTGATTTTTAGCAAGTGAGGATATGAAAAATTTCCTGAGTTTATTCAGGAATCCAAGTTATACTCGCGACTTTTTCAGATGTTGAGATAAATTGACTCAGCCCGGTTTTGGCACCAAGTTGGGTACAACATGCTAGTCCAAGTTTTGCTAATATGTTCTACGTATCTCATAATGATGTAGACATGATTTAGAAAAAACTTAAAAAGAACAACATAAATATGAAATAGGTTGTAGTCACCTCAATTGATACTCCTAATTTTGAATCAAAGGATTCATAATGCTTTCGAACAAGCTCTGTTAATGTTCCATCTTGCACAGTAAGCATAGAAAGAATATAAGGGGAAAGGAAAACATTATCACAAAGATTATTATATAAGAAAAAGTCAAATCCTAAAAATACATTAGGAAAGAATATAGGCTTACCTGCAGCAGCTGAGCTGCATTTCTCAATCCTCGTGCCAAAGTGTCCATCCCTGATATATGAGCAATGAACAGATCTTCTACATCAACACTTTCCCTCTATCTGTTTCAAAGAAATGGCAAACATAGATATGTTTGATATCACTTTGTACTACATGTAGCATATTGGACAATACAACAACATTATAAACCATCAACTAGAACCCAACATAGCACTCTTGACCTTTTGTATAGTCTATGAAGGGGCGTATACTAGCTTTTTCTAGATTTTTTGACTATCCTATGCAAGCACCTCTTATATTTCATGTTTATTCCGTTTGCTCGAGCAAAAGAATAAGCAACCAAAACAGTTTTTTACTCAATTGACCCAACTTAGCAACTAAAAACAGTACATGTTAGAACTAAAAAAAACAATTTCAAGAATCATTCCCAAATATAGTTTATAGGAGACTACAAAAATACAAGGAAAATCATGAATCTATGAGACAAGGAATATGCCCAAACACAATCCCTTAATATGCACATGATGGTGAAAAGCCAAAATTCCAAAGAAATGCCACCAGAAAACATCCAAGACCATATTCCTTGCAGGACAAGGAATGGCTTCATTTTGTAATAAAAAACTACAAGAACTATGTACATGCAACATTGTCTATTATTAAAGTGTGGTTTTAAACAGGCATCAGCAAAGTCCAACCATATCAAATGCAATGGAGCTGGAAACTTGATATTACAAAAGAAAACCATGGCAGTCCCTTCTAAATTACATGAATTCATTAATAAAAAAATTCAAATGTGCAGTTGTAACCAAAGGATAATAGACACAATGTTGGACAACACCAAACAATTTTATTCAATTTTTCATGCTTGCATAGGCTACAATTTTGAAACAAACAAAAACAACTTCTAGCCTTTACAACAACCAATCTCCATGTTATTATAGATATCAAGTTGTCTAGATATTTCTCTTAATTCCAACAAGCTTGGAAACAACGATATATATGAATGTGATAACACCATGGATTTGGTATGGATGAAGATTTGTCCTTGCGATAAGGGATAACAACTACAAATCACTAAAATAATGGGGACAATCAAAAGTGGTCGATGTAATTTGTCTTACACCAATTCTCACATGATGAGGTTTTTATTCATCGAAATCATTGCTAAAGTTTGTGCAAGTGATGGAATCAATTAGGGGAAAATTGCAACTTCCCACCTTACAAAATATGGATATAATAAGGTGAACATGGAGAACATGGAGGCCGCATTTAAAGCACATTTGCAATGGGACGTGTAGGAAAAATGAGATTCTTGTCTTAAAAGCGATTTGGGTGTTCATTTAGAGCTCTTTAGTGCTTTAGTAAGCTAAGAACACAAGTTAAATGTTATTGGATGATTCTTAGGCCATTTATAGACGTTGGCCTAAGAATATCCTCAACCTTGTTCTAACTAGATACTAGTCCACTTGTCTCCTCAACAATGAGTGGAAAAATTATCAAAAAACATTCAATTATGAGCCATGTAAACTCTATTTGTATTATTGTCTTCATTATATGTTGCACTGATATAAGATTTCTACAAAATATCATCTCTTAAGAGCTTACCCAATGAAAAGGACCACAATAACCATGTAGTAAAGCATTTTAAGGTCTTATGAGTTTAAGTTTTAAATTTCAAGTTTGGCAAATTACTACCGATATAGAGAGAATAGTTGAGACTATAACTATGTTTTACTTTAGTAAACTGTTGTTGTTTTCTGATTTTAGTATTAACGCTTTTAATACTTCGTCTTCTAGTTTTGAAAGGGTCTATGAATACTACATGTAAATATCTAGGGTGTGAACTTGAGTAACACCCATTCAAACATAATTTTGACTGCCAAAAATTTGCTATGTGAGTATTTGTAAGGAAGCAGTGTAAATATTATATGATTTGAACCCGTATACAACCAAAATCAGTCCAAATTATATAATGTTTAGATAATTTCTTATGTAAATGAAAAACATACTTCATTTCAAAATATTTACAAGTTAGATGTGGATACAAATAAAATGGACTTGGAATTAAGAAAACTAGCTAAAAGAAGACTCACATAATCCTTCTTCAAATTGTGTTAGAAAATCATAAGATTACAGTTCCATGACAATTCATAGCATTAAGAGCCATTTTGCACAGCTCTGTAAATGAAGAGAAGCTCCATACTTTCACAAGAGAAATTAAATTTTCGAATCAATTTTCACAAATGCCAAGAAACTTTTGTCCTCTCATTAAAGAAAATCCTTCAAGCTAGTGTGGTATACAAGCTCACTTTCTGCTAATACTCCTGCTAGGAGGCTTCTTCAGCTCGGTGCCATGAATATGGCATGAAGAAGCTCCAGGTTTTATGAGGTCCTATAAACATTCAATTAGCTTGTACAAACAGAGACAAACCTTTTAAGTTGTTGGTGAATCATTGTCATCACTGTAAATGTGCTTTGACATCTGCCACACTTGAAGAATGTTGTCTTCAGCAACGCTGGAAATGACCCATTCTTCAGCTGGATTCCATGAAAAGTCCGAAATCTTGCTTGTGTGTCCTCCATGTATGAATACCAGCTCGGGAGGTGCCTCTTCAGCATCCTTTGGATTTTGCTCATCACCAATTCTATTGCAAAAGAAAAAGGGACTAGTGCCACTCAGCAATAGATTATAGAAATAGTATTTGTATGCTTTACAATTATATACATCAGGCCTGAAATAAGCTGATTTTTAAAAGTGGACCTATATAATTCCTTCCTAATCTCACCTACTGAGCTCCCAAACCATGAGTCATCTATCTGAACCACATGATGCTAAAATAGCTTCGTTTTGGGGACTCCAACCAATTTGGAACAATTCTTCTCTGCAAGGTCAGATACATAAATGGTAGTCATTGTTTAAGGTAGATTTCCATTGAACTTCTCTCTCTCTAAGCCAACAGAATCAAAGAAAACCTCTTACAGGTTGAAGCTATACTATAATACTTTTATCTAGTTATCATTTCGTTTCTCTAAGCAATGTCAAACATACATGTATATAAAAAAAGTTAAACAGGATTATCTAAGCAACATATTCAGATTCTATTTATATTTCCGAGAAATAAATATAAAAAATAATCATACATGTGGTGTGCACACATATGAAGAACTCTCACCAGCTTTTGAATATCATGGAATGCAACAATTCTATCTGCAGAGCCCGTAGCCACAATCCATTCATTGAAAGGATTGAAAGCCAAACAGTTAACCTGGGCATCATCTCCACAAACTATTATAAGAAAACAACTTTAACAAAATATATGCGAGGAAAACTTGGACTTGTATGCAAAAAATTTCAAACCCGCCTACAAGAACAAACAAAGAAATGCCTGGAGAGATCCCTGAACGAATACACCAATCAAACAAGGAATGTCAAGGAGAAAGAATATAACTATGCTTAATATAACATGCAGTCATGTAAGATGCAACTTTGACAGCTACTTTCTCTTACCATAGGTGATAATATTTTGACCTCTAATAGGAAATGAGGAGAGTTTTGAATGCACTAAACAAGGTAGCAATACTCAAAAGATGATATCTGTAAACGGAAGGATAAACTTTTGATATTGAAATGTGTTAAATGAGTTTTTTTTTTGTTAAATTTTCCACCAAAAACAATTCAGATAGTTCAAGGGCTATTACCTCAGCTTGGTGAGCTTCAATAGTATGAATTGGCTTCTCAGAGTCTTTCCTGATATCCCATAGAAGCAAATGATGGCCATCCCCTACAGACCCAAAGAGATGGTCACGAACTGCATGCCATGCTACATCCTCCACTGGTCCATCATGGTACTACATCTCCAACAAGAGTTACCACAACATTAATGAGTACCTTACTACTGTTATTAAAAAATATATATAATAACACCTAATTCAATTAAATGAATCCCCCCCAACACATACATTTTTGGCCAACAGAAAAAAATTACACAGCATGAATACAAGAGCACAGAGAAGAATTATGATCTCTCTGGAAGAACAAAGCACTTTAACTCCTAGATGAATTCTCCGTTACCATGTTTGTAATTTATCATTACTTTCATGTTCCTTTTCTATCAATATATATGGTGTTTGAATAACTAACCATTTTAGTTATTACATGTCAGAAATCTTCATCCCATAGATATTCTCAAGCTCTCAAACCCACACAGATGCTGATATTCATCAACAATCCAACATATGAAATTATTAAGGATTGTCATTTTTAAGGGGAATGTAAAATATTAAGGATATGATTTACATTGAAATATGTTGCATCTCAGAAATTCTATTCAATATTAATTAAATCTTGAGCATCCAACGAACATTGTACAATTAAAACTCAACTAAGAATCAGATGCTTAAACTCCCAACTCAGAGCAAAGACAATTGAGGCTAAAGGGAAATGGGAGACCAAAGAAAAATATTTTCCAAACATTTTACATTATCCCATTCATGTCTTTATATTGAGGAAAAATTATCCTTTGCCATCCAATGCAAAAGAAAGAATGGAACATCAAATGTCTGTGTTCAGTTCATGCTTATCAATCTCCTATGTCTAGGAATCTTCCAGTGCAATTTATTTGATACCACAGATAGAGGGCAGCCTATGATTTTGAGAAATTTATCTCTTCGATTTTAATGTTATCCCTCAAAGTGGAACTATTTGAGGTTGATCCATGTGTGCAAAAGAAAAATAAGGTGAAAATGTAAAGTTCAGGTGCAAAATCAAAATGTATGCATCGTACAACTTAAGAACTTGTTACCTTGATCTTATTGGAAATTATCAATATAGTGTGATTGCATTGTAAATATCTTAGTGTAAAAGAAAAATTGGTTGAAAATGTAGTTTTCAACTGTGTAAAATCAAACTGCATTATAAAGAAGTGAAGGCTCTATATAAGTAAACCAACCAAACTAAGAACAATTGTTGGAGATCCTATCTTCCCAAACACAAAAAGGGAACACATGTTTGTATCTATTAGTATACTATTATGTGTGTACCAAAACGACATGTGATATATCATCATGCATTGCCTCCACAGTTCTACACCATTAGGGAAAGCAATATAGACAACTTGGAAACCTCCAAAGGCCAGTGGCATACAATCAATATAATAGTTTATCAAGTCATTGTTCTATATTGACTCTACAATCATTAGAAGCTAATTTGCACAAATTAAAGCTATATTGTCATACTTCCTCTTTACAAGGGTGTAGGCCAAAATTCCAAAATTCTTGTAGGCAATGAAACTTTCAAAACTGGTCTCACAGGAGTATAAATTGACTCAGCCCGACTTTGGCACCAAGTTGGGTACAACATGCTAGTCCAAGTTTTGATAATATGTTCTACGTATCTCATAATGATGTAGACATGATTTAGAAAACACTTAAAAAGAACAACATAAATATGAAATGGGTTGTAGTCACCTCAATTGATACTCCTAATTTTGAATCAAAGGATTCATAACACTTTCAAACAAGCTCTGTTAATGTTCCATCCTGCACAGTAAGAAAATATCATACATGAAATACATGACCCAATATGATAAAGTAGGCAATTAATGAAGCTAAGTAGTACTGTAATCACCTAATAAATCATAATCTATAACCCTATGCTTACACCTTGTTAGCTCTATATCATGGGTCATATTAGATATAGCTATACTGTTAAGTATTCCAATAAATCATACCACTATATTAGGCTAATGCTTGTTCCCAGTTGTGAATAGCTTATACTTCCTGATTATGGGAATATTAGTGATACGGCTTACCTTGTTATGGCTTATATGAACTATTCAACCATATCTAGTAATCAATTGAGCTCATAATATAAGGATGCTTATTTATACATGAGCTCTCTACAATGGCTTTTACATAGTGATTTGTAGGATGGATAGAACCAATACCATTGACTGCTACTAGTGTGATATCAACTACACAGGGTCCATGTGTTCTACATAATTAGTATGACTAAGCTGACCAAGTGCTTATCTCACCAGAGTAATGGTTGTAATTGATTATGTATTAGTATGTACGTATTTATAACACATATTTAATAGGTAACATACCAATATTGAATCACAAGCTATCTTAGTAATATGAGCTTATTAATATAGGGTAATAGTACTCATTAGGTACAAGTAATCAGTGTTCGTTACTACTTACTAGCCATTGTACTATCCTAATAAAACTAATAGGGTATAGTGTAACACATATCACATAAGTACAAGCTTGGTACTCATTAAGCTACATACTCCTATCAATAATGGTAATAAAACCATGCTCTGGAATAGAGTCATTACAACAAACCAATAACGTTATCTGTATAACGTTATAATGTTATATTTAGCTTATGGTGATAAATCCTATTCTATAAACATAGGTTATAACTTACATCAGGATAAACAAGAGCTGTAATACTTATAGTCATAACATGAGCTTTACACTTATACTGTAATCTCTCTAAGCTCTTATCTCATTACATAGGTGTAATGTATTATCCCTAATTATCATCTTGGAGATATATACCATATATATTACTTTGCTTTATAGTATAGTTAGTAATCACTACTTATGGAGATGCTTATAGCACGGTAGTTACTTGCTTACAAAACATACGAAGTGATAATAGAATGTCATAGAAAACTGCCATGCATATATGAAGCTTTGGAGATTCAAGCTAGTCTAGACTTTCAACTATACCAAACACCTATTATTTGTGTAGATAGAAACATTAGCATAAGTGGAGATAGCGTGGTTGAAACTTCAAACACAAACAAACAAACGCGATACAACTCTTCTGATAGACAATGTTGATAATTTGTTTTCATTTACAGATCATTACCTGACAACTCTTACGATAGATCAATATGGTCTACTTCTATATATATTTTTCATTCCAGAGCACACACTCTGTCAGTGATCCTGGAAGTACATAGAGAAAAATTAGAATGCACTGAATCATTGAAATAATTTGGGAATTGCTGCTATAGCATGCACAGTGGGGAATCCTTTCAGTATGGTCTGCTTCTATATATATTTTTCATTCAAGAGCACACACTCTGCCGGTGATCCTAGAAGTACATAGAGAAAAAATAGAATGCACTGAATCATTGAAATAATTTGGGAATTACTGCTATAGCATGCACAATGGGGAATACTTTCATTAAAAAAGAGACATATGAACATGCCTCTTAAGAATTCAATGATGCCCTTACAACATCTTTCCATTTGGCTCTGACTGCCTCTGATATCTTCTTCTTTTTCTCAACTAATTTAGGAGCCCTCTTGTATTTTCGCTTCTGCTTTCCCGTTGCCTTTTCCATTTCAACAGGCTGCAACCAGTCTTGATACATCTTTTCTTTTAGGATTGCATAAGCATCCCATTGTAGTTCATCTTCACCATTAACACCTATTCTAGCAGCTTCTGCAATACTGTCTTCCCACTGAAGAAAACACATTTCTTGCAGTTTATTCCACTTACGTCATTCTTCAAAAACCTTTCTCATTGATACTCCAATATTCATCCTTGTATCCTCACTGCAAGAAAGAAATTAATGGTAAATTAAGAAAAATGTAAAACATGATGTAACAAGCAATATAGAGAAGCATGAGGGAAAGGCTAAAGCCAAGAAGAGCTAGCTAAACAATAGTTAAGAGGTATAACCTGTAATTAATTTAAGGAAAGAGATCTGAAGTCTCAAGTGCGAAGTATTATACACTCAGCCTTTTAGTTTCTGCACAGAGATAGAGGATGTATTACCCTTAATAACCTTCATTAGATAAAACATGAGAAAATCAGAAACGTTGTTACAGTTCTGACCTCAACAGCTACAATAGGATTTCCTTGGAGAATCACAAGTTTCTTTTCAAATGAATTCCCCTGGACCTATAGCATGCTCAAAATACATGCCAAAAGAATCAAACATTTCTTCAGAATAATCTATGTGTTTCTACTAACAATTCTCAGTATCCAAAATCATGTAAACACGCCTCATGAGAAATCATTAACAGTAAAGATTTCTTATTGAGCACTATACACTAAGCAAATTTTCTGGAACTCAATGAAGTTTCCAGTGTCTAGCAATGCTGCTTGTAAAGCAGATTATTCCTTTTTCCAGTATAATAATTTGTTACCATGTTATGAGTATGGAACTAAGTTCAACTAAAGTTTCAATACTTAAATAATAGAGCATAGCTCTTTTCTAATAGAACTTACCACGGCCTTGGAAGCATCCCATGCACAATATCTTGTGAAGAAAGAGGGTTCATTTCCTTCAATAACTATGTAAAGTGGAGTATCTAGAGACAACACATCAAATAGTGTTGCACACTCTATGTATTTCTGCAATACAATGTACAATCCTTTAATTATATTTAACTAACAAAAACTAAATGATGCCACAGGGATGTGCATGCTCAAATTTTCTCGAACACATCCATTCATGAAATGGGGCAGATGGTGTTGGGTATGAAGTTAGCTTGACTCTATGGATCTCGTAACCCAAAATAGCCCTTTTATTTACTGCGTTTGAGACCAATTTTAATTTTCCATTTGTCAAATAGGAATTCATGACTTTCAAAACTGAATTTACTTCTAAAGAATCAAAACATACTCTAACCTGTCCAATATCAAAACTTTGTTGCTTCAGTTTGGAATTTGCATGCTGACCAATCCAAATGAAAACCTTGCTGTGGGTATCCAGTACCATGATATCCTCTGTTAACAAGTCATCTTGAGTGAAGTTGAATACCTCTGTAGGCTGCAAATAAAATAAAATAGATCTTAAGAACAGAACATAACCAAAGATGAGGGCAAACTATAGACACGAAAAAGATAAAATCAGTTGAGTTTCTTCTTTTCCCATTATGGAGGGGATTGGAGAGTCTAAATTTTGCAGGATTCCAATCACCTTCAATGTTCTTGTAATGTTCAAACAACCCACAACGAAAGTAATGGTGAAGTTAGAATCAGTACCACTGGTACACTTCAATTGTGGCAATCTCTTCAAAAACACAGCATTTGAGAGAACTTAACTACTAAGTCCAATCAGTGATGGTAATAGTAAATTAATTTCTCTTGCATTATATTGTGTATGTATTCAAGCTCAAAAGTGATTCAAAGAAAATAAAACAAATAAATGAAACTTGTTCCTGACTAAAACAGAAAAATCATAAGGGAAACATTATACTAACTAAAACAAAGATCTTTAAAAGTAGCATTTCAATATAGGCACTTAAAAAACTAACCTTTCATGATACTTGATCATTTCGAGGATAAATTGATGAGATAGGGTTTAGGGTTACAAGTAAACCATCCTTTGACCTTTGATGGTAACCAAATCGAGAGGTGAAGGGAAGAAATAGGGGTAGAACACTCCCTCTTACAAACCCATTCTCTTACATAAAAATGTTGATAAATCCTAGAAATCGACCTTCAATGGATGAGGTTTTGACTCTTGAGATATCAACAGGAGGAACTCAGAAACCAATGTTTACCTCACCCTACAAAAAATTGGGAGAGCTATCCAAATCCAAGCATCACAATTAATCTGTCAGAGGTAGCTGAAGATATTGTAAGGCTTATGGTAGAGCGTTTAATCTGCAGATTTAATGGCGGCCATACCTCATAATAGACTTTGACCAGTTGGATTAGCAACAACTAGGATTTGAAAAGGTATTATGAGTTGTCCCTGTAGAGAGAGGCTACTTCTTGATTTGGTTGTCTTCACTTGACAGAGGACAGGGATGTTGTTGTGGAATGTGGACTATGGCTCATGAGCAAAGCTGGCCTGATCATGGATTTTTGGGCCCGCAGTTTTGATCTAAGGGAAGAAGTTATTATCATCCAATTTATGTTATGGTAGATATAATGATTCAAAGTATTAAAGAATAATTATTAATAATTATTTCCAAAAATCTCAGATTTTGCTACACAACCACTCAATCCTGGCAATGCAAATGAGTATCCTTCCAAGGCTATAGGAGATTTTCTTGGCCCCTATTTGAGAATGGAAAAACTAACAAGGCAAAGAAAGTTGGGTGACCTATGCTAGAGTCTGTGAAAATATGGATCTGAGCAAACCATTACCAAACGAAGTAACTCTAAAGCTAGGATATTTGGTCTATGAGCAAAATATCAATTATGAAAATATTCCTTTTGGTGCAATTTTTGTCAAGAGTATGATCATTTCAAGTAGGTGTGTCATGCAAAGTCAAAGAACCAGATCTTGAAAAGGAAGTGAAGAAATCCCCCAGAAGGATCCTTTTCCCCCAAGGGAATCCAGAATGCCATAAAAAGACCGGATCAGAAGATGAACAACAAAAAACTCAAGTTGGGCCTTCAAGGACAAAACATACTAATGCAGAAATTGAAATGCCTAGATACCAAAAATTTTACCAATGGAAATGGATCTAGTGTATTAGGATAGATTATGCACCCTATGGAATCATGTATTATCTGATAGGGCATCGAACTCAATAATAAATGTGTTGTAGAAGGCACTATGAAACATAGAGTGGAAGCAACACACTATATGCTATCAAACATAAACAACCAGCTTAACTCCGAGGATGACCAAAGTTTAAAAGTTTATTTCTAACCTGCAAATCCAAATAACACCAAATTAAAGGAGTAGATTCCCTGCATTGAAATTGACAAAGCAACACAATTCTATGTACATTAAAGTGGGGATACTTGACTACATTGGTCTCTAAAATAAATTTCACCTCTTACATGACATCACCTTGGGGTCTTGCATTGCCTGTTTAGTCCTCTCCTGAATCAGTGCAAGAGTTTCTATATTACAATAACAACCATTAATATTGTGCAATAACATAGTGTTTATATCCAAATATAAGTTAATGGATTAACAGTGTTTATATCCAGAAATAACTTGATGCCAAAAAATAGTCAGTACTATCTAACTGGAGAAGTCAAACACACTCTCGTAGACCTTAAACCACCATGAAGCCTCTTTAGTGATCTAAAACCCTCGTGTGAGCAAAACACAAACCTATCTTATCATCTGATTCAAACTATTCCCAAATATCAGGCTCAACAACAAATTTGTTATGCAAATGGGTTCTCTCTTGAATTACTATGATCTCAGTTCATCTTCTAATTTTCTTTCACCAACTTTATGTATAGAACTCACTTAGTACAATTGAGTCAAGTATAACAGTAATATGATTTTCTAGTCCTATAGACATGTCAATCCTTTGTATATCAGATATTATAAATTCATTGCTATCTCTATATCTCATATGTACCTTCCATACCATTGTGGCCTGCAAAGCGGCCTGAAAATATGATTAAGTACTTTCTCTATTTTCAATGTTAACAGAATAAAATAAGTAGTTCTCATGGCATAGGCATAACACATCATTCTAGTAGCATAAATAATTAAACAATTTACAATTTGTTTAGAGGGTAAACCTTACACAAAACCAAACTAGCCAAATTCCCAACAACAGTGATCACCCTTCAATAATAATTACTCAAACATACATATACATACACATGCAATAATTACTCAAACATACATATACATACACATGTATCCTGTAAATTTGATGCTCTGTGAAGGAATTTACCTGGGCTGTGCTTTCTGCCTTTGTTCCAAGGTACTTTTCCTTTATTGGAATTACTAATTCTCAATCTCCTTTCATATTCCTTGGAAGGAATCTCTTCCACATCGTCGACATAGATCCTATCTAATCTACTCTAAACTCTGTTGTCTATATTTACGTCCTCTTCTTGAAATATAGGAACGACATTCTCTACTGGTGCAATTTTCGCAACAACCTTGATCACAACAGATACGAGCATTCTCACATGCCTGTATTTGCAAGCTTCTCGGCAGGAAAGTTGCATTCTCTTCCATATTGAAGACAATTTACTGTTATTAATGCAAACGAAGTTTATGAAATTTCTTCCATGGCACAATCTAACACTGTAAAGCCACCACAAACCCATGACCAAATCCAGAAAACAATGGAAAAAAACGCTATGCACCAAAGAAAACGCCGTCCTCCAACACTGCTATGCACCAGAGAAACCGCCCTCCAAATCTAGAAAAAATGATGGATAAAAAACCTATGCAGCATCACACAAGCTTATGGTATGCAGCATCATGCAGGCTGGAGAAAAACACTATGTAGCATCATGCAGGCTTATGGTAGAGGCGTGGGAAACCCTTTGCAATAAAATATGCCCCATCATATTGGATATGTATATAGTAAATAAAACACCCTTTTTACCCTTAATATACCACCAATATATTGGTTTAGATTTTTTTATTTTTAACCCCCAATATGAACGAACGTGATATCATATTGGTCCCTGGGTGACGCCCCCGTGGCAGGAGATCAAATTAGTCCAAGGGGATTGCTCACATTCTCCACTCCATGATGATGTAAGTGATGATTTTTCCTCTAATTTTTTGGATTCTGATGTTGATGATGATTATGATGACAGGATTTCATATCATGATTCACCCATTCAGCCAAAGTGGGCTGAGAATACCATACAAGCAGTCAATGATCTTGCTGAAGATCCATTAGACTCTAGGAAGACTAGTTCTCAATTTTACAATGCTTTCTCCACTTGTGAATTGAATATTCCAGAGAGATTCTTTATGAGGGTTGGATATGGTCCTCAAACATATCAAGAAGCTTCACTTGATCCAATATGGTAAACATCCATGCAACAAGAGTTCAATCATTTGCAATATAATGAAATTTGGGAGTCGGTTCCTCTACCCTCCAAGAGGAACCTAGTGCAATGTAAGTGGGTCTATAGGACCAAAGTGGATGCAAATAGTTAAGATATCAAGTAAAATTCCATGTTGGTTTCCAAAGGCTTATCTCAAGTCCAAGGAGTGGACTATACATATATATTCGCACCGGTTGCAAAGATGGACTCAATCAGGCTAGTTTTGGCCATTGCTACATCTAAGCGATGGGAGGTACACCACATGGATGTGAAGAGTGATTTTTTTCATGGTGAAATTCATGAGATCTATATGCATCATATTGAAGGTGTCATTCATGGTCCTTCACTTGTTTGCAGGTTGAGGAAGTCACTCTATGGCCTCAAGCAAGCTCGCAGGGCTTGGTATGCCAAGATGGATGGCTTCCTTCTTTCACTAGGATTTGAGTGATGAAAATATGATACTAATGTATATTTACAGAATATTGGTGATTTATTTCAGGTCATAGTACTGTATTTTGATGAAATTTTGATTACAGGAAGTTTCATTAATGATATAGGATCAATAAATTCCTCTTTGCAAAGTGAGTTTTCTATGACTGACCTTGGATTGTTGAAACAATTTCTTTGCTTGGAGATTGAGAAATCTGATGCAGGGATCAAGGTCAGCTAATCAAAGTATGTTGTAGACCTGTTATTGAAGTTCAATATGGTTGAATGTAAGGTAACCAAGTTCCCATTCTTTTCAGGAATAAGACTATGTGATTTTGGTTCATCTCTATTGGTGGACAACTCGTTGTACAGGAAACTAGCAGGGAGCTTGTTGTATCTTACACACTCTCGACCTGATTTGGATTATGTAGTAGGTGTTGTTGCAATATATATGCATGAGCTTCATGAAATCCATTGGAAGGATATAAAAAGGATCTTTCATTATGTGTAAGGAACTAAACACTTCGAGGTTCACTATGCTACTAGTTCTCCACTAGAACTAGTTGGATTTACTGATTCTAATTGGGCTAGAGATTCCATTGAAAGAAATTCCACTTCAGGTTATGTCTTCATTCTTGCACATGGTCCCATATGCTGGTAAATCAAGAAACAACACACTATATTCCTTTCATCAGCGGAGGTTGAGTATAGAGGAGTAGTGAACACAGCTACACAATGTGGGTGGTTGCAAGGTATTCTTGGGGAACTTGGATTTGCATTTGATTCACTCACAATCATTTGGTGTGATAATTAAAGTGCAATCAATATTTCCACTAATCCGGTGCAGAGATAGAGGATCAATCACATAGAGATACACATGCACTACATTAGGATCTTAGTGCATGAGCAGGTAATATCATTGCAATATTGCCCATCTGTAGAGAAAACTGCTGACATCTTCACCAAGAGCTTCACAAAGAATACATACACCTTTCCAAGATCACTTCTTGGAGTGGGTGACACATGGTGATTTCTGATGTTCACTTAAATTAGCTCCATTCCATTTTTGAGGGGAGGTTTTGTTCCCATGAGGTTTTCCTCCTTACCTTGGTTATATGGACAAATAAACTTTGTAAGAGGTTACTTGAGCCTTAGTTGCCAAGGCCTCAATAATTTTGTGATGTATTGTAATTTCCCTTTTTGTGATGTATTGTAATTATATATACACTATATTAACTACTTCATATAATTAAATGCAATTAAAGTGGAACTTAAAAATACAAATCACAAAAATGGGTTAACCCTGGGGCATCGTGTATTGTCCATACAACCATTGCATGGAATTGAAATTGACTTTGTCATATTGGTCTAGATACGTCATACATATTGATTCCATTCCATAACTTTAGTAGCTCATCTATAAGAGGTTCGATATATACATTCATATCTTTGACTTGGAACTTACTTGCTTGATTTGAAGTACATATAAAATATATAATTATGAGAACCATTAAGATATATAAACCATGCACAAGAGTAAAATAAAAAATATATATATGAAATTATGAAACAAAATATGACAAATGAGATGCCACAACTACATTAAAATTAAAACAGTTGTAGACAATATACCTAGAATAATCATCGACAACATTATGTGCTCCCTCTTTATTGACAACCATGGAGGAATGTTAATGTTGATAACAAAAATAGGCTACACCGTGCAAATGGATCTCATCTGTGCAAATGGATTAACACCATATGCTGCCAATGAAATCCTAAGATTACAGGGTTCTTCTTTAGAGTGGGGCCACTTTTCCTCCATATCTCTAAATGCAAAACCATCTACAGGAATTCGAATAACATCATCTTGACTTATGTTCCCGGCATGGTAATCCATAAATTTCGATATGTTATTGCACCTGAACAGTCGTTGCAAATGTGGAATGATGGGAATATAACGAAGATCCTTGTGAGGCACCTTTTTTATTACTTGATCTATTCGATATCTACTTAGATGACATTCCAGACATTCTGTTGCAAATTCATACTTATTATAATATATAACATAGTCATCGGGGCATGCATGAATTGCTTCATAATGCATTCCAATCTCTTTCATTATGGAATATAAATCTTGATATGTGTGAGGTAAAATATTTGATGGTGGTAACAAAAATTCATCTATCAAGCTACATCACATAAAAATAAAAATATAGTTAATATAATATATAAATAATATTAACGAAACACATTTCATCCGTATTAATTTGAGATATGAATTAACAATACAATTATTAGAGGAATAAAGATAAACTTTATCACGATCATATATATGTGATGGATTATTTTACATACATTAACATCCGTGTGATTGATATGTTTGAAAGACCATTCACAATTTTCAAGTTCATTATCAACAACAATATAGCAGAGAGAAGATTTTTTTTGGAAGCCTTCATAAAGGGGTTCGTATGCCTTCTCAAGAAGATGTATATCGTGAACATCATCAAAGTCATCAATAGTTTCATTATGATTGTCGTCGTCATAATCCATTCTAACATTAAATGAACCATGGATCAATGTATTTGTACCATCATCTTCAACTACATCATTAGTATGATCATCTTCTTCAATATGATCATTCACTTGTTCTCCATTAAGCATAGGCGCTACATGTTCCTCTGGTACTTTTTCTAAAAGCACTTCCTCTCAACGATATGTCGTAGGATGTATTTATTTTATAAATACATGGATACATCAATAGATATAAGTTAATATAGGAAATATTAAAATAATACATACATTTACCAAAGCAAAAAAAAAAAATTATAATGTTAAACTTACAAATGGAGAATATTCATTCACCCCCTCAGCATGTCCATGTTGCCTACAATGTTTTGTGGCTGTTGCGATCAATATTATTATCCTCTTAAAGCCTCTGCATTGACTACAAGGACAATAACATTTACCATCACCCCTTATTTTCGTTGCATCCCATAGTCTAGCAAGCAATTGTCAATTTTGTTCATTTGGATCAAGAATATTTCTATTTGACATTTTGTCACAAACTTCGTGAATGGATACTATCGACAATCTTAAAAAATCAAGGTCCTCACATCACTATTTTCACAATCGATGGATTGTCGAAGAATAAAAAAATTTCCCCAAACTGTCTGTCGAAGAAAAAAATAATTCCGCAAACTGATCGTCGAAGAATAAAACAATTCCTCAAATCGTCTGTCAAGGAATAAATAATTTCAACAAACCATCCGTCACTTCTATAGCAAACATGTCGGGATGTTTTCTAATTTATATATTTTCAAATTTCACTTTTGTTGAATATTCGACAATATGAACCTAATTACTGTTGCAAATATGCATTTATACTATTGTAAAAAAATACACTGGACTCGTTGAAAATCTAATGACCATCCCTTCACCACTCATTGCAAATCCGATGAACATCCTTTCACATTTTGTCGCAAATCCGACCAGCTTTCGTCACTTAACCAACAACAAGCCTCGTCGAAAAACCTACGAACATGAAGGTCGAAAAACCGATGATGCTTCAAGACGACAAAAATAAATCGGATAAAACAGTGCTTTTCATCATTGCAATTCGACAAAAAAGTACTTTACATCGAATGTCATCAAATTTTGTCATGGTATTTTGGGCTCAAATCTTGTTGTGAGTTGGGGAGTGAGAGATATTGGAGGAGGGGGGGTGTTAGTGGGAGGGGGAAGCAAAGGTATGTGTGTGTGTGTGTGTGTGTGTGTGTGAGAGAGAGAGAGAGAGAGAGAGAGAGAGGAAGGGAGGTTTAGGGGTTTCGAGGGGCGGAGGGCGCTAAGTGATTAGAGATAGAACAATAGGGGGGTGTTTAAGAGTTAGAGGTAAAGAGAAAGGGTTAGGGGTTTAGGGGTGGGTGGAGGGGACATATAAATGTTAGTGGTAAGGGGGGACATAGGCGTGTGTGTGTGAGAGAGAGAAAGATAGAGAGAGAGAGAGAGAACGAATGGGGTGGTGGTGTGTTAGGGAGAGAGATGAGGGGGGTTAAAGGTAGGGACAAGAGGAGGGGGGTTAGAGGTAGGGAGAGGAAGAGGGGGGTTAGTAAGAGTTAGGGGGAAGAGGGGAGTGGGGGGTGACATAAAATGATAAAAGTATTGGTATAATTGACAATGTGGTCAATTCTATAATTACATAACAAGTATTTGTTGTAGTATTTAAAAACGCACACTTGTTTTTCTTTAATAAAGTGCGCACTCATTTTTCTTTAATAAAGCGTGCACTTGTTTTAGTATTTAAAAACATGCACTCATTTTTCTTTAATATAACACACGTTTTGTTTAAATTCAAAAATGTCTTCCCTCCAAATGATAAGGCTAAGCCTCCACCCATGCTGGAATGGCATTCTTATGCCTATGTGTCTGCTTCAAACTTTGCTTTGGATTCAACATGCCTATGCCTTGGAGTATGATAAACCATGGCTAATTTAGCATTATATCCAAAATTTCAATATGCTCATGTTTAGCCGTTGGTTACAGTATGTTGCACACCTCCATTTTTTATGAAATTTTAGAAATCGATATGGTTTATTTTGCAGATTCCAAATATGTAATTTTTAACAAGAATATATATTTTTTCTATTTTTTTCTTTATTATCATGTGTCATCACTCCTCAATGCAAAAAACACATTGTTAGTGTTTCATCCATAGCTCTCGTTTCTCAACCATTTTGAAAACAAATTGTATGGTGCACTAAAGAACATTGACCTCTACATGCTATAAAAACTCCATTTCCAAATAATTGCATTAAGACATTCAAAGGTTGCACCCACAATTGAGATACCGTTTTCGAGGTTTGATCACTTACATAATTAAAAAAAATTAAAAAAAATTATTTTTATTATTGGAAAATAGTCGTGCACATGTTCTCAACATGTTCTCTATATGTCTACCAATTTTCATAAGTTTATTCCATCATTTAGTCACTCAAAGGCTGCATCCACAAAAACATATACCTTATAATTTGTCCCAAAAAAAAAAAGTGCAAGTTAAAAAAGATCTAACTTTAGATAGTTAAGAACATTTTCAATAAAAGAATTTTTATATTTGGAAACTTCATTCAATTTCCTACATTTCATCGTTTTTACTCATCCCAAGATTCATTGTGTAAGTGTCTCAAAATATCCATGTAAGTTGATGGATGCTTGTTTTTTCAGTTTTTTATTGCATTTAATGCGTCAAAAGAGACCCTCATTAGCTTGCACACACCTTCTCTATTTATACAGCCACGCCCCTTTTTATTCATCATAACTCTGTTTAACAGAATTAACTATTTTTTTTTAATTTTCTAATTCTATCGTGTATATTCTTCTTAGATTTGCAATCTACAGGAATAATAGACTCTGTTTTATATATTAGTTTTATTCTTGTAGCTTATTAATATACTCTATTTAAACTCTATTTAAATTAATTCTTCTTCTTCTTTAAATAATACAGTCACGTCCCTTCTTATTAATCATAAATCCGTTTATGATTAATAAACCCTACTTAAGAATCAATATTCTTCACCATGTGTAGGCATACTTCACAATCCTGTGTGGGAATTTCAATACATTGTGTAGGCATAAGTCCTTCCGCAACTATCTTTCCGCAACCGAAATCCTTCCGCAATTGCCTTGCCGCAACTATCTTTCTATAGTGACCTTTTCATATTTATCTTTCTGCAAATTATATTTCTTCTTCCGCGATTACCTTTCCGCAATTAACCTTTCGCAATTGCAGGTTGTGGGTTGCGGGAATGCCTTTCAACTTTTTTGAAACAAGCTTCTACAATTAAATTTCCACAATTGTGGATTGTGTATTGCAGGGGAGCATTTCCCAAATTTCAAAACCGACTTCTACTATTTTGCGGCTGCAACGTTCTTTCTCCAGTTGGATTGTGGATCAAGTCAATTGTGAGTTGTAGATTGGGGATCTGCTTTTCATAAATTCTCAAAAATGACTTCCGCAATACTCTTCCAGCAAATTTAATAAGCTTGCACCATGGCATCACGGAAACTATTCTAGACCATTGATCTTTCTCTCTCTTATGACCTGGGTGATCCAAATCTTCACTTCATAGAAATTTAGCGTTATAATGCTTCCAACTCATCTTAGTCAACTTCATCCTACATGCCATGTCATCATGTCCTAGGTTATTCTTTTGTCTTACACTGAGTTTTCCCTGCCATCATATCCTTGGTTATTCCTTTATCATTACTGAACTCCTTTGACATCAATGACAACTATATTCAACAAAGGTATAAGTCCTAGTGGAAATATGACCAAGTCAAGTGTTTTTTCATAATGTGATCCCATACCTTCTTCAATGGATCATGTACCTTGGAAAGCATCAAATTATTCTAGTAGTCAATATAATCAAACTCATTTAATGGAAATCCACGAAGTAGTGAGCACATTGACTTACATCAAACACTAGCATGATAACATATTCTAGATAAAAAAAATCATTGGTCACACCCTCCATGGATTTCCTCCCCATTTCCATTGATAACAAGGATGCAACTATAACCTCAAACTTTAATGTGGATTGAGTGGTACTACTGATTACTACAACCAAATAATCCCTAGAGTCTAGTAAAGAACATAACAAGGTAATACACTAGTTTTGTCCTCCATCATAACATCGGCAAAGGGAAAATGACATACCATAATAACAAATGAATTTAGGTGTTCCATCACAGAGTCTTTATCCTTCATCCTAAGATGATACAACTTCTTTCAAAGAGATAAGTTGTTCACCTAGGACTTTGACTGATACCAATTCTCCAAGTCATCCCAAAACTTCTTTGCATATTCTTCTCCAATGGCAATCAACCACATTGAGTTGGAGAGGCATAGTTGAATTATGCTTCTCACTTCTCTATCCAACTTTTTTCAATCTTGTTTTGACATACTAGTAGGTTTGGTACTTGGATCCGTGGCAACCCATTGTTTTTTTATCTGCACAAAGATCTTCCATAACTCAAATATGTCATCATTAAACTTCTCTATTTCTACGTTTGAATTACTTGTCATTTTTTTCACAAGTTTTATTGTGCAGAGCTCCTACTTAAACACAAGTTCATTGCGAACACATGATACTCTTGCTCTTCCTACAATGAGTTAAACTCTAGCAACAAATGGATCACCCTAAAACCAATAACCCCACTCTCTTACTAAATGAAGAGTTTGATAAACTTATGTAAAAAAATAAATACCAAACATAATCTAAAACACAAAAAAAATAACAATAACTCACACATATAGATTTACTTTTAAAACTTTTAATTAAAAAAAAACTAGATTAAATAACGAGCTTCCATGTGAATTCAAATTCATAGATATTTCAACTTGGTATTGTCTTTTGTTTTGAAGAGATTTATTCTTGCTTGTTGCTTTGATTCGATGTGTAGTTTTACGACGTCACCAATCCAAAGCTCTCGCGACTGGGATTACGACGTGCCAAGTTGGTATCTTTCTATTTTCAATGCTTAATATGTAAAGATTCGATATCAACCCCATAGTAAAAATCTTTAGTATTGAAAAGCACGACAAATCTCTGAGGTTCGTTGGGCTGTTTAGAGTTACTAGGTAAACTCACGATCAAGGTAGAGTTACTAGGTTGTTCATTTATCCTACCGGTTGAGCTAAGGTCTTACCTCGAGGACTATGGGATATGCACTCTGGACCAGGCTATAAATCATGCTACTGGTCGATGGTTCACTGCTCAGGAACTGGATTTATGTGAGGAATGGAGCACTCTCTGGTGTTCTTATATCAAAGGCTTGAAATTTAATGGAATCAGTTTAAAAGCAAATCCTGATACGCTACTGTGGTCCTTCGGCAACTATGTGGGGCCGCTATGTGCTGCTCTTGGCTATGATAGTTTGACACATTACAATCTTATTGAGGAACAAAACCGGATATTGGCATTGCTGTGGTCTTTAAAGTTACCGCTAAATATTATCTGTTTTACTTGGCTGTTGATAAAGGATAAAATTCTCACCTGGGACCACTTACAGTCACGCGGTCACTATGGTCCGAGCAGATGTGTTTTTTGTGATTGTGACCATGAGAGCTGTGGCCATCTGTTCTTAATGTGTCCCTTCTCTGTGAATATATTAACACACTTCTCGTCCTGTTTGGGTTTCACCTTTACCCCTCGTGGTTCTGTCCAGACTTATTTATCTCATTGGTTCAGATCATATGTCATTTCTGCGCCGTTCCTCTACACTCCTGTTGTTATTTTTTGGTTCCTGTGGCTACACCATAACTATTGTATTTTTAAAAGTGGTAAACCTTGTGCCTCTCTTCTCATCTCTAAGATAGAGAGTTTTCTTGCACTATACCCTGTACCTCATATTACTAAACATTGCAAGCAGATTGGACCTAAGCCTTTGCACTCTTTTCCCGTCGGATCTTTTGATGGTGCAGCACAATTGAATATGGGAGGTGCTGGGTTTGTGATCTATATCAATGAAACCCATTATTATTGTTTTTCCATGGGCTGTGGTTTAAGCACCAATACCCATGCTGAACTATTAGCTCTTTGGTCCGTCCTCAGAGTGTGCTGGTTGATGGGACTGCCCATCTGGATGATCATGGGTGATTCATTGGTGATTATATCATGGGTAAATAGACATACTGCATTACATACACCATCTTTGAGCCATTGGTGCGATGAGATCTTCTCTATGATACAATGTTCCCCACCGGTGTCCATCAATCATATTTTTCGGGAACATAATACGCTAGCTGATGATCTATCAAAAAAGGCAATAATATTGGATGTTGGCACTGGATATTTCTCGGAATACTTGGATGGGATGGTCATAAGAGATGGTTACTTTTCTCTTTTTTGACGGCTGTTATATATTTACAGCATTTGGTTTTGATATGTATTTCCTATATATTGTCTGATTGGGGGATATTATGCTAGCTGTTATGTTATCATGAATTGTATGTTTGCTGGACACATCAGATCTAACGGAACATTGCTGACCTGAGTTTTCAGGGATGATGAGAAAAGTCTGCGATGATCAAACTTTATTTATCTATTCCTTTATCGGATGTCTGTACTGCTGTGCTGTTATGTTATTTGTTGTTCTGGGTGGGGGATGGACTGTATTGTCACTATCATGTACATCTGTTTAAGATGTCTTTTGATTCATATGAATATCAAAGGCTGGTATTTTTTCTTCTGAAAAAAAAAACTCACGATCAAATTTACAATTAAAATTAGTTGGCTACATTGAAACTTTAATAGCTAACTCACAAAAATTGGTAACCATGAAAAATATCAACACCTCCGAAAAACTTATTTTCTTGCCATCCACCCCTTTAACAACTTACTCACAAAAGTTGGTAACCTTGAAAAATATCAACACCTTTGAAAATTTATTTTCTTACCATACACCTTTTTAGAGAATATCAAATATAATAATTTTATTTAATTGAATATCTCGAATTCATATTTTGACTCATATGGTTCGGAGTGTTATTATTGTTTATCCATTTCACTAAAATATTAATTTTTTTTTAGAGATTTTCTATTTTCTACTCAACTTAACTCGAGGAATTTTCTTTTTTCATTGAAATTTTAAGAACACTTCTATCCTATGTAGGAAGGGTACCTATACCTAGGGGTAGGGTGCATGTACTCGTATCACTAACTATTTGGGCACATGTATGGTGCATATCATGTCGTACCATGTATTGTCATCTTGTACTAAAGATGCCAGCGAAAAAATGAGTACGTGTGGTCAAAATGGTGTGACATGCCCTATGTTTGGTGAGCTTGGTCATTTAAAAATTCGAGGTCAATTTGGTTACGTCAATTTGGTTTAATTATCTAATAATTTAATTAAAAAATTAAATTATGATTGTGCGAAGTGAGCTCACTAACGAGCCCATATGTTATTGCACTATGCATCAATAAAATTTATCTAGACTCGGTATGTAAACATTTAAAATTAATCCATGTAATGCATAATGAAGGTTGCACATATGTTTGAATTCAATCAATTTCTCCATTAGAGTGACCTCAAAACCTCCAAGGTTTTATTAGTAGTAGTATTAGCATACTTTTAGTGTTGAATCCTCTGGGCACAGGTGTAAAAGCCTTGCCTCCACTATATCCATTTCTTTTCATGGTGGAATGAAGCTAGAAGTACTGTGGAAGAACTAGAGATGCTACAAAGTTTCAACATGGAAGCAAAGGTAATAAACATTCTAAAATTTCTTGTAGCTCTGAACCACCTTGGAAGTGACACAAACTGGAGAAATTGAATAGATAGAAGACACCACCTAGTCATGGTTTGGAAACTAAAAAGGGTTAAAAAAGGGCAATGGATGTCCAAACACTACATGTCCTCATGAAACAATGGATGGAGGGTGCATAGAAGTTTTCCATTCATCTATGGCTGTCAATTCAACTCAATTTTGTGATACTTTTGTGATGGTTGTTAGTTCAACTCAAGTTTGTGATAGTTTTGTGATGGTTGTCAAATTTAGAATTTAAAATTATGAATGGTGATTCATAAGATATGAAGAAATCTGAAATATGCATGTATAATGTGAATGTGTATATATATATGCCATGACATACCCAAGCACCATGCTTCAAAAAGTGGTGTCCCCATCCCTGTATCTACGTTTCATGTTAACTTACCTTCTATCTAATTTAATACCTCAAATCTAGTTTTAGGTCAAGATTGTTATTATTACTTATCCCTTTCACTAAATAGCCTAAAAAATTAATCATCATAATAAATAAGGGATTTTCCTATCTTCCACTCAAATTGGTATTGTTTACATGGAGATGGCACTCTCAACTCTCTCATAGGGGCTCCCTATCAAAAGAGCATAAGATATTATTAAATACACAAATTTGATATCTACACTTCGGGGGAGGAAAACACCTTTTGTTTCAACTAAAGGATATACTACTTGAAAATTGTATAAATGTAACATTAAACAAGCACCACGAGGTGGCAAAGTCCCTACATATTGTCAAGATAGGAGTCTATTGTTTTGTGAAAAGCTAGTAAAATGAGATTGAAAATTGCAGTGGAAACCAGCGATAGATGTAGGTTATGGAGAGGAGAATTAAATTTACTAAATGTTATGTATAGCAGAGTGTTCATTGACATGATACTTAAAAATTTCACACTTTTAGTAAAAATGGGAATAATATTTGAAGCTCTGAAATGGAATCTTTGGATACGAATACTATTGTATTAGATCAAATTAAGAAATTGCACATGTAGATGGAAGCTTCATAGTGCTTATTGTTATATAACATTTGATGGGGTTAGTACCAAGATTAGTAGGGAATATTTATATGTATTGTTTACTTTGGTTGTTTTATGAGCCATTCAATTTTTAAATTTGCAAGTAATACAATTTTTGTTTTGCAATATAATTGCAAATAAGTATGTCGTAATGATATATCAATTAGGAATTCATTAGTTCCATTGGATACACAATGTAACAAATAGAAAACAAACAATTGTTTTAAACTAATGTTAGATAATAAAAGAACAAGGAATATATACCATGTTTACAAGCTTTTATTGAATGTTGCAAGTGATTAACATAAATTATGTATGCACATATTCTTACAATGGATTTATTAGAATTCATAGTATGCTTTTCTTTTAAGTAAATACTTTTTTTTTATGTACTAAAAAATAGTAATACTCCAGTTAGCATTTGAAATAAAAGCAAGTTAGTATTTGAAATCTATGCTTGCACCACAAGATGATGCAAATATATGTAGGAAAAAGAGGAAGCAAACAACACAATATTAACTCTAAATGAACAAAAGAAATGAAGAACACGCTATTTTTTTTTTCTTCCTTTTCTATTATCAAAGCTTAAGTTATTTTATGTGATAGTGAGCTTGATTAGCCTAATTAGCATCCAAGTTTGTTATACACATTGTATTTTTGAATTAAATTCCTATCAAATCCTTCTACACTTTTTTGGACTTTGAATTAATCTTGTTTAAATGAACAAGATGACAAATCCAAAATGGCATGTGTATTTGTTTTCTCTATTACAAACAATAAAGATCTATGTAAGATACATAACATAAGAAACAATGACATTGAATTTTTGTTTGCAGTCTATCTATTGAGAATAAAACTAGATTTTTAGGGTTATGGAAGGCTTAATCCATAATGTTTATAAACCCTTTTGCTATAAAGTAGAGGTAGATGTATAAGTTTCTAGTAGTACCTATAAGTAGAGGTACTTTTAAGTGTTGATATGATCAAAGCAAGAGTTCCTCATTTCAAATAACAATATCCACAATTGTTTTTTAAGATCCATGTGCTAGTACAAAATGATCTACTATACTAATATCTAGTACAAGATGAACTAGATACTTTTGGTTAATTTTTTTAATGAACTAGTTAATTGGAGCCATAAGCAAAGATTATGTCACTATTGTGGGATGAGCATATTGATTCGACAAGCATTTTCTCATTCATTTGTAGAAATAAATTACTTGTGCAATGTACAATTGCGCAATATGTGTGTACAACATTGGAAAATTGGCAAGGTTGAATGGGTAGAACGGGGGTTTCATTAACAAATCTAGAAGGGTTATATATGATGAAACGATTTGAAGAGGAAGATACTGAGGGTTAAGGTTTGATCCAAAACTCAAATTAACATTGCCTAACCTCTCAAATATGCATTTTGATATTCAACTGGTCAGAAACCAAGTTTTTATCGATATGGAATATTATCCAATGAAGCGCGAATCCAATCAAACCAAGTCAACAAAAAACATATATAAAAATCCTTGCAATGTAGCAATATCAACTTACCAATTCAATATATTGAACATTGTCAAACAACAAAATTCAAATTCTTTCTAAAACAAATATCTTTATCAATTTGTTAAAAAAAATATACAAAGGAACTATCATTGTCAACACATGTCTTTTAAATCCAAAAATAATATTAACAATGTCCAGCTTCACCAAACTATATTCTAGTAATCAACTTATGTAAAAGAAAACACACTTATCAACATGCAATCATGATCATACCTGTAACAAGGTGTCATGGAGAAAATAAAATTTTATTATGAACAAAATAAATTTTAACTATAAAGGAATTTTGGAATCATTATAACCCACCAGCCCACCCACCCACCCACCCCTAACACACACAGGAACAAATCACAATTTCAAGACAAGTCATTCTAAATGAAATATCTTAAATTAATTTGATAAAAAAACATTTGCCAAGGTTTTCACACTTAAAAAAATTATGGATGCTTAAAATTTTCCCTGACACCATTTTTACATTGGATCAGATCAAAGGAGATTCATATGGCTAGCATTTCATGGTGGTGTGAAGAGATAGTTGAGATTGTTTGTTTGCTTGAGAATGAAGTTCCCACGAGTTTTGTTGAAACTTTTTTCATGTGCTAGCATTTTATTATACATAAACCCTAACTAAAACAACCACAAATTTCATAAAGGAACATTTTCATAACTCTATAAGCATTCTACAACCCTAAAAAAACAAGATAACACCTAACAACCAAGAAAAATACTAGATATTTCTTTTTGTGAAATAAAAGACTAATTACACATGCCTCCCTTTCCCATGGCGCAAAAGGGAGTTGTGGAACCCACTACCTTGGATTTCCTTATGCACTCAAAAATATCAAGAACTTGGACAGGGGTTATAATATGAACTCAACACTAAACGTGACATCCTATGACTCCTCGAAACCCTCTATTTATACCATGCATCATGGACGTGGGAAATAAATGCTACACTAACTCCATTTAAATTCAAAGTCCCCTCTTCACATTTTTATTTTAGTATTTTACCATTATTACATTTAACTTTGAACCAACTAATTAATTAATGGCCACAATCTTGAGCGAAGACCTCTTGGTTGTGTTCACACACAACCAGGATGCAATAGGCCCCCACCGCTATTAGTATACTCTTTCCCTTGAGTCAAATCATGATGACTAATAACATCTAAAATTACATCTACCTGTAGGTATCCAACAACCTTGCATTTATTGTACCTTATTACTTTGACACAACCTCCTCACTTAGTCGCATCCACTCCTAAAAACATTTCACAACCTATTCACTTTGATGCAGCCTCCCTAATCATTTGTAACCTCCTCAAACCTGTCATAAATGTATCCTCAAAACTTGCTGCAACAACCTCATGTTGGAAACTTGTACCATGGATCTCCCTATATCCATCAACCCATATTACCATAGTACCTTGGATATTATCTTGGGAAAACTGCCAAGTCTAATGGTAATCGAGGATGTGGATGGAGTTGAACCTAACCAAATGTTTGTTGAAATATGGATACTACATCTATCATCAAAACACTATGAACCACAACTCATCATCATCAACCTTTGTGTTGGAATTTTTTAAGTGGTATCAATCCAGAATGCTACATATTCCCACCCATAACACCCACAACCTTTGACATTATCACATCCCCACAACTCCTCAAATTATTGTGTATTGCATCTGCAAACACAACTCATCAAATGCTCACATAACACATATGTAAACACAAATCCTCATATTCTCTCCTATCACATCCACAAACACAACTTCTTGGATTCCTTCCTATGACATATGTAACCATAGACTCCTTTATTATCACATTCATATCATGAGCACAACCCTCTATTAGTGCATTCACAGTGACCTCCGGTATTGCTCACATCCCTACTCAATTGCATGACTACCACTGTCCAAACATACTTAGAAGTGCTAACTTGTCTATTATCTATAACCATAGACTCCTCACATCCATAGACTCCTTTATTATCACATTCATATCATTAGCACAACCCCCTGTTAGTGCATTCACAGTGACCTCTGGTATTGCTCACATCCCTACTCAATTGCATGACTACCACTGTCCAAACATACTTAGAAGTGCTAACTTGTTTCCTTAAAACTGTTGGTGATAACATCTATTCACAACAACTAAACAAATAATCCACCAATAAGATAGCGCAACCACCAAGGTGATCAGGCTTAGTAATTACACTCAAGAACAATCATTTCAAGATGAAATAAATCTAACAGTATCCACAAATGGAAGAAAGAAGAACCTAGTCTTCCACACTAGGTGTTTGTCTACCACGCCCATCACAACTAATTAAATCATTCAAATAAATAAATTTCTCCATAAAGCCTTGGTACTCTAAAAGTATAGTTACCAAGACTCATCCATGCATTTAAACTAAATGGTAAAATACAGTTGGTGTAATACCCCGGTTTTTAACCCCGCTTACATTAAAAATACATGATACGTATATTGTAAATAATCTTGGTGCGGAGCTAAAGGCCAAGGCCCCACCATCGATTTGGTTATGTTGTGTTTCTGTTTTGGGAATGGTCACCGATGGATATTGGGACATACGGCATATATTTAATTGTGGCATCATGTAAACACGCATTTTAATTAAATAACCCGACCACCTATGTTTGCGACAACTAAAATGAGAAGGGGCATGATTCTGAACGAGAAGGAAAGGAGAATGTTGGGCATTGAGTCATGGGGGAAAGCCATGTGTCACCACCACCCTTAATTATTCCATTGTTAGTTGGAGCGGCGATTGGCTAGCAGGAAAACCACCACCATACCTACGCCTGCTCACACTCTCCCCATGACGCATATGTTGGTCTGTCCACTCACCAGATCGCAAGTCTGTTCATCTCCTCTCAGTTGAGCTGAGATAAAAGGTTCCACATTCCATTGCAGGGGGTTCGGTTCCTTTTCTGCCTCACCAATTGTTGGGTTGTGAGCCTACTAACTCTTCCTCTACCTCACAGATTTGATGGCTGCGGATTGATTCTTTACTGGGATTCACGCAGATTCTTGTGTCTTTTTCCATGTTTATCAGACAGTGTATTGTCCTGTTATTTCCATCATTGAAATTGTGGCTATAATGGCATCCATAGTTTTGTGGGATGCGTTTTGTCTCTCATGCAGAGATTGGAAGTCTGGTATTTTACATTCCCGGTCTATGTGAGCTTTCCCAGCGATTGCAATGGGATTTGTGTGTTGTGGGTTCATAGTTGTATTGGGATGTTATTTGCCCATTATTTACTTGGTTGTATTTTCCATTTTTATGGTGGTATCAGTTGAGGATTGCTATGAGTACCTGCGTTCTATTCGACTGTGTGTCTCCCCTATAAAAGCTTGAATAGCTGTTTGACTGCTTGCATGCAGTGGTTTTGTCCTCGGCCTACATTGGAGTGGTGAATGAGGGCCTGAGGTGCTTGATAAACCTGGTGGATTGAGAACCACACAAACAGAGCTACTGAGCTGGATTTCTTCTCCACAACCCCTTAATAGCATTGGAAGGGAGATCAGGGTCTGAGGGACTGCATTGCAGAGAAAGGGCTGATTTCCTTGTGTTGGGTGTGTATGGGTGTTCTAGAAGCCAGGCTAGTTCTGGTGTCAGTGTTTGTAGCTCTCCAATGAGCTCACCAGCTTAGAATTAGCCTTTCCCAGCTCCTGGATGGCTTGATAAACCCAACTTTTTTGGCTTGGCTGATCTGATGTTCGCCTGATAAACCCAACTGTGTTGGCTTGGCTGAACTTTGTACCCTAGTTCTGTTGTTATCCTTGGATACATGTAAGCCTATTAGTTCCTTATTCCTTGGGGAATCATGTCCTGATTGGGGGTGGCAGCGTTGCTAAGAGATTAAGGAGCACGCAGGCCTATGGTTGGGTGGAACGTTGCAGCGACATGGCTGGTTGTGGAACAAGCTCTTTATAAGATAAGTATTCTTGCCTAACTTATGTCTTCAATCATATTCACCTTTGATGAATGATAATATACATGTTAAATGCTGATCTGTATATGCATGAAGTGTTGATTGATATGTTTTCCTTCTATTGTGTATAATAAATGATTATGCTTCGTAATATGTCTTATGATTTAAAGTATCATGCTTCAGCACTATATGAATGCATGTTCATGTTCATGGGGCTAGACACCTAGATGATTTGACGTATAGTAGTGTCCTCTTTGCTGTTCAAAGGGTCGGGGACGTTACAGTGTGGTATCAGAGCTCTAGTTGCAGCATGGGCCTAAATGGGCCATGATAGATTAGATAGCAGAAGTAAGTTTCCTTTTGCCTAGCAGCAATCAAAAAATTGTGACAGAAAAACCTCAACTTAAGAAATTTTTCTAAGTGCCAGGATCATTGACCCATCGAAAAACTTAGTGACAAGTTCTTTCGACGCAGTGAAGCACTTAGTGGGAAGGCCACCAGACGAATAGTTGATCCAACGGTCAATGCAGCGGAAGACTGTGGAGGGAAAATCTCGAAATTTTTTTAAGTGTTTGGCCATTGACACATCAAGACACTTAGACGAATGGATCACCGAGGCTTAGCTGATTGAGCGCTGCCGTTGCGGATGGCTAGGCCACTATGGTCCTGACGGATAGTTGATCCGACCGCCGATGGCGCAAAAAGTCCAAAATTTTTTCTAAGCGATGAAAAACATCGGTCATCGGAGGAAGATAGTGGTTTGTACATCCATCATTGCGGAAGCCTAGAGCCCTAGTTTTTCGACAAGGAGAAGCTCCGACTATCGATGTCAGCCAAAATCATGTCTCACTTCAGTGATCGAAAATCATTAGCGGATTGGACCGCCAATTGAAAAAGGATCAAAGATGATGAGCTGCCGTTGCGGCTGCTGATCGAACTGACCCGTCGATGCTTTAGTATTCCACTCAGCGATGCCGAGGTGTTAGTGGATTATGGAGACGAACGATAGGGGGGATGGAGCTGACAGAGTTAGCAGAAGATAGTGAGAGTTTTAGCCGACAGATAGCAAACGGATTGATAGAAAATAAGCGATCATTGAGCCAATGGTGCAGAGAGAAGGAAGACTGAAAAGAGAAAAATTTTGAGATTTTTTTTAAGGCACAGAATCATCAGCCATCGGCGATGGTTAGTTGATCACATCGTCGATGATCAGATGATGTGGTCGCTGAGTAAAGTTTGTTAAATGGTCTCCATTGCGGAGATCAAAAAGACTAAAGTGCATCTAAGCACCGATGCCGTAGCTCCTAGGGGTTCCGATCGCTGATAGACTTACGACTACGGAAGACTTAAGGAGATTATGGTCCGCCATTGCGAAAGCAGAAGGGATTAACCGTCCGATGCGTAGGACACCCAACCGCCGACAGAAGAAGAAAGTTCCAAAATTTTGTTTAAGTGTTGAAATCATCGGCAGAAGTTGGTTGATGAGACCACTGATGGACGTCGACATAAATTAGTTGATCGAGCACTTGCCGTTGTAGAAGCTGAGACAATTATCCCATCGATGTATTAGTCTCTCCACTCATCGATGCCGAGGTGGTTAGTGTATAATGGTTCCGAGATCCGATAACCTACTACGGTGGAGTGAAGTGCTCGGGAGTGCCGACACTGCGGAAGAGTTAGGGCTTATGGAAATCGCCGTTGCGAATGCTCAAGAGACTGTGCACCCGATCGATGGATGGTTTGCTTGCCGATACAGAGTGGGAGTTTAGTCATTTTACCCATCGAAACGCCAGAAAGGAATAAAACAACAAACCGCCGATGAGCAGACAATTTCTTTGTCGATGCAGATCGGAGGCGTAGTTGTTTTGACCACCGTGGAATCGGAAGAATAGCTGGGATGAGGTCCAATTAGGGCCTAAATAAATTTGGTTTTTTTGAAGGGATTTCTCAGTAGTTTTTTGAACATTTTTCAATCGGTTTTCAGCGGATTTCAACAGATTATCAGTGGTCATAGGGCTGAAAAGAAATAGGGAAAATTTGGTGTTTTACCATAATTGTTGTTTTATGAAATTTCCAGAAGAAAAAGGTAAGTAGTTTTGATTTATATTAATGTATGCATCTAACAGTTTGCTACTAACACATTTGCAAAACTATAGATAATTTCCAAGAGCAGTACTCTAGAAAGAACAGTGTGGTAAAGCAAGAGGTGGTTTAGTCATGAGAACCCATGATGGGTATGATGCTTGGGATTCTTACGAATGAGTAGAAGATGCCATGGGAGAAAATGCCCATAATGGAAATGAGGACATGGAGTCTAATGGAAGGATATTCTAGGGGACACCGTCCAAGGTTGCAGCCACCATGAGAAGCTTGGTTAAATCCCAGGAAGAGCAGCATCAGTTGAATGCTTCCATATTGCAGAGTTTGACAGATTTACAGAAAAAGATAGATTCTGGATGAGGTACATCAAGACCAGAAGGTAGTAAGAGCAGCGCTAGGAGAAGAAGAAGGACTTCCAGTGGATCATCTGACTCTGAAGAATCTAGTGGAGATACAAGTTCATCTTCTCATAAAAGGAAAAGAAGAAGGCACCATAGGGATCACTCTCGAGATGAATTTAGGAAAGCTAAAACTCCTACATTTGATGGTGAGATAAAGATGGGACAAGAAACTGAAGCTTGGCTTCTTGGGATCAAGAAGTACTTTCAGGTGAGGATTATTCAGGAAACATGAAGGCACGAGTTGCCATATTCAATTTGAATGGAAGGGCATCCATTTGTTGGGAACACTTCAAGCAGGTAAAGAAGATCAGTGAAAGGAAACCGAAGTGGAAACAGTGCAAGAAGTATTTCAGGTTGAAATACCTTTTTGACAGGTATTATGATGACAAGATCAATGAGTTCCATGAGCTGAGATTGGGACATCAAACCATGGCTGAATATGCAAATAAATTCTTGGAATTGTTGAGGTATGTTTGGTACATCAGAGATGAAAAAGTAAAAATCCAGTGTTTTCTAAGTGGATTGCCTCAAGCCTACAAAGATAGAATTGAGTTCTATGAGTCAAGAACTCTCAAAGAAGCAATAAGAAAGGCTAAATATTACTATGAGAAAAGCAAAGGTAAACTTGATTACCATAAGGCATGGAAGGATAAGAAGAATGAAAAGTTTAACCAAAGAAAGAAAGGTTTCAAATCTTCTAGATTCAGGAATCAGCAGAAGCATCCATCCCAAGCTGCGAATAATCTCGTTGGAGTGACAGGTGGAAAGCCTAAAGAGCCACAACAAAATAAAGGTCCACTCAAATGTTGGAAATGTGAAGGACCTCACTTGTGCAGATATTGTCCCCTTAAGAATGAAAATTCAAGGCCAGCTTATAACATCCAGGGAGCAAAAACAGTGGGTCAAGTATCAAGGGCAGTCCCTAGAATTTATGCAGCACTAAAGGACTGCCAGGCAGATCATCAGTCAACTGTGGTTGAAGTTGCAGGTAAGATTGTTGAACAATCTGTTTCTATTTTAATTGACCCTGGTTCTACTCACAGTTACATTACTCCTAGAGTAGTGGAGAGTTGTGCTTTTAAGAAGGTAAAGCATAGAAAATCTTGGTTAGTTTAGATAACCACTAGGACTAAGAGAAAATTCAGTGACATGGTAGAGAAATGCCCATTGGTCATGAATGGATTGAACACTTGTGTAGATCTGAATGTTCTATCGCTTGGTTTCTATGATGTTCTCATTGGAATGGATTGGTTAGAAGCTCACAGAGTGAAGCTTGACTGTTATAACAAAACTTTTGAATGCATGGATAAAGAAGGAAACCCAGTAGTTGTAAAGGGTATTCTGAAGGTAATTTTAGTAAGACAGGTTTCAGCAATGCAGTTGAAGAAGTTATGTAGGAAAGGTTGTCAGTTGTATGCAGCTCATATTCTGGAACCAATAGGAGATGAAACTCCTAGGTTGGAAGACTATCAGCTGTTACAAGAATTCAAGGATGTGTTTCCTAATGAAATTCGAGGGCTTCCTCCAAAGAGGGACATTGATTTCACCATTGAACTTGTGCCAGGAGCAGCACCAGTGTCCAAGACACCCTACAGAACGAGTACACTGGAGATGCTAGAATTGAAGATGCAACTGCAAGAGTTGTTGGAAAAGAAGTATATTCGACTGAGTGTGTCTCCTTGGGGAGCACCGGCTCTGTTTGTAAAGAAGAAAGATGGTACACTCAGGTTATGTATTGATTATAGACAGTTGAACAAGGTTACTGTGAAGAATAAATATCCTTTGCCCAGGATTGATGACCTCTTTGATCAAATGAGAGGAGCAAAGGTATTTTCCAAAATTGATTTGAGGTCTGGTTACCATCAGGTGAGAATCAAGGATGAAGACATTCATAATACAGCCTTCAGGACAAGGTATGGAAATTTTGAGTTCGTCGTTGTACCATTTGGTCTCACAAATTCACTAGCCACATTTATGTGCCTTATGAATAGTGTCTTCAATAAGTATTTGGACAAGTTTGTTCTTGTTTTCCTTGATGACATTCTTGTTTATTCTAAGAATGAGGAATAACATTTGAGACTGACATTGAAAGTGCTTAGGGAACATCAGGTGTATGAAAAGTTGAGTAAGTGTGACTTCTACAGGGATAGAATTCAGTATTTGGGTCACATTATCTCAAAAGAGGGTATGTCAGTAGACCCTGAAAAGATTGAAGCCATTATGAATTGGCCTACTCCAAGAAATGTGACGGATGTAAGATCTTTTATGGGACTTGCAGGATACTACTGAAGATTCATCGAAGGATTTTCCAAGGTTGCACATGCCATCACTTCTTTGCAAAAGAAGGGGATGAAGTTCGAATGGACTTCGAAGTGTGAAGAAAGCTTCCAACGGTTGAAGAATCTTCTCACCAGTGCACCAGTATTGAAGTTTGCAGACCTAGAGAAAGATTTTGTGGTATGTACCGATTCATGTGGACAAGGGCTTGGAGGAGTCCTTATGCAGAACAACCACGTGATATGTTATGAGTCGAGAAAGTTGAAGGAGCATGAGAAGAACTATGCCACTCATGATCTAGAGCTTGCAGCCATAGTACATGCTCTCAAGATGTAGAGACATTACTTGATGGGTAGAATATTTGAACTCAGGACAGATCACTGTAGCCTAAAGTATTTTTTTGATCAACCTACTCTAAATGCTAGGCAAGCGAGATGGCTGGAATTTTTATGTGAGTTTGATTTCGAAATCAAACATATAAAAGGAAAGGAGAACAAGGTAGCTGATGCACTCAGCCGGAAGGTATAGGAAATGCATGTGGCATCTCTTAGTATTTGCCAATCAGAATTGAGGCAGCAGATTGTTAATCATGTTGCCGGAGATGAATTGTATGAGCAGGTAAAAGACAAATTGCAGAAACAAAGTCTTGAGAAGAGGTATGAGGGATATGAATTGGAAGAAGATGGAATTTTTACTTTTAAAAGCAGAATTTATATTCCGAAAGTAGTAGATTTGAGGAGAATTGTTATGGATGAAATCCATCAAGCTCCGTATTCTGGTCATCCAGGATATCAGAAGACAATTGCTACAGCTAGAAGGCAGTACTTTTGGCCAGGTATGAAAAAGGACATGGCTGAATATATTTCAAGGTGCATGAAATGTCAATAGGTAGAGGTTGAGCATCAACATCCAGCAGGTTTGTTGCAGCCTTTGCTAGTTCCAGAATGGAAATGGGAAGTTATTTCCATGGATTTTATTACAGGATTGCCGATGACTTGGAGACAACATGATTCCATCATGGTTGTAGTAGACAAGTTGATAAAGGCATCACATTTTATACCAGTGAAGTCTACGCATAAGACTAATGACATTGCAAAGATTTTCATGAAGGAGATTTTCAAATTACATGGATTGCCAAAGGAAATAGTTTCTAACAGAGATGTCAAGTTCACTTCCAATTTTTGGAAGGGGTTGTTTGCAGATTTGGGTACAAAGTTAAACTTTAGTACTGCATACCATCCTCAGACAGATGGGAAGATAGAAAGAGTTAATCAGGTGCTTGAAGATATGCTTCGCATGTATGTGATGGACAAACCAACCAAGTGGGAAGATTACTTACACTTGGTAGAGTTTGCTTACAACAATGGACAGCAGGCATCCTTGGGGATGAGTCCGTATGAAGCTTTGTATGGCAGAAGGTGCAGGACACCAGTGAATTGGGACAACCCGGTGAATAGAGTTGTGCTTGGACCAGAATTGCTCAAGGAAATGGAGCAAGAGGTTGTAAAGATCAGGCAGAATCTGAAAGCAGCACAGGACAGACAGAAAAGCTATGCAGATAAGCATAGGATGAACAGAAATTTTAGTGTTGGGGATCATGTTTACCTTAGAGTGAAGGAAAAGAAAAGTTCCCTGAAGCTTGGAAGTTGTGCCAAGCTGTCACCTAGATATTGTGGGCTGTTTGAAGTGCTTGAAAGAATAGGACCTGTTGCATATAGACTTGCATTTCCTGCTAGTACTAGAGCTCATAATGTTTTTTATGTTTCTTTGCTTAAGAAATATGTACATGATCCTAAACATGTGATAAATTGGGATGTGATTCAGGTGGAACCCAAGGGAGAGTTCCAAATTGAGCCAATGCGCATCCTCGACAGGAAGGTCACAACACTCTAGAACCTAGCCATAGGGCAAGTAAAGGTGCAATGGGAGCATTACGGACCTAAAGAAGCTACGTGGGAGCTGGAGGATGCCATGTGATTGGCACATCCATTTTTGTTCAATTCTGCGGAACACTGAGGCGGTACCAGTGTAGCAATTTGTTCAATTTTGTAAAGCACTGAGGACAGTGCTATTGAAGGGGGAGGGGAATGTAATACCCCAATTTTAACCCCACTTACATTAAAAATACATGATACATATATTGTAAATAATCTTGGTGCGGAGCTAAAGGCCAAGGCCCCACCATCGATTTGTTTATGTTGTGTTTCTGTTTTGAGAATGGTCACCGATGGATATCGGGACATAAGGCATATATTTAATTGTGGCAGCATGTAAACACACATTTTAATTAAATAGCCCAACCAGCTATGTTTGCGACAACTAAAATGAGAAGGGGAATGATTCTGAAGGAGAAGGAAAGGGTAATGTTGGGCATTGAGTCATGGGGGAAATCCATGTCTCACCACCACCCTTAATTATTCCATTGTTAGTTGGAGCGGCGATTGGCTGGAAGGAAAACCACCACCACGCCTACGCCCACTCACACTCTCCCCATGATGCATATGTTGGTCTGTCCACTCACTAGATCGCAAGTCTGCTCATCTCCTCTTATGCGAGCTGAGATAAAAGGTTCCACATTCCATTGCAAGGGGTTCAGTTCCTTTTCTTCCTCACCAATTGTTGGCTTGCGAGCCTGCTAACTCTTCCTCTGCCTCACGGATTTGATGGATACGAATTGATTCTTTACTGGGATTCACGTAGAGTTTTGTGTCTTTTTCCATGTTTATCAGACATCGTATTGTCCTGTTATTTCCATTATTGAAATTGTGGCTGTAATGGTGTCCATAGTTCTATGGGTTGCGTTTTGTCTCTCACGCGGAGATTGGAAGTCTGGTATTTTCCATTCCCGGTCTATGTGAGCTTTCCCAACGATTGCAATGGGATTTGTGGGTTGTGGGTTCATAGTTGTATTGGGATGCTATTTGCCCACGAATTTCTTAGTTGTATTTTCCCTTTTTATGGTGGTATCAGTTAAGGATTGCTATGAGTACCTATGTTATGTTCGACTGTGTTTCTCCCCTGTAAAAGCTTGAATAGTTGTTTGATTGCTTGCATGCAGTGGTTTTGTCCTCGGACTGCATTGGAGTGGTGAATGAGGGCCTGAGGTGCTTGATAAACCTGGTGGATTGAGAACCACACAGACAGAGCTACTGAGCTAGATTTCTTCTCCACAACCCCTGAATAGCACTGGAAGGGAGATCAGGGTCTGAGGGATTGTGTTGCAGAGAGAGGGTTGATTTCCTTGTGTTGGGTGTGTGTGGGTGTTCTAGAAGCCAGGATGGTTCTAGTGTCAATGTATGTAGCTCTCCAATGATCTCACCAACTTAGCATTAGCCTTTCCCATCTCCTGGATGGCCTGATAAACCCAACTTTGTTGGCTTGGTTGATCTGCTGTTCACCTAATAAACCCAACTGTGTTGGCTTGGCTGAACTATGTACCCTAGTGGTGTTGTTATCCTTGGCTACATGTAAGCCTGTCAGTTCCTTATTCCTTGGGGAATCATGCTCGGATCGGGGGTGGCAGGGTTGCTAAGAGATTAAGGAGCACGCGGGCCTATGGTTGGGTGGAACGTTGCAGCGACGTAGCTGGTTGCAGAACAATCTCTTTATAAGATAAGTATTCTTGCCTAACTTGTGTCTACAATCATATTCACCCTTGATGAATGATGATATACATGTTAAATGCTAATCTGTATATGCATGAAGTGTTGATTGATATGTTTTGCTTCTGTTGTGTATAATGAATGATTATGCTTCGTAATATGTTTTATGATTTAAAGTATCATGCTTCAGCACTATATGTATGCATGTTCATGTTCATGGGGATAGACGCCCGGATGATTTGATGTATAGTAGCATCCTCTTTGTCGGTCGGAGGGTCGAGGACGTCACAGTTGGGATCCTACCATGCAATGTCGATCCATAACATTTATCATCATTAAGACAAAGATTCCTTGTCATTTCCATAATATAACATTAATTTTAATATAAGGCACAATCAAATAGGAAAAGTTAAAGAATTAGAAATGTTCCATAACCATTCATGACTATCCTTCCACTCCCCACAAATTGACAAAAGTATTTCTGCTACTTCATATATCCTTTTTGCAACAACCTAGCACATGCGTATGGATATAGAAGAAAGTATTAGGATATATCAAAATGCTATAGGTATCCACAATTCTTCCACAACAATCAATATTATTTCCGTAGAAAATACGTATCACATTCCTTTGTTGCACAAGTCTCTAACCTGATTATCGTCAAACTCTAAGGTGAAGATAGTAGTTTGCTCTTGCTAAATTCCAACATATAATTATTTAATTCCCCATCTGCATCGAACATTTCCTTGATCAAGTCCATTTAAAAACATGTCTCTAATATTGGAATTGAATGCTATGAGAGTGCTCCATTCACTAACAGGTCGATACATAGGTCATCCACAATGATACCACAACCTAGAGTGCAACTAAACTTTGCACATGTAATAGGTTAAATCCATTATGTTTGAGGCACAAAATTGATGCTAGATCTAGACACAATCTCTAGAAGGATATTACTAATATCTATGGGCCTATGCGCAACAAATTTTCACAAGATTTCAGCCAAGGCTTCAACTAAAATGGTAATAGAAGATCCAAGGTGATGTGTCCAACATGATTTATGTAGAACCCTAGCTGTCTCTTATCTAGATACCACTAGCAATGCCACCAAATCCATGGTTCTAACCACAATCATAATATTAGTTTCTCCATTGATCAATCCACACTTGCCATACATAAAGCTCATTGCATGCTTGAAGATAAATGATAATGGGCCTACGAGCACATTGTTTTGAAAAAGGACACGTTCCCACAACTTTAGTTTTAAAAAATATACGACCAATGGGTGCATTTAGAAACAATCCATATTTTTTTCTAGGTCACATCCATTCATAGAGAATAAGAATTAAACAACACTATTACCATCCAAAATATCACCCAGAGAAAATAATTGTTAGAAAAACAAGATCACATAGCAATAACAATAAACAATAAACAATAAACAAGATGCAAATATTAAAACACATTAATACATTACAAGAGAGACACCAATATAGCGTGGTTCACCCAAGATGGGATACGTCCACACATAAATTTATACTCCTTTATTATTACACCATCCAACAAAAATGAAGGGATACAACCTGCAACATACCCGATGCACTTCCTCTTCACTCTCTCACAATCTCTCTCACACAATCATAGATATCGTTTTTCATAATGATACAATACAATTTACAATCATATTGAAATGCCTTAATTTTATAAAGTTAATACCATGGGAAAATACAACAAGTTCCCGAAATCATGGGCCTGTAAATCACCCATTATTGACCAAGTCATGACTCTGGAATTACAACACTTCACAAGAAATTTTTCCTAACTCCTCCAAAAATACAACAAGCTTCCCGAAATCTTTCTATTGGTAGTGAATTGTTTCTTATCATCTAGTATCAAAGCAATGAGGTTCAAACTAACTCCTCCAAACTCCCTTGGCCAAGTTCCCACCCAAGAAATTCTAAAGCTTTAGGTTCCTTGAGGATTTCTCTCCACCCAAACAATAGTCTATTTAGATAATTCTATTGGTCCTTGGCTCCACCCAACAAACTCAAATTCCATGCATCTTTAGCTATTTGGTTCCATAGGGTCAACTCCCACCCAAATATGCACTCTAATGGTTTTTTTCTTCTTCAGGAAGCTATCCTCCCACCCCAACATCAATGTTGGCTACATATCCTTCTCCTCATCTCATCTTCAATATCATACACTTCCAACACTTCTCAGCTATGAAATTACTCTCAGTGATTTTCCAAATCCCCTTCATCTATGAACCCCATTGTTCAAACAACAACCATTTTTTTTCTTCTCCCAAGATGTTTTCCTAAGGCTTCTTTGGCACCAACCTTAGATGTCATCCCTAGGGCATGTTATCTCTCCTTATTTCCCCAATTATGTTTCATTTCAACACCATCTTGGAAAATTGATCTTGTTGTTTAGACTTCTCTTATCTCTTATGAGCATCTCTCCCACTTCTTCATCATCTTTTCCCATGCTACATTGGATGTTCTACAAACAATCCACAACATCACACATCTTCTCCCTTTCTAGTTTGAAATCAGAATATCCCTTCGCCGATATAATGGAAAATGAATGCTCAAATGCTCAACTTGGATCACTATGTTTCAAGTTTATTTTCAAGCATACCTAGGTATTATACTATAACAACAACAATTAGGGCTTGTTGGGAATTACGTTGAGGACATTACACATTTATGGTGGTAGACATATCTCTCTTCTTCTCATAAACTGCCTATTACTACCTAGAGACTGTTTCACTAGGACATAACACAAGGATTTGATCAGCTAAGTTATCCTCAAAACCTCATGTATCGATGATTCTAGCTCAAGTAACACCCAAGTCGACATATTCAACATAACAACATGTAAAACAACGTCTTTCAATATGAAACAAGCATAACTACTTTTGATTTTTCTATAAACATGTTTCATTACTTGCCCATACAAGCTTTGTTGGTTATAAAGCAAACATATTTTTTATATTGTCAAATATTTTTCCTTTATACATTACTTTAAATCAATAATAGAATTTTAATATACTAATACATTTTTAAATAAAAATAATAATTTATTTTTACATAACAACATTAAAAGATTCAATATATCATAGCCCTTCAAAGTGAAATGGGGCCTGCCCTTCAAATTTGATCTGTAGACGGGAGGGTCCCAATATGCTAGAGAATGTTCAATTCACGTTGTTGGACTGTGAGTGTGTCCAGTATGCACTGAATGGATTTTGCAAGTTAAAGCAATGAAAATCTCATGTACCACACTTACATGCTTTTTTGGGTTGATTCTCTACGAAAGGCCCATATTCAAGTATATTTAGCTAATATTGTTTTACAGTGATATAAATTCTATTTTTTTTATTTATCAATAAACTATTATTACTATTTCTTATAATATTACTAATTTGTATTATATATAAACCATATAATAAATATTTTATAAAAAAATTAAAACTTAATGTTTTTTAAATTTAATATTTTTAGATAGTTTTTATATGAAAATAATGAATATTAATGTTAATTTTTAATTTTTTAATAATTTTTATTATTAAATTAATATTTATAAATGAAAATTATTTAAATAAAAAAACCAAAACTAAATAAAGTTAGTATGTGAATTTTCAAAATACACATTCTTATTTCTTTATAGTCCTTTGAGTACATTACATTTAAACAAAATATTAAACTTATAATTTATTGTTATCAATTTCATTTATGTTACCAAAAAATAATAATAACTATAACTTTATTGAATAACACATTCATAAAAAAAAAAAAAACATATATAAACCATAAGAAAATGCATCAAACGAATTGGTATAGCTTTATACTACAATTATGGGTGATAAAGTTTGAAATTTAGTTGTTTTAAAAAAAAAACATTTAAAATGATTCATACCCGGAGTGGTATTACTCATTACTACAACCAAATTATCCTTAGAGTCTAGTAAAGAACATAACAAGGTAATACACTTATTTAGTCCTTCATCATAACATCAACAAAAAAAATGGCATACCATAATAACAAATGAATTTAGGTGTTCCATCACAGAGTCTTTATGTCATGTCCCCAGTTAAATAATTTCCAAATAAGACTATTTGTAAATAATGTTTCACTAACCTACTAGTTCCATAGGTTGAGATGGAAACATAAATTTTGTAATAAGGGGATATGGGACCCAAAAGGACATTAGTTTACCATATTCACATTTAAATGGGTCACCTAAATGATAAATGCTAAGAAAACAATGTGGCATGGGTTAATGAAGACACTTGGAAGCTTGTGAAGACTTTGGGTGACTAGATTCCCCACACACTTGGCATGATATTCATCCAAATTCGAACACATGGGTAATGTAACATTATTGGATTGTAATTTAGTGTCAAATATTATATAATGAGCCAAGGAAGTCAAATTGGTAAAGGAGGGTAACTCCCATGGAAGAGGAAGAGACTAGAAGATAAGGTGTACGACTTGGAAGGAGATTCTATGCACTCTATGACAACAAATTATGGAAGATTCTATGACAAGTGTGACAAATTCAGACCTGATTGCTGACACATGACAAATCTGACATGTCAAGGCTAAAAATAGCCACCAAGAGGTCTAATTTGGGAGTTAGAGGCAACCATTTGAATTTGGGAAAGAATTGGAGCATGAAGAGGAAGACAAGTGTCATGAGAGTTACTGAACCACTAAGATGAGTCGAAGGAAGCTCATGGAGGGAAATTTGACCTTAGGAGGCATCATGAAGTTAATAAAAATATTTCATGAGGAAGGAGAATAGTTTTTTATCATTTTTTAATTGGCCTTTGGAATTTTGGAGAGCTTTTGCTTGTCCATTGCATAGTGAGTGTTCACTCTCCCTGCTTGTGAACCAATTTTGAGGGAGTTAGATTCTTTTCCAAGTTGGTTGATGGAGAGGCCATTCGGACCTATCATGGGAGCTTAATGAAGGAGTTTTATTTGCATGTTGAAGGTCCATACAATCGAATTCTCATCTATCTCCCCATTCTCTCATTCCTTCTTCTCCATTCCCCCACAGTCTCATTTGATGGCACACTTGTTGGAGCGATTATTGCGCCTTGCTGAGGATAGTTGACGAAAAATATTTGATTTATGATGTATGGCTCTGTAATATCATATCCATATTCTCTATAAGTCAAAATATCATAAATACATGTATGAAAGGCTTGCATTCTCCATGCTCTTGAATAACTAGTTTTTATGGATTTGGATTCAATCTTGAAGTGGTTTAATATCATATTTGTTTGAGGACTTTCATATGAGTTTTAAGATGGTGGGGAATTAGTATATGATGTATGGCTCTGTAATATTATGTCCACATACTCTGTAAGTCGAAATATCAGAGATACATGTATGAAAATATTGCATACTCATGCCCTTGTATCACTAGTCTTCATGAATTTGGCTTCAATCTTGAAGTATTTTTACACCAGATTTGTATGAGTTGGATGATGTTTGGAAAGCCATATATGATGTATTACTTTGTAATTTAATGTCCTTATCATCTATGGGTCTGAGTCCAACAAACTCATGTGTGAAAAGCTTGCATTCCCATGCCATTGAATCACTAGTTTCCATGACTTTGGATTCAATCTTGAAGGAGTATTGCATCAAATTTGTGGGAGGATTTTCCTTTTAGTTTTATGCTATTGAGGAATACATTTTTATTCCATATATTACCACCATGTTTCATATTAGTCTCAGAACCATATATTCTACCTTTCCTATGTCAAGTCTGGCTAGTAATGCAAATTTCCCTTAGGCAATTTCTATGAAAGTTACCCTACAAATGTTGCAGATCATAATCCATTTGCAGAACTTAATAAACATGATTAAGTACAGTCATTGATGTATGATACTCATTCTCATACTATATTATTAAATTTGGGAGGGCCGTAGTTGATTTGGAGAGCTAGTTTGGCCATCACCCTTGGGGGGATTTGAATACAATTTTCTAGTAATTTTGGTCTTTTTGTCATTAACCCCAAACAAGGTTGAAGAGGTGTAAAGTCTGGTCCAAAGTATACATAAACCACCTTGGTATGTTTTAATACTCACCATACCATCTCCTTTCAAATTCAGAACCATTTGGTGAAAGTTGGAACCCTATAGAGTCATGACAAGTTAAGCTCGAATTTTGCCCAATTTGTAATTTTCTCCAAAATTCCAAAAAGGGACATTACACTCTATCCTCCATCCTAAGATGATACAACTTCTTTCAAAGAAATAAGTTGTTCAGCTGGGACTTTGACTGATACCAATTCTCCAAGTCATCCCACAACTTCTTTGCCTAGTCTTCTCCAAAGGCAATCAACAACATTGAGTTTGAGAGGCATACTTGAATTATGCTTCTTACTTCTCTATCGAACTTTTTTCTATACTATTTTGACATACCAGTAGGTTTGGCACTTGGATCCATGGAAACATATTGTTTTTTATCTGCATAAAGATCTTCCATAACTTGAATCTCTCATCATTAAACTTCTCCATTTCTACTTTTGAATTACTTGTCATTTTTTTCACAAAATTCACTTTGCAAAGATCTACTTAAACACAAGTTTATTGCAAACACAAGATACTCTTGCTCTTCATACAATGAGTTAAACTCTAGCAACAAAGGCATCACCCTAAAACCAATAACCCCACTCTCTTACCAAATGAAGAGTTTGATAAAACTATGTAAGAAAATAAATACCAAACATAATCTAAAACACAAAAAATAACAATGACTCACACACATTACACATTTACTTCTAAAACTTTTGATTAGAAAAAACAGCTTAAATAAAGTTATTTCTATTTGTATATCATTTCTATACTATTGTTTACGATACAATATTATAGCATTCATAACACTACTCAATTAAGTTATATTAAAAGCCAAATTAAATTACAACCATAATTAAGGTTAATTAAGTTACAATAAGCTTTAAATATATATATAAAACATACTTAAGACGAACACAATTTTCCACATTTTTCTTTCCCATGTGTACGATCAAATTAAAGACTGTCCGTGAAAAGAGCTCGACGGAAGGAATTGAGAGAGGGTTGTGCGATACTTGAGGAGTAATAATAGGTTCTCATGGAGGATCCCATAATCATAACGAACGGTCTATTCTTCAAAAGATTTAAACCACTCTTTAACGAAATGTTTGGTATTAAGAACACCGGAATCCCAAATGACATATGGAAAATTTTGGATCAGTATGAATGGAAAACTAGAATGAGGACAATGCTGGGAAGGATACTACGTTATTCTGTAGGTTTATTTGGAAGGGAATTAATCGAAGCATCTAGCAGGATCAAATTTTTTATGGCGTAAATTCCTTTTTAGAATGGAAATGTAAAAGACACGTGTAATCTAATGTTTATGATTTTGGTTTATCTAATTTATATTGTTTTATTATTTTTGCACGGAAGAGGTGGATTCTATAGCCCATTAGGGAGAGATGTGTAACTCCTTCCATGTTCATCTTAAAGTTGACACATGTCCTTTATAAAAATAAATAAAAAAATATTATTAAAAAATAACATGTCTGCTTAAATTAAATTTAAATTATTTAGAATTGCATATATATAAAACAACATAAATTACATAAGCTAAAACCATAAACATTGGATTACACATTTCCACTCTAAAAAAGGGTTTGCACCTTGATTTGATCCCTCTGGATGCTAGGTAGATCCCCTTTTAGATGGATCTATGCTGGTTTATAAAAGACACTTATCATCATGAGTTACGCATTTCTCCCCTAGTGGGTTGTAGAATGCACATCTTCGGTGTAATAAATAATTTTAAATTTAATTTAATTAGACATGTTATTTTTAATAATATTTTATTATTTTTTATAAAAGACACATGTCAACTTGGCTATCCTTATCTTGATTGCAGATTCTTTGCATCCAACTAGCAAGGAGCAAAGTCAACTGTTGAACATGGAAAAAATTAAACATCTCTCTCCTACTAAGTTGTAAAATGTACCTCTTAGATACAACAAACTTCCATACAAATTCAAACAAACTAAAACACCCAAATTCAAACAAACCAAAACAACGCTCATCGCATTACTGAAGCGATTTGTCTGTTTTTTTAGTCAAATCATTTTGATTTTCTTTGAGAAATTGAATTTCAACATCGAAACCAGTAATATTAGCGTTGTCTAAGATTGCTGGACGTGTCAATTTCGTAATGATTTAATATTAATGACCCAAAATAGTATTCCCAAGAACATAAAAGTTGTGAAACCTAAGGGAATGAAACTTCTGGAAAAGATAGTGTGTTTTAAGGGGATTTTCACCAAAATAATTACAGATCATACTAAAATATAACTTGTTCTGATTAACAACGTTATATACAAGATGCATTGTAACGTACAACCAAAACGAACCATCTTACAGCTACAATTACAGAATCACACAATTTATGAAACCTTAATATGAATAACTCAGTCCACATTGTTCATAGGATCACGTGAGCTTCGATTTTCAGAAACTGAAGACGGAGGCAACGGTAAAGTAGTCGTAATCCCCGTCGCTTCTTCTGGATTTCTCTCCAACACTTGTGCAGGAATCGCTTGAATTGAAACTGTAGCCTCAATCACTACGTGAATGGGCGCGTTGCTTAATTCGGCGTCTTGAGCAATTGCAGCACTAGCTTCGAGCTTCCTGTTTCTACACAGAGGGCAGGAAGAATCCGAGGTCAACCATTTGTCAATGCATTCCATGTGGAAGCCATGATTACAGTCGGGCAACACTCGCAGCTTTTCGCTTTCCTGAAATTCAGACAAGCAGATGGGGCAGTCACTGGCCAATTTTGGTGGCAGCTGCTTAGAGACAGATTTGTAGACAACAATCGGCAGTGCTTTGATGGCAGCTTCCTTCAATCCAGTGTTGACCAGCTGGATAGCCACCCCATCGGATGACTCGGCCCTCGTTCGTCTGCTGTAGCTGTAGTAACGTATGCATCTGAGCAACGAGTTGAGGCCGAGAGCACAGATGAGAGCGCAGACCATAGCTGCGAGAAAGAGAGCTAGATCGACGTTGAGACTGCCCTCGTTTAAGGAAATAATAGACCACCGACTATTCTCATCTTTCCTTGGAGAAGACGCTAATAACTTTCTACCAATAGACAAAGAGAAATTTAGAGCGCTCATTCTGCTAGATTCCACCTTCAAATCTTAACAATGAATGAATTAATCCGTCAGACCCCTGCAACTTTGATGAGTAGAGATAGCTGCGTGGGAGAAAACAAAGACGAACAAAAAGAAGACTACCTCTCTCCATATATAATGGTTCCAAATCCAGAGCTCTCGTGACTTGGTTTACGACGGAGAAGTATAAGCGCTAACCAAAACGCCCCCGACTTGCCGGAATTCGGTACTGCAATTAGCTTTGAATTGATAATTTTAACTCTTTAAATGAAGATTTTGGTTATTTGGGTAGTTTTAAAATGGGTTAATTGATCTAAATCAACTAGATCTAAATGCAAAAAATTATAAAAATAATAATTTTTATGAACAATTGTAACAGTTTTCTATCCAAATTTGACGGAAAAAGGGTGCGATTTGGTTGTTCTTTATCGTACGCGGTTTACGACGTGCTAAGTTGGTATTTTAATAAGTAAAGATTCGAGATCAACCCATCGTAAAAATCTCATTGAAAAGTAAAATTGAGGAACAAGCGACAAATCTCTAAAGGTTCGTTGGGCTGGTGAGAGTTACGATGTAAACTCACGATCAAATTTACAATTAAAATTAGTTGTCTACATTGAAACTTTAATAACTTACAAAAAAAATTTGGTAACCTTGAAAAATATCAACACCTTGAAAATTTATTTTTCTTGCCATACACCTTGTAAAAAATATCAAATATAATAACGTTTATTTAATTTAATATCTCAAATTCATATTTTGACTCATATGGTTAGGAGCTTATCCATTTCACTAAAAATATTAGGGATTTTCTATTTTCTACTAAACTCGACCTTAGAATTTTCTCTTTTTTATTTAGATGTTTTCTCTTTTTTAGTTGAGGCTTTAAGAACACTTTCATCCTATGTATCATGGGTACCTATACCTAGGGGTAGGGTGCATGTATTTGTACCAAGCACTTGGGTACATGTATGGTGCATATTATGTGGTATCATTTTTTGTCATCATGTACCAAAGATGCCAACGATAAAAAAAAAGGTATGTGTGGTTAAAATGGTGTCACATACCTTATGTTTAGCTGGCTTGGTCATTTAAAAATTTGTTGTCAATTTGGTTTAATTATCTAATAATTTAATTAAAAAATTAAATTATAGTTACCATAAGTGAGCTCACTAACAAGCCCATATGTTATTGCACTATGCATCAATAAAATTTATGAGAACCGCGTATGTAAACATTTCCAATTAATCTATGTAATGCATAAGGAAGGTTGATCTCCATTAGAGCGACCTCAAAACCTCCAAGGTTTTACCAATAGTAGTAGTAGCATACATTTAGTGTTGAAATCCTCCGGGCACAAGTGTAAAATCCTCGCCTCCACTATATCCATTGCTTTTCAAGATGGGATGAAGCTAGAAGTACTAGAGCTGCTACAAAGTTTCAACATGCAAGCAAAGGTAATAAACATTCTCAAATTTCTCATAGATCTGAACCACCTTGGAAGCCACACAAACTTGAGAAATTGGACAAGTAGAAGACACCACCTGACCATGGTTTGAAAAATAAAAAGGGTTTCAATATACAATGGCCACTTGAAGGAAGAAACATACATAAAAAAAAAACAATAGATGTCCAAACACTACTTGTTCTCATGAAACAATAGATGGAGGGTGCATAGGAGTTTCCTATTCATCTATGGATCTCAATTCAACTCAATTTTGTGAAATTTTTGTGATGGTTGTCATATTTATAATTTAGAATTATGAATCGTGATTCATAAGTTATGAAGAAATCTAAAATATGCATGTATAATGTGAATATATATATATATATATATAAACCCTGACATACCCAAGTACCCTGTTTCAAAAAGTGGCGTCCCCTTCCCCATACCTATGTTTCTTGGCAACATAGCTTCCATCTAGTTTAATACCTCAAAACCAATTTTAGGTTAAGATAGTTTTTATTGCTTATCCCTTTCAGTAAACAACCTAATAACTTAATAATCATAAGAAATAAGGGATTTTCCTATCCTCCACTCAAATTGGTATTGTTTACATGGATATGGAACTCTCAACTCTCTCATAAGGTCTCCCTATCAAAAGAGCATAAAATATTATTAAATATAAAAATTTGGTATCTACACTTTGGGGGAGGAAAAGACCTTTTGTTTCAACTGAAGGATATACTACTTAACGTTGAGTGCACAAAGTTGAGGGGCCTTTTAGATGCAATGGTAGAGTGAAGTCAATCACTCTTGATCCATAAAATAGAAATCATCCCAAGCAATCTCGACCCTGCCAAGCCTAGTCCCAAGGCTTCCAACATGCATGCCAATTAGGATAGTTAACCGAATTGCTCCCCCATTTTAGTTAACAAAATCACGCCCCTGTTTTAGCTAACAAAATTGTGCTCTCGTTTAGTAAAACCTGTTTTATGGTTAAAATGTGGTTAAAACATGTCGGGTCCGCCATTTTCGCCATAATGTCGCTCTAAAATGAGCTTGGATGAAGCAGAATGAGCTAGGGAGAATGCATTTTGGGTGAGCAAAGGGAAACAAACTCCATCTTGGGATCAATCTCTTCCTTATGAGGTATTTTCTTCAAATCTTCTCATGCTAATTTCCTTATATTCATTAATTTCTCTGCCCTAATTTGAATTTAAACCATTTTTTTCAATTTATATGGTCATAAAGGAATTTACATGCCCAATGGAAACCAAAACCCCAATTTAATCATAAAAAAACAAATCATTTTGACTATTTCCGTATGTATATTCACCAGCATCCTTGTGAATCCATACCAAAATTCACATGCCCAATGGAAACCAAAACCCCAATTAACTCATAAAAAACAAAACAGTTTCACTATTTGCATATGCATATTCACAAGCATTCTTGTGAATCCATACCAAAATTTCACAAATATGCAAAGTTTGTCAAGTATATTGCAAGTTTGCATAAGTAATTCACTTGCCCAATGTAAACGAAAACTCCAATTAACTCATAAAAAACAAATCAACTTCACTATTTGCATATGTACATATTCACAAGCATCCTTGTGAATCCAAACCAAAATTAACAAATATGCAAAGTTTGTCAATTATATTGCAAGCTTGCATACAACTAAAAAAAAATCAAGTAGAATTCATATATTCCCTAAAATACATAAATAAACATGGTAAATCCCTTGCCTCTATCCAAAATATCGAAGTTGGTCGTCCAATAACATCAATAAACACCTTATAGTTTTGATGAAACTTCCTAATCCAAGTGTTAAAAGAAGGTATAGAAGCTTCCCATGCTTAACAAATATTTCCTCTTGACTGAAGGGTTCTTTTTGGTTAAGGTCAAGACTACGGAGTTCAACAATAGGCTCTACAAACATCAAGATACATAGGGAAGTTGATGTGTTTGATTACATGTCAATCACATGCTATCATATGTGATAGAACCTAGTGGAAACCTTGCAACCATAATAGCCACTATACACAATTATGTAAAATCTCTCATGGGTATATAGAAAGAGTGCATACAACTGAAATAGCATCAAGTGGAATCCATATATGGCCCAAATTACATATAAATAAAGATCTTTTAAATGGAATTTGGAGTCCAAAAAAATTCATGCTACAACAAATAATTACATATCTAACAAAACCATTGCCTATATTGGGATTTTATTCATCAATAGCACATTATGCCGCCTCCTCTAGGCTCTAACCCTTGCCTCTACCCGCAATTTGGGAGTTGGTCCTGCAAGGGCATTAGTCAACACCTCACAATTTTGATGAAACTTCATAATCCAAGCCTTAAAATAAGCTAGAGGAGCTTCCCAATCAACATATGCACATAGGAAATTTTATGTACACATGCATATGGAAATCGGAATTAATACTTTAATTTAGGACATAAATTTAAAATGAAAAAATGTTAAATGTTTATTCTTTACTGTAAAATTCAAGATCAATTTTAAAATTTAAATAATAGATTTAGTTTATGTTGTTATTTGTCATATATTAGTTTTACACTTTTCATTACTTAGAGATGTCATTATATCATGTGTTTATTTTTCTAATGATATTTTATTTGTATTTATAATTGCAATGGCTACTATGGACCACAATGAAGATATATTGAGATTTATTGGTCATCTTAGAGAGATTGGTTCTTCTTGGAGAGGTGGATATGAGCTCCGCCGCTCCTTGTCAGCAACATTGCTGACAATAGTTGATACGATCGCTAGATCAAATGATGCTTTGTATAGCATCACATCCTACAGGGAAAAAAAAGACGAGAATATGGCGATGGTTTAAGTTATAATGAGATCAAGAAGCTAAAAATAACCAAAGAACACATATATACATTATTTAGAGTGTCTGGGATAGATAAAATTATGGAGAGTAACGGGCCACATATTTCGATTGAGTGGTGCATCTATCCACCCATTAGATACCATTGGATGGATAGATGGTACATGGTTTTCGATATTCCCCTGCACAACAACAAGGAGGTACCATTGTACTTCCTTCGGAAGTTGTATGAAGAGTTTGTGATGGGGAAACATTTCAACTATTTTAACATGCTGGGGTTCCAGGGCGTTGGTAGGGGGATGCCCCAAAATCGACCCAATGCTAGGCATAGAGATGCCAATCGACATATACCTCCACCCCGTGCCCAACTATCGAGGCCAGACATCCCTCCTGCACATGATATGGTTACCCAGAAACAGGAGGCATTTCTTACTCTAGCTAAGATTGTTTCCCGACACACCACAATTATTGACCAGGAAGGGCCCTCTTCCTCTAGTGGGATACAACCACCAGCTTCTGGTGGTAGAGGACCATCCGATTGGTGGGGATAGACCGACATCTCGTGTGCCCCAGAGTGAGCCACACGTGTGGTCAATCCTTTTATTATCCTGGACCAACACATGGTACCTCTACGATGACTGGTGGTCAGGCAAGGACATTGTTAAAACTCTATTGTTTTTCAATTTATAATTTTTCCATATTGTACACATATTAAAAGATTCGTAATATATGCAATTTTTACTCTTGCAGGAGATTGATGCCTCTAAGGGGGGTGGTAGTGCACCCGGTGTGGTTGTATCCGAGACCCAAACAACCAACACCGAGGTAATATTTCAACATGTGTCATTTTTTGAACACATCATTTTGTTAATACATATGTTAGTCTCGATTAATTTGTTAAATAGTCTAATATTTACAATTTTTGAAGTTGCAGGAACCCCATTTTGAACCGGATGCTGGAGACACTGATCTCAGCGAATTACTCCCAGGTGGAATTTATGATTACCTCAAGAATGTAAGTACATGGTTAATGACTGAATCTTGTTCAAATTGTTTAAATTTATTACTGTACACTCATTTATAGATTGCTAATATTTATAATTTTTAAACTTGCAGATGTTATCTGGATCTATAGAGGGGAAAGAAATTGTTGGCAGCGGTCCCTCCCATGGGGGAGATATGTCCTAGGCAGGGGTAAGTATATTACACAACATGTTAGTTTTTTAGTACATATTATTCCATCTATTCAAGTCCATTTCTTACTATGGTAACACTTTATGACTGTACACATCATCGCAAATCCCTGCACCATCTTTTTGGTTTGGATCTCCACGTAGTCCAAATGTAGATAAGTGGGTTGTCTACACCAGATGACCCTCTTTCTTAAAAATAACGGGTTTCCATGACGATCAACCTACTCATTCCATGGTAATCTACACACTTCCAATGCCAATTCCTGGTTAGCTTTGAATTCACTTCACAACTAGTTTTTCTTAATGTTATTTTCGTATGTTTACAGCATCAGGATGTAGAGTCATTCATGCCAGACCTTAGTGGGGTTGTTGATGTTTCCATCAATGCTGCATCTACAATAGGGATAAATCACACAGAGGTACATCTACAGGAATATTTGTAATTGTACAGTTCATTTGTATTGTCTGTGGACATGCACGATGACTAGCTATTTTATCATTTGGTGAATATAGCCATACCCTGGTCCATTAGTGCACACGGCCAAGGTTGATGTTCAACCTATGGCTCCTCTTGCTACTGAAGAAATCCAGTATCATTCCCAGTAACAATTTTTTTTGGTGAGATGTTCATTATTTACATAATTGATTAGTACTTTCTCATTCATGTACATGTTGATAATTGTTGAGATAATTGACATTTTTTTATATTCGGAGAGAGACTCTGTTCAAGGAGGAGGACACCAAAGGCATCTATACCCAGGATGGATGTAGTGAGTGTTTGTTTTATGTACAATTGAGTCGTATTTTAAATTTCCAAACTTTGTTATTGCTGGACAGTACTAGTTCAGTTACCTGATCAAGAAATATTGATGATTGATTTGCAGTCACCAAAGATGCATAGTGGTCGTGGACAGAGGCAACAAGCATCACGGTCGGGAAAATACAAGAGAAATTTAGAGCTTTGATGTGTTAGTCCAGGACAAATATGTATTTTTCTGTACAAGAGGAAGTTAGAGTATAGGGGCGTGGTCTAGGACATATGTACTTTTTTTTCATGTACATCAATGATGTTCTTGATACATGTACATTGACAGGCCATATAAGGGCCTTCTATTTTTGTATTATAACTTCCGTGATATAAAAAATATTTCATATCAAGGCTCCTGAGATATTCACGGTTTAGTCTTTTAAGTGTGATTATACACGTGTGGCCAAGAATTTTACTATGTGTAATGTTCCCAGTTTTTTATAGATTTTACGATTGGATGGAGATGTCAGTTATAAATTTGAGAACAATGCACAATTACAATATTACGTAAAGACAAAAATGTACATTTAAATTGTTTTTTACCACGATCCAATTGCATATACAATGTTAAATTGTATTCACAAAGATGGAACATACCTAACACACATAAGCACCCAACACAGCTAAGCAACTGATCCAACTAAGTGGAATACAAAAGCACCTTACCCACATAACAACCTAACAAACTTTTAAAGGATGCACGAAGTTGACACACCTAAGTGATGCACTTGTGTGGTCTACATAAATGAAATTGGTGTTTGGCATGATGTCTTTCATCTAACAAATATATGGGATACACATCAAACCTAAAAGTATCTGAGTATAAGGTTGATTCAAAATAATAGTTATGATCATAACCTGCACATTATGTATATCCTGCACATTATTTTATCATTTTGTTAATGTACATGGCATTTGATGAATCGCCTCGAGGAACAACTTTGGAAGACATAAAAATTATGTGTGATTTTATTATAGTTTGAAATGGCTGGAGAAGTACTATTCTGAATCTTGTTTTATAAATTTATGTTTATGGATTATTATTACTATTAAGTATGTTCACCTGGGATTTTGTTACCTCGTACTTCCTTCTTGCCACAGTTAAATCATGTGCATAACCGATTTCCCAATTCTTATGCCAGGTCTCCATGCTATGCATTGTTTTAGCCATTTCCTCCTGAATTTCATCATACAAATGCTCACATCTCTTGGATGACCAGGCTAAATTAATATGGAAACAACCTTCTTTCAAATTTCTCGTCTCACGAATGATATGAGATCCTAAGATCAATTCCCCTCCACATAGAGATTGACAACTCCTTTCGCCTTGATGAAAACACAAACAAAGAATATTTCTTGCTTGACAATGATGGGAAATAAGTCAAGTTCAACACCTCACAACAGGTAACAGAATTCTAAACATCTACACATGGAATAACTAGATTGGTAGGAAGAACTTTGGCATCCTCAACAACTGGAATTGGTTGAGCGTCCATAGAGCGTCTTCGATTGGTCATGTCATTTCTTTTATTTTCTCTAATTTTCTTCAAGGATTTCATTGGGTATCCTCTTCCTTGCTGGTTTTCTTGCTCGATTGCGTGAGTTTCCCATCACCACAACGATCAATGATATATGGTGCTCTTCAATGGGAGATTACCCAAGCTTGGTTTCTTTCTTGAACAATCAAGTGTATAGATACTCCACCACAATGGCCAATGAAATGTTTTCTTTGATGCTCCTCAAATGCAAGAAAAAAAATGATGGAGATGGTCAATGGTTCTCTTCAATGGGAGACTCCCCAAGCTTGGTTTCTTTCTTGCTCAATTGTGTCTAGATACTCAAATTAAGGGGAAGATTGGGAGGAAGGTTTCCTTTGCTAGCTCCTCAAATGCAATAAAAAAAAGGTGGAGATGGTCAATGGTACTCTTCAATACGAGACTCCCCAAGCTTGGTTTCTTTCTTGATTAATTGTGTCTAGATACGCAAGTTAGGGGGGAGATTGGGAATAATGTTTCCTTTGCTAGCTCCTTAATTGCAAGAAAAACAATGGTAGAGATGCTCTATGGTGATCCTCAATGGTAGATTCCCCAAGATTGGTTTCTTCTTGCTCAATTGTGTCTACATACTCTACTACAATGACCAAGTTAATGTTTCCTTTGCTAGCTCCTCAATTGCAAGAAAAACAATGGTGGAGATGCTCTACGGTGCTCCTCAATGGGAGATTCCCCAAGCTTCGTTTCTTTCTTGCTCAATTAATTCTTCTTTTTGGCTCCTTAATGTATACCATGCTCCAAGCAATACTTAGACACTTATGATGGAGATGCTTGATGTCAAAAACAAAATTTTGGGTGATAATATGGTGAAGAAGAGAATGAACGCACTGTCTGCAACCTGAAATTGCATGCGGACTATGAAACCTGCGTGAAATATGGTAGAGTGTTTCTCGGACATGGACTGATGTTATTTATACTGAAACAAAACACGCAATAATTATTGTTAACAAAAACAAGATCGATTTTTAACCACATAAAACGAGTGTGTGTTTTGCTTGAATAACGTTTAGGAGGATTTAAGAAGGTGGTTCCACGACTAAGGGATCATTCAATGTTTAGGGGGAATAAGCAAGCACTACCTAAGTCTTAGTGCCTTAACACCCCCCTTCTCTTCAACCTAACTATATTGTTTTAAAACTCAAGGGATGTGAGAGAGAGAGAGATAGAGGCGGGGGAGTTGGGGTTAGGTGTAGTTGGATAAGAACAGGGGGAAGACAGAGACATAGAGATAGAGATAGAGTGGAGGGGAGGGGGGTGTTGGGGAATA
>LPNX010937943.1:0-42420 GCA_001517045.1 Pseudotsuga menziesii
TCATTCAGGTGAATGTTATTCAGGAATTTCATTGAGGAAAGAGGGAAAGACAGAAGGAAGTGTTTTGAGTGGATTGCTGCAGTAACTTGATTCTTATTACAACTATTTGGGCTGAGAGAACTGACTGATAGTTCTGAGTTAATACTGATTTGAAGACTGGTATCTGATTTGCTGCACCTAGTTCCAGCCAGGGAGACCAGAGCAGGCTCGGAGGTCCTGAGAAGTCACTGTCTGAGCGCTCTCCAGGAGTTGGTAGGGAGGAACGGCCTCCCATTGCTGTTGTTGTCCACAGCTTTAACAGGTTATGTCATTCATTTCTTTATGTTTTCTGAGTATGAATGGATGAATGATATGGTTATTTACATGTCTGAGTAATTAGTTAGTTTAGTAAATTTAGTATCTCAGGATACCAGTAGTTAAACCTGTTACTATTCACTGTGTTTTTCCACATCTGGTATCACCTGACCGTACTCTAGCACAGTGTCTCAGTGTTGAGAAGTAGTATTCTTCCGAACTGAGTTCCCTACTTTACTTGCAGCTATTACAAATGTCTTTCTGTTTAATTCATTAGCTATCTTTCTACAGCTTTAAAACTATGCTAGTACTGTAACTTTGTTTTCTGGAAATACTAGCAGTAAAAATGAAAAGATAGTCCAAGTATCTTTGCAGTTTAAATTATGGTTGTTCTTCTATATTAAAAGGAATTCAGTTTTATAGATTTAAAATGAAAACATTACTGACAGAAGGATATAAGCATGTATCTGTTACTTAACTAATTGATGTTACAAGTTAAATTCTATTAGTAACAGTCTGCATTATAGCAGAGAATGCAATTACCCAAAATTTCTGTATACTCATTTATTCAGCTAGGTTAAGTATATTTTTCATAACTATTTTTCTATTTGTAAAATCTGGTAAATGAATGCTACTTTATATGCAGGTATTATATAGATACGTATATAAAATTATATTTTATTATTGAATAGGTATTATAAAGAAATAATCAAACTTTATAAATAAATAAAGAAACCAGACCAATTAATGGGTAAAGTAATATTAAAACAACATTTATAGTAACTTCAAGAAGAAATAGTATTGTATTATAGTACCTATAATATAGCAATATGTTATATGGTATAAAGTTAACATTCAGGTAGTATATTAATATAAAAATAAAGACTTGTTTATTTATACATAGAATGTAATTAAACAAAAAGAAAAATATTTATGAACTAGTCTTTCAATGTACTTTGTAAAATAAATAAACATTATTAAAAGACATTGGTAATAATTAAAAGATTACAAAAGAGTAGCATTATATTACTGAATATTAAAATATAAAAGCAATATTGTTTACAAACTGCAGAATAGGGTTAAAACCCTAGATTTATAATTATTGCAACTAAGTAATAAATAAATAAAAATGGACATTATTCACTACAGCCACATTATAAAAACAATATTATAAGGCTGTAATGAGCATGAAGGCTATCAATATATTGTACAGATCTAAAACAAGTAATGATGTATTAAATAAATCAAAGGTTTATCTGTACTGAAAGGAGAAGGTATGAGTACAGGACGCTCGACAATCGAGTTTATGTTTATAAACCTAATCAGTAACCTAACGAGACAAATGTCTCTTCATCCTAAATCTTATTAAATAAAAATAACTAATAACATTTACAGCTGGGCTATTAAATGAAACACAATAAGCATTCTTTTGTTAACATTAAGTAAATGCAAGAAAAAGGAACCAGTTTTCAAAATATGGTAGAACGGAGGGTAAAAACCCTACCCATGACAAGTAATCACATAAGAAATGAAAACTCTGTTCATTTATTAACCCATAGCTGTAAATGCAAGGCTTACGGCCTGTAAAACTTTAATACAGAAAAAGCAAGGCTCACGGCCTGTAAAAACTCATTAACACAGTAATAACACGAAGGCTTACAGCTTGTATTTTGTTTTTATAAAAAACCTACTGTATATAAAATCAAAACCTTACATTCACGGCCGTAGCCGGAGGAATCTTTTCAGAGCTAGGGTTACACCCTTAACGTAAACACTAAAACAAACAGCTCAAAAACCACGAGGACAGAATGGCCGTAATAACAACCCAACGCCATCCTTAAAGATGCAGACAAAGATCATAAGCCATGGAAGGACCAAGGCTTACCGTAGTCTTGGAGTCGTAACCTTGAATCCGGAGAAGGCATCGAAGTGTAGCAGGTTCACCTGCGAGGAGATTTATTTGCAGCCGAGTGTTAGCATTTATTTAAAAGATAAATAATAACTTACAAAGGTTGCTGTGCAATGAAAATAACAAATTTAAGAGTTACCTTATCAGTTGGAAGCCACGATGTGAATCCGTGACTTGTTTCAGCGAGGAGGTTGCCATTCGATGGCAGAGCGACTGATACTATTTTTATCATTCAACCTACAGCACAAAGGAGACCCCAGATAAACCCTAACGTCGCAGCCTTCTTCTTATTGTTTTTCACCGACCGGCTAACAAAAACAGCCACGTTATTTGAAAGGATAATCCACTGGAGGGTGCAAGAAAAGGGTTGGACTATCACCAGTCGAGACAAGAAAACCTATGGCGGATCCACAGAGGCAAATCAACCCGAGGTAAACACTCTAAATAACTCACAGTGTAGTATTTGAACTCGCGCGGAGCAAGATATATGAAAGGAGCAGTGGAGGTCAACACATTACCAGCAGGGTTCCGAAGAAAATTGCAGAGCGGCCAAAGGCCGAGGCCGAAAAGAAATGAAGAGTTAGGGTTCAGTCAACCCTATTATAGCGCCAAATTATGGCTGTCATGCAGCCACGTAACGACTTTTATAATTGGGATAATTTGGCTATCACTCCAAAGTCCTCGATGGGTGATTACATAACAAGCAAATCATCGTTGGAAGGTTCCAAAGGAGGTTTTATACCATAGTGCAACCTGCATAGTATTTGTCAACTGCGTACGTTAGTCCCATGTCAATATATTGCATGCTACTTATAGTTTATTCATTAGTACAATGTATATACATAGTGTATAATATATATTGTTTATTATATTTCATGCTATTCTTACTTATACGTTGGCATGTTATATGTTGTTTGTACTTAAGTCCAAGGGATATAGTTAAAGCATATATATATAACTTATTCCCTAGCATCGTGCACTCAAGCATAAAAGGTTTGTCATGTGTTAAAAGAACTTTAAAATAATAGGTTATAGTATTAATGTAGTTGTTATAATCTTGTTTGTGCATATAGTTTATTTTATAACCTCATGCACGTAAATATAGAGGTTGTTTACATGTTCAAGAGTTATAAAGAATAAACTATGGCTATAGTTAGGTTGTTATAACCATAACTACTATGCCAACTATTTGGATTTCAAAAGAAGTAATAAACCTATCTACTCTATGAGGCATATACCATTGATGGTGTTTCTACTAAGAAATTCATCATTCAATTGGAGTTGTCCTAATTCATAAAGTAAATATTTATGGTTAGAGATTTCCCATCCTTGTTATGGTTATCACATTCTTTGATGACAAACAGACTTAGTCATTCTACAATCTTAGGATTTTTAAGAGATTTCATAAGAAGGGGGGAAATAGATAGCTTGTTTTTCTCTTCTTATCTTCTTTATTGATAATCTAGTCTTGATACTTTATAAAATAATTGAAGATAATGAGTTTAAGATTGATTTTTAACAGCTATGGGTATTCAACCCAAGGATACTTCTGGAATGAGTTTAACCTTCTAGAGAATGGTAGACTTCCGAACTATAAATGGAATAATTGTTTCAAATCATTGATCTTAGATGCTTCAGTAAGAAAGTTTATGGATTGATTTTAATAATAGTCCTCATCAGTTGAAAAACTGAACAGTATGCAAGTTAAGCATAGAATGTTATTATTACAACTTGACAAAAAGGAAATAAAACCTATGAAGTTGTGACCTTCTACCATGATAAGCTGTTAGGTAGTGGATTAATATATAAGTTTTTATACTTATCTTAAGGATGAACATTTAAAGTATTCGTACTTGTAAGTCTACTAAACCTCATGAACCTGTATGGTTTAGTCTTCTTCTGATTGTATGTGAAAATGCAATTCTTTTTGAGTATTAAGAAATTATAGCAGAAAATAACAAGATATTACCTTGAGAAGTCTGATATTCTTTTGTCTAGCATGCATAAACTTTTACTAAACAATTGTATGCAGAAATATGAACTGTAACTTCAAAGACATGATTAGCATCGAACCATACTTCTTACCTGTATTTCTGTAAAAGAAGAAAACGGTTGCGTTAGCTCGAAAGATAAGTAAGCCCAGCCCTTACGACAAACCACCTTATGTCGCAAATAGAAAATTAATCAGTAGCTAAAAAGAAAAATGCTTTTCAAAGTTCAGAAGGTTTAAATAACTATTCAGTTACATTTTAAATAGCATAAACTAATCATCCAGTTAACAACTGCTTTTAATGTGATTATATGTTATTTTAAAACTTTTAAATTTTTCGAAATTTTGGGGTTTTGACATCTTTCTTTCGATTATAAAAATGACAGTTATAAAAAATGGTTGCAACTTGGTCAGTTTTTACCAGAATTTTTATTATAACCTGTTTTTGGAATCGAAAATGCCATTCTGGAACCACCTTCACGACCAGAACAGAAAACTGGGTATTTCTGGGCTTCCTTTCATTAATAAAAACAACAGTTATACAAAAGAGCCATAACTTGGTCATTTTTTACCCATTTTTTTATTATAACTATTTTTGGAATTGGAACAGCCATTATGGATCCACCCACGTGATCAGAACAAAAAACTGGGCATTTCTAGGCTTCCTTTCAGTAATAAAAATGACAGTTAAAAAAAAGGGCTATAACTTGGTCATTTCTTACCAGATTTTTTATTATAACCTGGTTTTGGAATTGGAATAGACATTCTGGATCCACAAACACGACCAGAACAAAAGACTGAGCTTTTCTGGGCACATTTTTTTTTTTTCACAGGGTTGTGAGTGAAAGTTTCTCCTCTTTTCTTTACTGTGTTTCTAACTATGCTTTTACAGATTCAGATAAGTAAAGTGTAATTGTTTTCAAGTTCTTCACTGTTTTTCTGTTATTTTTTAGTATTAGGGTTTCTTATTTCTTGACAAAATTTCACTCATTATGATTTCCGAAGTAGCTTCTGTTCTTGAATTAGTTGGTTCTAACTACCTTGCCCGGAAGAGAAAGATGATTAATGTTATCGAGAGTAAGAATCTTTGGAGGCTAGTTAACGGTGAACGCAAGACACCTATTGTTGTTGATGATTTGGCTATATGGGAAGCTAAAAGTGATCAAGCAAGGGGGCTCATTGGTCAAACTGTTGCAGATAGTCTTCAGGTAAGTATTGAGGGAGAAGACAACCTGGTTCAGGTATGACAAATTCTTTCCTCTTTATTTGATAAATCTGATGATGTTTCTGCATATTATCTTGAAAAGAATATCTTTGACCTCGAACCTGTGGACTTTGAAAGAGTTGAGTTATATCTTGTTGAATTGAAAACTTTAAATGATAAACTAAATAGTTGTGGTAAAGATTACAAGAAAACTGACACTGCTCTTATTATTCTTGTAGAACGTAAAATGCCATCTTGGTTTGATATGTCCATCCAAACTAGGATTAGAGCTCTAGAAGTGTCTCAAAGTACTACAAAGCAAAATTTTGATGATTTTTGTAAATGATTGATCAATGGGCAAGAAATGTTAATTGTTTCAGGACAACTCACACCTAATAAATCTCTAACTAGACTTAATAAACATCATAAGAAAAGTTTTAATAATGCTAAAGGTTCAAATCCTTCTAATACTAATTCTGGACATGCTTCTCATGTTTCTAATGGAAATAGTAAACATAAGAAAGTATATGATCCTTGTAAACATTGTGGTAAAACTAACCATCCTGAAAAGAATTGTTTTAAAACAAAACGTTTAATGACTCTCAAGTAGCTTTATGTGCATCTATTATTTTGCCTAATAATTCTTCTTCTATCGTGGAATGGATAATCGATTCTGATGCATCTAACCATATGACTAGTGATGCTTCTTTATTTATTTCTTATTATTGCAGAGGTTATCTTGTTTCTACTTGTCTCTAATGTTCTTATATGGAAGCGTTGACATTTTTCAGGGCATTCATCTCTTGCATATTAACATCATACTAATAAGAAATGCACCTATTCTTCATATTAGTTGCTTGATTACTAAATTTTCATATATTTAAGTGCAATTTTTGGCTCACTATTCATATGTTGTGGCTGACACTTAATGTGTAAAAAAATTCTATTTTCCTTAATGAGAAAGTTAATCTTTTATTTGATCATATTATGTTTCCATTTCTTTATATGATGTTTTCTAACCTTTGGTATATAAGCATTTTCATTTCTGTATGAGCAATTTTGTTTTATGATCTTTATATGCTTTAATCTTGGAAGTTCTTGTGCAGATAAGTTCTCTGTTTAGGCTTTCACCTTATTCCAAGAATAATGAATCACCATCTTCTATTGTTAAAGTAATGATGTTCATCTGTATGATATCATTTTCGATGTATAGACCATTGGGGTCTTGTTTCTTCGATGTTTGAGGTCTTCTACATATATTTATATTGCACCTTGATTGGAAGAATGTTTGCTATCCGCATGTGTATTGGTCATATGGGTTTTTTTTGTACACTGTTGTGGTTTTCTTAGCCACACGTTCTGTTGTATCGATTGTAAGAAGGTATCTGTACACTGGTGTGGATGTTATCAGAGTTCTTCAGCTATCATGTATGGTTGTGATGATTCTTGTGGTGATCTAGGTATTTTGTGATTAGATTCCGTCACATGTTCTCGACATTTTATTGTTGGGTCTTTCATCGTACAACCTGGTTCATGTGCACTTTCATGATTCAGTGAGAAGTCATGTGCACTTTCATGATTCAGTGAGAAGCGGTTGTTCATCGTCAAATTCCATCAGCCGAAGTGTTCTTTTTATTTGCAATTTTGGTTCTTCTGGAAGTTGTCCTCAAGGGGGAACAATAATGACTTCTTTTTTCCTTAGTGTTAGTGTGGGCCCTTTTCACAGCCATTATTAAGGGGGAGTGTTGGAATATATTATATTCCTTGGAAGGTAATAATGTCTTTGTATTATGTCGGAAGTTGTCTACAATCTTATGTAAAAGAGTAATACATTTAACCCATATTTATATGGTGGTGTATTTATTTGTGTAGAGTATTTGTCCATGGTATTGTATTAAGAGATGTTATTTTGAAGAATTATATTATCCCACATGCAATATGTGAGAGTAATTACTCCTCATCTCTTAGTATATAATAGGGTCAAGTGAGTCTCTACAAATCATGTATTCTTGATGTAATAGTGGTACTATTGTGACACTGTTGTACATCATCTATATTTTTTGGGGTATTTGTGCTTTTCTCTCTTGTAAGATTGGAGAATACATTCTGGAGATAATAGAAGACTACCTTCCCGTGGATGGAACCCATTAGGGTGAACCACATATATCGGTGTTCTCTTGTCCTTTTCTTTTCATATTCTTATCTTTTATGATATGTTGTTGGTTGCTTTTGTGATACCATGTTAACCTTCTATAGTTTTCAATCAATAATGATTATCATTTGGGCTTTGTCATTTTGTTGTAGATTTGCTTTCTATCTGGTAGCCATTAGGTTTCTATTCAGATCTAGGCATATTTCTGCATTTTTTTTAACCCTAACCCTAACTTGTTGTGTAAGATTTTTGTAGAATTTTTTCAAGGATTTCTTGATGTTTTTTCTGTAGATCTACATGATTTCGGGGCTCTCCTCAAGGAGATCTTTCTTCTGATTATAAAAACGAAAGTTATAAAAAAGGGTCGTAATTTGGTCAATTTTTACCAAATTTTTTATTATAACCTATTTTTGGAATTGGAAATGCCATTATGGATCCACCCACGTGACCAAAACAGAAAACTGGGTATTTCTGGGCTTCCTTTCGGTAATAAAAACAACAGTTATACAAAATGGCCATAACTTGGTAATTTTTTACCAGTTTTTTTTTATTATAACCTGTTTTTGGAATCAGAATAGCCATTATGGATCCACCAAAGTGGCAAAAAAAACCCAGAAAACTGGGCATTTTTGGGCTTCTTTTCGGTAATAAAAATGACAGTGATAAAAAAGTTCCGTAACTTGGTTATTTCTTACCGGGTTTTTTATTATAACTTGTTTTTGGAATTGGAACAACCATTCTGGATCCTCTTTCGTGGCCAGAACAGAAGACTGGATTTTTGGGGCACATTTTTTCTTCAAAGGGTTGTAAGTGAAAGTTTCTCTTTCCTTGACTGTTTTTCTAACTATGTTTTTTGCATATTCAGATTAGTACGGTAAAGTATTTAGTTTTATGTTATTCATTTTTTGCATTTAGGTTTTGCTTCTAATCATATTTATTAATATATTATTTCTTGTTCTTGCTATATATTTGTCTCACATTTCTATATGAAAATATTGACATCTTTTAAGGACACAACATATAAATAGTGAGCCAAAGATTTCACTTAAATATATGAAAATTTAGTCATTAAACGAACTAATTTGAAGCATAGGTGCATTTCTTATTAGTATGAGGTTAATATGCAAGAGATGAATGCCTTGAAAATGTCAATGCTTCCATATAGGAATGTTAGAGACAAGTAGAAACAAGATAACCTCTGCAATCATAAGAATAGAAATCTCATTGAAACAAGAACAAGGTGCTCATGATAAATAGTTTAAGATTTAAAGATTGCTCAAAGCCATATAAATATTGAGTTAAATATGATCGAAATAAAATGACATGAGATATAGATAAATCAAAATGTTTAATATGATCAGCATATAGCAAATTATGATCAACTCATGATATCACTTATAAATTTTTTTGAAACGACAAGTCACTAATGGTCTTAATCATGGGTTCATTTCTTGTTAACATTATGTAAACATGCAAGTGTCGAAATACCCTGGTAATGTCAATACTTCCATATTGGAATGTTAGAGATAAATAGCACATGAACTAGATACAATATCTGCAATACATGAAAAAGAAACTATATCTCAATTAAATAACTTATGACAAGCCAAAAAATATGATATCACATAAATTAAAAAAATTATTTTACTTAATAATTTAATTAGCAAGAGCATATAATGATCATAAAGATATTACTTATAAAAGAATGAAATTGCTTTTACACAAAGGTCAACAATAACATATAAATAAAGTAAATAATGATCACTAGATAATACATATGAGATTGTTCTTATAAACAAAACAAAGAAAAGAACAAATTAATTATGAAGTATATTTAAAAAATATTAAGCAATAGATGGTTTATAGCTATCATAATGACACAATATTAGACATCTACAATATTAAGTATTAGAGTCAAGCTCTGATACCATGTTAGAATAGTAGAGTCAAGCTAAACTAGATAACCTATCTACGCAACCAACAACATATCATAAAAAATAAGAACAGGAAAAGAAAAGGACAAGAGAACACCGATATACGTGGTTCACCCTAATGGGTTACATCCACGGGAAGCTAGTATTCTATTATATCAAGAATGTCTTCTCCAATCTTACAAGAGAACAAATCACAAATACCCCAAAGAATTTAGATGATATACAACAGTGTCACAATAGTACCACTACTACATAAATAATACATGATATGTAGAGACTCACTTGACCCTATTATATACTAAGAGATGAGGAGGAATTACTCTCACATATTGCATGTGGGATAATATAATTCTCCAAAATAACATCTCTTAATACAATACCATGGACAAATACTCTACACAAGTAAATAAAGCACCATATAACTATGGGTTAAATGTATTACTCTTTTACATAAGATTGTAGACAACTTTCGACATAATACAAAGACATTATTACCTTCCAAGGAATATAATATATTCCAACAAAAGTGGGCATAAATGAGGTGTGATAAATTGGGTATGACAACCCTTACATGTGCAATCACCTTCTACATAACATAAACATGAGTGTGGCTAGGAGCCCCTAATCTATGTGTTATAATGTGTTTATCCCAAGAAGCATCGAACACCAACCTAGGGCACAAATGGATCAACATGACGAGGGACTTCCACCCATCAAGGGGTATTTAGAAATGCCACTAAGTCAACACTTATTGGGATGAAAACAAAAAATACCTAGCATGACCAAACCGTGGCTTTTAAGCCCAGCTAGACCACCACCTTTACATAAACAAGCCCAGATTTGGCCTTTTACAATAGAAAAATACCCCCTCACTCTGGTGTATCCATGCAACCATGTCGTGGATGTCTATGGCATAACAAAGTGTATGGAACATTTTGTGCATGATGATTAAGTTGAGAGGCCTCTATCTAGTTAGTTGGGTGATTCATCTTAGCGTGGCACTTTATTTCCTCCTTGAGATCACTAAAAAAAGATAGCTTGAATAAGTCATTGGTTAATTTTTTGGTTTTGTTTGCCAAGTGCTCAAAAGAATCCAAATTTTATTGTGCCATATTATTTTATTTAACTTTGTAAATATACCACAAAATTAGTATCCCTTACAGAGTAAGTAAAAAGGGCTTTCACAAATTGTTTCCATGCAATGCATCACATAAGGTTTTCTTATTCCATTACCACCACTGCCAAAATTTCATATTTAGATGTAGGATTATGTTTTTTAGTTTCAATAGGTCATTCCTCTATGACATGAAGAGAAAATAATTGTTCCATTTCGTCAATCCAAATTGTTATATATGACATGTAATATCCCCAAAATTTGACTTGTAATGTATTTAATCAACATTGATGTAAATGATGTAAATGTGCTAGTATGGATTCCTAATGGGGAGCTCAAGGACAAGGTACAACTAGTGAATGGTTAGGCATGTATGATGTATATTTTTTTATTTGGACCGTATGGTTGGCTTCTCACGCTAACTTGAAATATATGTAAGAATTATGTTGCATAAATAATAAAATGGTCCAAGATGATTGTGTAAATAGCACTAGAGGGGCTATGATTCCACCATAGGCGAAGAGGAAAGGGGTCTATGGGAGACTAAATCCTTTGTTTCCAAGTTTCAACCTTAGAACTCATCCAAATTCTGCCATTTTCTTTGAATAGGCCAATTACCTTCATTTGAACATCGAATCCAATATTTGAAAGCATGTGTGAAGTTGGTGGGAAAAGTCACCTCATGTAGTTATTCAAGCATGGGGGTGAATGCACTTTTGTGACAGTTTTGTCAAATGTCAGAAGTCAGCTCTACAACTGTCAAGATTCATCTTCTTCTATGGATAGAAGTTATGTTAGTTGAATTTTCACCGTCGTCTCATATCCTTTGGATTCAACACTCATTCTATCATTCTCTCATTCAAATATACACTATGTAGAGCTCCCTATTGTTGTTCATGGCCATTACCAAAATGTGCAATCCCAAAAATTCAAATTTAGAGACACAATTGTAGATTTCAAGGGAAAAGAGATGGTTGCAGGTGAGAATAGAGGTTGGGAAATATAGGAACCCTTACCCATTGAGTTTTGATACTCATATATGCTTGGGAAACCATGATTTATGGTACAGGAGGTTCTCCAATAACTTACAACATGTTGGAATATTATTGGGCACACTGGTAAACACTATAAGGGTTGTATTTCTTGAGAGAATTGTGGAGCAATGAAGGGTAATTACATCCTTGTTTTATGTGGGGTAGTTAAAAGGAGTGACATGGTTGTGATGGTTGAGTGAGATCCATGTAGAGCTTTCGATGAGCATTTAGCTAAGCATAGAGGGTAGAACGAGTTGTGGGTTGACAGAGAGAAGCCTATAAATGTTTCCTTTGCCTTTGTAACACCCCGGTTTTGACCCCAAGGGTGGGGGGAATGTAATGCCTCGGTTTTGACCCCAAGGTATTTGAATTGTACATGATGTATATATTACATTTTGAATCATGGCGAGGAGCTAAAGACTAAGGCCCTGCCATTGGTTTGGTGTTTGTGTATAGGTGATCAAGGTCGATGCCTATGGTTATTATGCTAGTCATGCACACCATGATTTTGAATATAATGTAAATACACAATTTAATAAATACCACGGCTAGCTATGGAAATACAACGTGAAAAGAGATTGAGGCATGATTTCACAAAGGAACAGAGAGGGAGTTAACCAGACCGATGCCAGGTGAGTGATTGCAGGTTCAATCCTCACAAAACCCAGTTTAATTCAGCATAAAAACCTTCGCTGATTTGTTATCCAAGTCACCCAAGCGGACAGGGGATGGATTAAATCCTTTTGGATAGAAATTTCATGCCCACTAGTTGATGTTAAACAACTTGCTACTTGAATCAAAGAAATTGTTGTGCACTGTTGGATCTATGTCTCTGCCAGATCAATGGTGGACTCCAAACTTGATGACATAGATTTCATTGAAATTTTACGCACACCAAAAGTTGGTTAAGTCGTGCTAGTTGAATCAACGAAATCATTGTGCGCCGCCATTCTATTTAATGGTCGATCTCAGTCATAGATCCACTCAAAAGTTGCCCGTTCTTTAACCGTCCACCCTGGTTCATCCCTGTGCTCGTGCATTCAATTTTCTTGCAGGAAATTGGTTGAGGAGTTAATTCCTTAGGTAGAGCAAGGCATGGCAGTTGATTTCATGACTAAGCAATCCTGCAGTTGCAGAAGCCTTGCTTTTGCTTCTGAAGCAAGTAAAATCCCAGAAATTGCGTGCCCAGTCTGTCAACCCACTATTCATATAAACGTTGTGGTCATTCATTTCATTCTACCATTCATTCACGATTATGCACCATTGCTCACTTCCCGGAGGGGCAGAGAAGGTCCTTATTCGTGGTTGTGTAGTGGGGTTCACTGTTTAGTGTTGTCAAGTCCATCTACATTATGCTACAGAGTGGTATGCAAACCTGTTTTCTCTGTGTTACAGAGTGGTGGTTTGTTTTACTGTGTTAAACCCTGTGTTGATGTGTTTCCCTATGGTTTGTTGTGATTTGCACCTTGATTTTGGGTCTGAACTGTATGCAAGATTGAGGAGTGGAAGAGAAGAGGAACGGGCTTGATAAACCTAGTGCAGATGGAACCTCATGAAAATGTAAGAGTGGATGGTAAATCTTCATTGCATGCCATGAAGAACACTGGAAGGGAAGGCATATCCCGAGAGACTATGGAGCAGAGAAGGGGATGCTTCCTTGTGTTGGGTATGTAGGTAATGTGGATCCTAGGCCAGATAGACCTTGTGGAGGTGTCCCTAGCTCTTGAATGAGCCACTAGCTTAGACATTCTACCTTTCCACTTCCTTAACAACCTGATAAAACCAACTGGTAGTTGGCTTGGCTATGTCTTGGTTGTGTTTTGGCCATGTGTGTAGTCCTTGTCTGGACAGTCTGATAAACCCAACTAGCTGGCTTTGATGATTAGCTTGTGAAACCCAACAGTGAGATGGCTTGGTTGAGTGCCTGATAAACCCATTTGTTGGCTTGGCTGGTCCTTATTGTGAAAGTTGGCTTGACTGTGAACAGTCTGATAAACCCAACTGTATGTTGGCTTGGCTGAGTGCCAGATAAAACTAGCATTGTTTGGCTTGTAAGCCTGTAACTTGATAAACCCAACATTGTTTGGCTTATAAGCCTGCAACCTGATAAACCCAACTTGGTGTTGACTTGGTTGGACAGTCTGATAAACCCACCTAGAGGTTGGCTTGATTGTGTGTGTTTTGATCTGGCTGTGTGTAAGTCTATTGTTCCCTGGTTTCTTGTGGAAGTCATGCCCAGCTCATGGGTGGCAATTGTGTTGAGAGATTCATGAACACAACTGGCCTATGGTTGGGTGAGACGTTGCAGCCACATAGCTAGTTGTTGGACAACTTAATCATCAAGATATGTATTCTTTATTATTCTTGTTTATGCAATGTAATTGCTTAGGAATGACTTTACTGGTTATGTATAATGCTTATGAATATGATGAATTGCTATGTTCATGTTGAATGGTTGCTGATAATTAAGTAGAGGATTACTTGTGTATGTTTCCCTACATTTTACTCCTATATATGCTTTGTTTTTTTGCAATGCATTTTGATTAAGTCCTTGGATTAGAATGCATGTGATTTAGTGCTTCCGCCCCTTGGAATCCGCTTAAGGAAAGCAAAAGTCAGATACCAAAAAAGCAACGAAAATCCCAAGGAAAAGTCGAGTTTTCGACTTCCGAACCACTACGGAAAGCGAAAAGGCAGAAATCGACAAATTTGGAAAGTTGAAGGAAAAATATAGATTTCCACGTTTTGAAGTCGGAAGTCGAAAAGCAGAAGGTTAGAAGTTGGAAAACGGGAAACTGACGGGCAAGGTAGTCATTTCGCGCATTTCGACATTTCAAGGTTGGAAGGCGGAAAGCAGAAGTGCTGAAGGCGAAATAATGGTTGAACATATTTGTTGAATGTTAAGGTTTTGATTCCTGAGTTCCGAGGTCAGAAAGGCGGAAAGCGGAAGAGTGGTCGAGCATCTTCGTCGCACATGGGTTTTTCGATTCCTGAGCTCTACAAGCGGAAGGCAGAAAGCGGAAGTGCGGAGGGGGGAGGGCAGAGTGCAAAAAGAATAGGTTACAGAGTGGTGGTTTGTTTTACAGTGTTAAACCCTGTGTTGATGTGTTTCCCTGTGGTTTGTTGTGATTTGCAACCTGGTTTGGGTCTGAACTGTATGCAAGATTGAGAGTGGAAGAGAAGAGGAATGGGCTTGATAAACCTAGTGCAGAGAGGAACCTCATGAAAATGTAAGAGTGGCTGGTAAATCTTCACCGCATGCCCTGAAGAGCACTGGAAGGGAAGGCATAGCCCGAGGGTCTGTGGAGTAAAGAAGGGGATGATTCCTTGTGTTGGGTATGTAGGTAATGTGGATCCCAGGACAGATAGACCTTGTGGAGGTGTCCCTAGCTCTTGAATGAGCCACTATCTTAGTCATTCTACCTTTTTGCTGCCTTAACAACCTAATAAACCCAAATGGTAGTTGGCTTGGATGTGTCTTGATTGTGTTTGGTACATGTGCGTAATCCTTGGCTAGACATTCTGATAAACCCAACTAGCTAGATTGGTTGATTAGCCTATGAAACCCAACAGTGAGATGGCTTGGCTGAGTGCGTGATAAACCCACCTGTTGGCTTGGTTGGTCCTTATTGTGAAAGTTGGATTGACTATGAACAGTATGATAAACCAAAATATATGCTAGCTTAGTTGAGTGCCTGATAAACCCAACATTGTTTGGCTTGTAAGACTGTAGCTTGATAAACCCAACTTGGCGTTGGCTTGGTTAGACAGTCTGATAAACCCAACTAGAGGTTGGCTTGACTATGTGTGTTTTGATCTGGCTGTGTGTAAGTCTATTGTTCCCTGGTTCCTTATGGAAGTCATGCCCAGCTCACGGGTGGCAATTGTGTTGAGAGATTGATGAACAAAACTGACATATGGTTGGGTGGAATGTTGCAGCCACACAATTAGTTGCTGGACAACTTAATCATCAAGAAAAGTATTCTTTGTTATTCTTGTTTATGCAATGTAATTGCTTATGAATGAATTTATTGGTTATGCAGAATGCTTATGAATATGATGAATTGTTATGTTCATGTCGAATGCTTGTTGATGATTAAGTAGAGGATTACTTGTGTATGTTTCCCTACATTTTACTCCTATATATGCCTTGTGTTTTTGCAATGCATTTTGCTTAAGTGCTTGGAAGCTAAAATCCTCTTGGCAAGATCAGAATGCATGTGATTTAGTGCTTCTGCCCCTTGGAATCTGCTTAAGGAAAGCGGAATGCGGAGGCCAGATAAGCAATGAAAATCCCAAGGAGAAACCGAGTTTCTGACTTCCAAAACACTGCGGAAAGCGGAAAGGCGAAAGGCACAAATTGACAAATCTAGAAAAGTTGAAAGCAAAAGATAGATTTCCGCATTCCGAAGTCGGAAGTCGGAAATTGGAAGCTTGGAAGTCGAAAAGTGGGAAACTGATGGGAAAGGTAATGATTTCACGCATTTTTGCATTCCGAGTTCGGAAGGCAGAGAGCGGAAGTGCGGAAGGCGGAATAATGGTTGAACATTTCAGTTGATTGTTAAGGTTTTGATTCCTGAGTTCCGTGGTCAGAAAGGTGGAAAGAGGAAGCGCAGAAGGTAGAAGGGTGGTCAAGCATCTCCGTCGCACATGGATTTTTTGATTCCCGAGCTCCGTAAGCAGAAGGCGGAAAGTGGAAGTGCGGATGGCGGAGTGCGGAAACAACATGTTCAGTGCGGGAATGGTGTTTCCAGTCGCAGAATGGATCTGTGAAGGGTGGAAAGACTGTTATAGTGCTTTCTAATCCTGAGGATGAATGTGGAAGAGTGTGTTAACACCCATGCCCTGTGTTTTGAAAGGAGAACAAGGGTTCTTGAAGCAAAAACTTTAATTATTCCGCATTATGGGGTATGGGGACGTTACATCCTTGGTTGCCTCATAACCCAAATTGGGGGTGGACTCTAAAGTAGAAAGAGTATATGTTGGGCAGAGTGCCTACGTTTGGGTGGAAAATTTCTCTTACACAACCAGTTGTTTGGATCTTCTTTGTTTAAAGATAATTATTCTCTTGTCTTTGAATATGGAATATTTTTATTTGATTCCTATGATGATTAAGGTTGTATATGCATGTTGTATGTGTGTGTGGGTATATTTTATTTCCATTGTGTATTTATATTAATATGCATATGCAAACACATTTTAAATGTTATGATTCTTCATAATATGGTTATGGGGCGAAATTTAGAAGCTCGTGATTCATTCATGTCCCCTATGTTGGTTGCATTTATGTATGGGGACATGACATGAACAATCAAACTTATTCAGATTGATTTTAGGTAGTCAACATATTGGGGAACATTTTGAAATGTGGTTTCCATTACAAAATCATTCACCCCTAAAATATTCATCATTAATGTGTTTACCCTTATGAGAACCTTCATCTATGAAACACTTTCCATCATAATTCTTACCCTCGAGCTTATCAATTTTATTAGAACATAGATATTTGTCTATTAATAGTAGTCATATGGGATATGAGTTGGTCCATTGTTGTTTAAAGGAAAGTTTCCTATGGCTAGGGTTTAAGAGGCCGTCAACGTACTCGGGTTGAAAGGTGGATGCAAATGGTTATGCAAGCAAATATAAACAAGATTAAGAGATTATAATGGTTCATACCTTAGCCAAACGAAGGTTGATACAAGCAGCCCTTTAATCCTCCTGTTGCTCCTCTTGTTCCTCTTGCTCCAAGAGACCTGCAAAACAAATTATACCTTCCTCAAACCAATATGACTACATATAAAGCAATGATAATCAAATAAACATGAAATAATGATCTGACTAACATCCTCATATGATCATAAACAAAGATTCAATCACACATTGAACAATACTTTGGGAAGAAGAAGGACATCACATATTTATTAATCTTGAAAACAAGTACAAGTATACCTTCTCTTCAAGTTGGGCACTTCACAAAACCTTGATCTGGTTCTATTGCTTCTCTTCTCCAAGGAACTCAGCCTCCAAGCTCTGCAACACAAGGAAAATGCTTCTAGGGTAAAGGTGTGGGCAATGAGAGTCCCAATTTCTCCAGCATGACAATGGAAAAGTTCAAGTCTCTTCTCATGGACCTCCCTACCTCTATTTATATGCTACTGAAGAGATAGGGTCGAAGACAAATTAGTTACAACTGAGCCAGTTGCATAACTAACCAAACTACCCGAATTTCAAAATACGTATTTTTTTACATTTTCAGGAGGCGTACGCGGGTTGCAGAGACAACAGTTGCATACGCGAGGAGGTATACACGGGTTGCAATGCAGATAATCATGTATTTAAGGTGTACGTGAGTATAATATATAACAAGTCGCGTACATACGTGGGTTTCCTTAAGGAAACTCGCGTACACATAAAAAAAGCTCATTTTTAGGGTAATTCTGTGCATTTTCAGACTTTGGTGTCTTCTAGAAAGTTCTAGCTAACACATATACCTTTCCAACGGTGTAGAGATGAGGTTAAATGGAGTCACATAACTCTAGATATGGGTCCTCAAAGTTAGGTGTTTTTTCAGTGACTTTCAATGACTTTCATGAAGTGTTGTCATGGAAGTGTTGACGTGCAATGAAATCATGGGAAAGTGGTCATACGAAGAAAGTGATAACATACCACCAATGTGGATGCCCATTCACATATTCTTAACAAGCCTGAATGGACAATTTTACTCGACAGTCAAGTCTATTTTGAGGAGTCGGACCTAGGCCTAAAGAAACTCAATATCTTTCCCATGAAGTTTTAATGAGTCTAGAAAATTCAACTCATGGCCTCCTTACTGTTTTTAACGAGCTCGAAGGAGAAGAGAAAGAATGCTCTAAATGCGAGGAGACAAGTGTCATAGAAAGGCGAAACTTGTTCCAAGCGCAAGGAACAAACCTATGCATAATTCAAGGAAAGTGAGCAAGATAAGGACACTCGGGGAACGTCTCCTTAGGGTAAAAGGTGTCAAGTTGCAAAGGCAAAATGATATAAGGCTTAGCGGTGATGAGAACAAAGAATAAGGCTTATATAGTGAGCTAAAAGCGTGGAAGCCGACATCAGACTCATAAGGGTGAGCAGGGCACATGCAAATGCAATTACAACTTGAACAATAAGACGAGGCCTGTAAACAGTTGTGAATCCAACTAAGAATCCTATCTCCAAGAAACAACAAAATCAGGATCATATTCAGAAGAAAAGATCCGATGTGGGTCACTTTGGCAGAAACACATGTGACTTTGCTATCTTCTACAAAAGGTGTAGTCAAGGCAGAATCAACGAAAGAGGAATCTATAGTGCCAAGATCCAAGGGTTTATAATCAATAAGATCAACCTCAGAAGGAGAGAAAAAATCAACAAGGGAGATAGAGTCTGCAGGAACAAACTCAGTATCACAGGAGTTGAAAAATTCATATGAAAAATCAAACTCATCAAGATCACTAACTTGTTGTTCGAAGGGAGAGTCAAAATACTACACAAGACAAACATAAGAAGAAAGGTCAGGCTTACTTGGAAAATCAGGGTTAGACTTAGTCACAACTGAACTAACATCCAATAGAAGATCGGACTGTATCAGAGACTCTAGGAAGACTTCATCCGAAGGAAGGAGATCATCTGAGATAGGACACATGTCTAAACTTTCAAATGGATTGATGGAGTGGAGAGCAAGCTCCACAGTTTGTATAGGATGACTCACCTGGTCAACTGTTGGGACCAAGTCCCAAGAAGGTAAGGATGAAAACAGAGGCTTCTTCTCAGTAGCAATTGAACAAAAAGGACACGAGGCCACATAGTCGCACATGTGGTAGGGTAGTGTCTATAGAAACACTGGGAATCAATAAAGTAAAGACCTGGTCTCTAGTTGGGTCAGGAGATGAACCAAGAAAATCCAACTAATCAATAGTGACAATTTCTTTTCCATGATTAAAGTACATCAAACGAAAGAATGTTAACACCACAGCTTGCATGGCATAGACATAATCATGTCCAAGGAGCATATTGAATTCCAAGGGGCCTTCTATCACCATGAAGTCAACTAAGACAGTCTTCCCACCCAAAGTAACAGGTGTTTGAGCGATAATTCCCAAGGTTATATAAGTTCTTGTATCAAATGCCAGTAACTGACTAGCAGTGGACACAAGGCTGGGAGATCCCATGCCTCGCCAAGAACGGGTAGACAAGATACTAACTAAGGCTCCTTCATCAACAATACAATGAGAAATCGTGTATGGTTCAACTTTGACCTTTATCTGGAAAGGTGCATCAGAAGGAAGGCATGGCTCAACTAGGCTATCCCAATCAAAGGAAGCAATCTGAGAGCTTGGTGGGGGTTGATCTGAAGCGAGTTCAGTGCCCCCTTGTTCAGTAAGTTCTGAACTAGCAGTGAAGAAAATTTGACTAGAAGACACTTCACTCTCCAAAGGAATAGGGGGATTGATTGACAATGGAACCGATTCAACCGCTTCATGAAATTCACTCTCCGAAGGGAGAGTGGGATTAACCAAAGCTGAGGTTGGTTCAATCACATCAGGATCACTCTCCGAAAGAAGAGTGGGATCGACCAAATCTGAGATTGGTTCGACCATGTGATCAACCAAAAGTTGAGTAGGTTGTTGAGAAACTATAGGTTGTTTAGGAGAAGGAAATTCTTGAGTTTCGGATGTTACGGAGAAAAATTCCTATGGCTTGGGGTACCACAACAGACAGAGTAACCGTAGAAATCAATCCCTTCCCATATTCAAGAGAAACAAAACATCTAACACTAAAGGATCTCAAAACATACCTTATTCCAGATGGTTGATGTAGATCCCCTTTGAGCTTTTCCAATCTCGCTTGTATTAGCAATTTGCTCTCTCAACAATCAACAAATAGGACAAGCATGCTATATAATGGTGTTAGACCTACTCTAGCATATATAATCAATAACATATAAGCATTTAGAAGCATCCATGGATTCAATATTCATTTAAATACACATTATTGGACAGGAAAATATATTTCTATTAATATAAATCAGAGATTAGAATAGTGACAACCTCTGTCGGCACGTCTGCGAACTGGAGAAACTGAGTCCTCCACTTGGGCCTCCACCACTTCAATCCTCCATCTCTTGATAGCAAGCTCACAAGAAAATGCTAGCTTCGGAAGAACACAAAGTGCTCCAAGGGACAAAGGGATGCAGACTCAAGTATAAGCTCTGGCAATAATGGACTATAGTTTTCTTGCTCTTCAATTCCTCTCCTTTCAATGTATCCAAAGGGTTCCTTTTATAGTGCTTCAATGGGGTAATGGAAGGTCAAATCCGAGCGATCTCAAGGCATATGGAAGGCCAAGATACAAGTGACTCAGATCCACATCAAGGAAAACTCCAAAACTATTTGGCCTTTTGCACACATCCCGATGTACGCGGGTTTGAGGGTCATATCTGTGTATATACACGAGAATAGGTTTAAAAGTCGCATATGGAAAATAACATGTGTTTTTAGGGATGATCTTGGAAACATCAAAGGTACAAACATAGTCCTTGGGGTCCAAAGAGTCTGCAGAGGGATAGGGAAGGCCATAAATGTGTGATATACCATGTGTGGTAAAATCAACTGTAACATATGCCCCCTAACGTGTGAGGTCAGAGGGGTGATATGATGGCTGAAATACTTTATAAGTCCATCCCAGAAGTGCAGCGATGAAGAATCAGGTGGAAGAACCAGCCATCCAACAGTAAAGTACAAATATCTCTGCATATGACTGCAATTATATATAGCAGTCCCGAATACATAAGAGTACAATAGCCATGAATAGGCATGATACAAAATATGATATGTGTAGTCATCGCCATGTACAATATAAATAGATCAGAATCTCCATAATGAATATATACAAAGGATCATGATCTCCATGAAAGTTAAAGATATACAATGGATCAATATCTCCATAATGGCTGAAGATACATATACTGGAATCAAGTCACGAGAGCTGAAATCTCATGAACACTGGCACAATCAAGGAGGTAGCATATATGAAATGCCACCAATATGGAAGGTCTTCTACACAATCCGCTACAAGTACATGTCCTACTATGTGAATAGAGGTGTCGAGATTGAACATAGTACTCCATCGTCTGATTACCGGTCATTGATGTATACCGTTAACAGACGCGAGATCACCCACCGATAATGAAGATGGGAATCAAGGTACTAGAGTGTAAACTAACAAGTGCGAATAAATGTGTTGAGGTTGAACACTTGAAAGGATCCATCGGTCAGGGGACATTGATTTATTCCCAAAAATTTCAATGGCGAGAGAACCTGCCACTGATGACTGCAAGTCTCAAGGCACTCAAAATGACTCTAGACTCCTATCCCAAAATATGATCTGAAGTCGATGGGATGAAATCCGCTGGAAGGAGGGCATTAAGGAATCCCAGGTAATCATCAAAGTTGTTAATGTGGAAGGAATCGATCATAATGTGCATGAACCAGTACTAGTACCAGGAATGACCGACATGCAAAGTCAAGAGAACTAAGGAATCGTCGACTCAGGTTTCAACTTCCTTCGAACAAGACCATAAAGGAGAATGGTGGCTGAATGTAGGCAGCATAGACTCACTATACAAAATTGGGACATCTTTATGACACGTGAGGCATCGACAGAGGCTCCATAGGGACTGGAAGATTAACCAGTCAGTGGAGATAAAATCAAAGAAACGAGTACAACTCCTAAAGTAAAACTATTAACCCAACCAATGGATGTGATATACAGTGCTTTGTTCGAAGGCAACGCGACTCGACTGCTGCCAAAGATAACATCTTTTCCTGTCCGGATTTTTGGTTTTTTTATTTTTTTTTGGACTTTTTCAGATATTTTGAAAATCTTGAAAAAGAATAAAAGTGATTTATAGTTACAAATCTAGGAGGAGACAAGTGTCAAGGGGAAAACAAACTAGTTATAAGCAGTGGAACATACCTATGCTCAATGCAAGGAAACATGTGTAGGATAACGACACTTGGGGGAAAGTCCCCTCTCGGTAGAAATGGGGAATCAAGCTGCAAAACATATGTAAAATGGCTCTACTTGGCTGGACATGAGACAAGCTCGGGCTATATGGATGATAATCAAAGTCAGGGAAGCCGGCGTAAGGCTCAATAAGGCAAGCAAAACTCATGATAATGCAATTACAACTTGACATATACAAGGGAGTCTCGGGGAAATGGCCAGCATAAAGGTCAAGAGGAGTGTGAAGCTCTTGCTCAAAGTCATGGCGGTACTGTACAAAGGACTCTCGGACCTAAGAGAGGACTCATAGCATGGGTACCAAATGCAAAGGGGAGCTAACTAGGACACCCATGTATAGGAAAGCTCTACCATTCACATAGTACCACTTCTAACAATAGCATGAAGGTTCCATGATACCATGGAATGGGTTGGTACTTATGGTTAAAATGAAACGGTCATAAGGTCATGCAAAATGCAAACGGATGTGAAACCTAACCTATATGCCAATTGAGAGATAATACCTGTAATCAGAACGAATGGGTCAAGACCTCACAGAGAGTGTACAGAAACTGGACCCTACATGACAACCATATTAGTCCAAAACAACCCAAAATAGTCAACAAAGAATCCAAACTATAGGATATAGGGAGGAATGACCATGACAAATGCACCCAAATAAAACAATGCGGTGAACGATGGGACATAAAAAGGAAAGTAAGGTGTAGACCCAACATTCACGCATCCACTACCACCCGTGTGAGGGTGACCACTAGTGTAAAGACTGAGTGAAGGGAATAAACATCCTCCACAAATGGAGTAGAGGGTGGAATGTGACCACTCCCAAATCTATGAGCACGGTAAGGGGTTGTGATGCCCCCAAGTCCAACACCAGGGTCCATACTAGGACCAAGGATGGGCGATAGGATACCAGGCATGCCGAATATAAAAAAACCCAAAATCAAGAGAGCATAAATATACTCAAATAACCGCGATCCCAAAGGCCAACTAGCGCACAAAGAACAACCTCCTAAGAAAATCTACAGCCAAAATACAAGCAAACCAAGGAGAGGATATGTGAGATCCCGAATGTAGCAGGTTTGTCTCACCTAGGAGAGGTTCAAAACTCCCATACACTATAAGTGGAGGTATGTAACCAATTATAGTGGCCCTCAGCTTCAATGCATATAGCGAATGTGCTGTCCGACCCATACTTGGCCGGGACATCTGCAGAATAACCTCTGTGAAGTACCCCCTTGATAACCTAGGTAAGGAAACTAAGGTCACCTCAATATAATCAATGCTCAGACGGACAGTCGCAGGCGGGATTAACCATTTGGGCAGGGTAGCAAAGCCCGAAACTTTTGAAAGAGCCCCCAAATAAGAATACAATCCTGGAAATATCTCTGGTGCTACTTAGTTACAACCAGGGGTCATCCCAATCATAACTACTCACACTGCCTCGTGCTTAACTCCCATGTAAGAGGAGTGTCCTGAGAAACACTAATTATACCAAGGATTTCACTATCTCACCTGTAAAAACACCTAATTGTTTTGTTTAGTGGTCTTGGAGAATTAACTCACAATGAACTATTCCAAGACCCTAAAACCTATTCTTGTTGGTGAACCCTATAAAAGAAAAATGTGTAGTTCATTTTAAATTATGCGTTGATTTTAATTGGCTGTGATTACTCAAAGGGAAATGGTCGTGCAACTAATGAAGTTACTACTCAGCAGTGAAATAAAAGTGCACACCATAACAAACAATGCTAAGTGCAATCTTTGTCAAATGAAAAATAGGGTATACCACTACATGAGATGCATAAATATATATTCCTTTCTGAATGCCAATGCAATCCTTCCTATATGAAAGCCTAAATAAAACTCTCATCCAAGCAATCCAATGCAAGTACCTCAAATTCATATGCAAAAAATGCAACTACCTTGTATTTTTCAATATAAAAGAATGAAAAATGCAATAAAAGTCATCTAAAACTCTCAGTCTCTGTATCAAGTATAAAACACAAGCCCAACAAGACACCGAGACAAAAAAGAGTAATGCACTAATGGCAAAAAAAAAGGATAAATGAATAAAACTACTTTCAAAGAAAAATCAATGAAAAAGCGGTCTCTAGTCACAAAAGAAGCATCCAACAGACAACATCAGATCCAAGGAAGACCCAACCACACTCACAACCCACCCAACAACTTCCCACAACATCCAACTCACCAAAAGGGAGGATGTACGTGACTGTTTAAAGAACAACTGCTTATATACGTGACTTTTGGCCAAAAAGCAGCATGTATACGCGGATTTTGGCCAAAAACCTGCATGTATACACGACTTTTGGCCAAAAAACCGCGTATTTACGCGACTTTTGGCCAAAAAACTGCATATACAGAGAAGGCAGTGGTAAAAAGCAGGCCAAGGGTCAAACCAATAAAGGGGAGTGCCAGTGGATGAAAATACTATAAAATGCAACACAGAAACAAGGAGAAACAAAGAGCAAGTCAAGAATATCAAGCACATTGTGCCCCCAAACCCCAAAGAAAAACAAGGAACGTCCCCAGTATGGTCGCCAATTCTGTTACGAAGAAAACTTCCTATGGCTTGGGGTACCACAATAGACAGAGTAACTGTAGAAACCAATCCATTCCCATATGCAAGAGAAACAAAACATATAACACTAAAGGATCTCGAAACATACCTTATTCTAGATGGTTGATGTAGATACCCGTTGAGCTTTTCCAATCTCGCTTGTATTAGCAATTTGCTCTCTCAACAATCAACAAATAGGACAAGCATGCTATATAATGGTGTTAGACCTACTCTAGCATATATAATCAATAACATATAAGCATTTAAAAGCATCCATGGATTCAATATTCATTTAAATACACATTATTGGACAGGAAAAGATATTTCTATTAATATAAATCAGAGATTACAATAGTGACAACCTCTGTCGGCACGTCTGCGAACCGGAGAAACTGAGTCCTCCACCTGGGCCTCCACCACCTCAATACTCCATCTCTCGATAGCAAGATCACAAGCAAGCAGCAAGCTTGGGAAGAACACAAAGTGCTCCAAGGGACAAAGGGATGCAGACTCACGTATAAGCTCCGCCAACAATGGACTATAGTTTTCTTGCTCTTCAATTCCTCTCCTTTCAATGTATCCAAAAGGTTCCTTATATAGTGCTTCAATGGGGTAATGGAAGGTCAAATTCGAGCGATCTCAAGGCATATGGAAGGCCAAGAGGCAAGTGACTCAGATCCACATCAAGGAAAACTCCAAAACTATTTGGCCTTTTGCACACATCCCGATGTACGCAGGTTTGAGGGTCATATCCGTGTATATACACGAGAATAGGTTTAAAAGTCGTGTATGGAAAATAACAAGTGTTTTTAGGGATGATCTTGGAAACATCAAAGGTACAAAAATAGTCCATGGGGTCCAAAGAGTCTACAGAGGGACATGGAAGGCCATAAATGTGTGATCTACCATGTGTGGTAAAATCAGTTGTAACATCGGACCACACTCTTCACACCTCTACAATAACAGGGCACTGGTGAGTAAGATGATATCCCTCGCATAGCTTACAAGGGAGCTTAAGTTTGCACTTCAAATGACTAGTTTTATCAATGGTGTAAACATGACTAGCAGTGGTTGACTATTTTCTCTCAGCATGAGCTACAGAGGCTGAGATTTTTCCCCCACCATGACCACGAGAGGCTAGGTCACTGGGTCCAACCTGACTAAGAGAGGCTGGTTGTTGAAAAACTTTAGGATGTTCAAAAACAGGATGACATTGAAACCAAAATCTTCACACCTCCTCAATGGAAGGGAATTTATAAGTAAGGTGGTCTCCCTCACAAAGCTTACAAGGAAACTTGGGCTTGTGTTTTGAACAGTTAGTCTTTTCAACAATGCCAACATGACTAGTAGTGGTTGATAGATTGTATTCAGCATGAACCATAGAGGCTGAGAGACTGCCCCTAGCATGAATTGTAGAGGCTAAGAGACTGGGTCAAACATGACTTGTAGAGATTGGATGGGAACCACCAGCATGAACAACAGAGGCTGAATGGTTAGGATCAACATGCTTTGCAACAGTTGAGTGTGTGCCCCCAGCATGAACTTCAGAGGCTGGGTGGATGGATCCAACATGATCTGCAGAGGTTGGATGGGGAGGTTCAACTTGAACATCAGAGGTTGAACGGGTGCCCTCAGCATGAACTACAGAGGCTGAGTGATTGGATCCGACATGACATGGAAATTTTTGAAGGATCCCACCAGCATGATGAACAGAGGCTGGATGGTGAAGATCAACTTGACTTGCAGAGGTTGAGTGCTTAGATCCAACATGACCTGCAGAGGTTGGATAGGTGCCCCCAGTATAAACTATAGAGGCTGGGTGGTGAGGTTCAAATTGACTTTGCAGAGGTTGAACAGGTGCCCCCTTGCTTATGTGCCTTCTTCCTATTCCTCCTTTTACTCCTTTTAGACTGTTAGTTACTAGTATCATTACTTTCACCGCATGAGGTAGAAGGAAGAGGAGAATCAACTACATGTGAAGGGGGAGCAGTGTTTTGATGCCCATGATATAAGGAGCTTACTTGTGAAGCATCAGGAGCATTCAAGATAGTTGTAGTGGAAAACAACCACACCGGTAGCCCTAGGGTGAATCCAGGTAGATTCGGGGTGGCCATCAAAGGAACACCAATATTCCCTGTGAGAGGAATAGAACAAGGAGTTCCCAGCATGGGGATCTCTTGGTTGGTGTTCAAAGGGGTGTTATCCATAGTTTCAAACTAGGAGACAAACTCTGATTTTGATAGGCAACCAAAATTACAAAGCACACACCTAAAGGCACACTAAGTACATACAAACCACACAGCAGTCACTAAAAATTCTTAAATCCAAATAGAAAAACAGGTATAAGATATGCTTTCCAGAAGAAAGCTAATAGACAATTACTTGTCATCCATGTAGATGTTCTTAGGCACAAGCGGAGGAATCACCCACCACCCTCCCACACCTTCTACCGGGGTTACCTTCCAAGCCCGTCCAAGGTCAACCATAAATAGCCTTCCAGTGTACCTGTGTATGAACCCTAGATTTCAAAGAGACTAAAGGCTACCTTAACTATATTGACAGTCTGGGGGGACAGTCGCAAGTCTAGTTCGTATGCATGGGCAGGGTAGCAAATCCCGAACCCTGTCTAAGACAGAATCCCCATATGCGCAAAAACCTTGGTTTACGCTTTGACAAGGAATCAGAGGGTTATCCCCTCAGTCCAAGCCTCCACACGGCCTCGTGCTTAACTCCCGTTTGAGAGGAGCTTCCCAGATACAATCAACATAGAAAAGGGTTTACCTATTGATTGGCCAACTACATTTGAATTTAAACACTTGTGGGGAGTTTAAACTCCCTATCCCACAAGTCTATCCCGAGCTGGTTGGTGTATGACCCTATAAAATAAAACTTACTAATAATTTTTAAATTATATTGTTTATTTTAAAAGGTTGTTATTAGTCAGAGGGTAAATGGCGTGAAACTTATGTGGTGTTTTGACTCAAAGTTGAAACAAAATGACTAAGCAAAGATAAAAGAAATGCAAAAAGCAAAAAGTAGTCTCTTTATTTTTCAAATAGAAACTTGAAAGCCTCAAAAGAACAATTTCTTTTTATTTTAAAAATAATAATGATATGCAGTGTATTAGAAACAAAACCCTAATCTACATGCATATTAAAACACTATATTTAATTTTTATTTTTCTTTTATAAATGCAAAAGAAAAACTACCTACAAACAAAATCATGGAGATGACAAGAACAAAGCAAAAGGAACTCTGCTATACAACCACCAAACAAACTCTAGAATGCCCTAAAGTAAGTATAAAGCCTACTTGAAAGGAAGGCTTGAAAAGGTAAACAAGTAAACAAATTTGGAATGAAGAGACCGAGCAATAAGACTGACATAAAGAAAGGTCAAGAAGCCCCAAGAATCAATCTAAACCTGTAAACAGAGGCTACTCAGTACCTTGTCCAACAAGGTCAAGCCAAAGCAGGAGGTGTGGGGGAAGGCAGCAAAAAAGAAGTTCAAATACTTGAAAGGGACTTACAAGATAGAAAAAGAGCACCTAAAAGATATAAGACAACCTCTTAGGAGTCATGCACATGCAAAGGACCCTTGAAGACCCTACAAACAACCCTCAAATCACCCAAAAATCCTAAAAGATGATGAAAAAACACAAATTCAAGTGCATACGCGGGTTTCCTTAAGGTAGGTCGCATATGAAACACAGGTTGCAGATAGTGCAAGTCACGTATACAACACAGACACACGACTTTTTAGCCTGAAAGCCGCGTATGGATGACAAAAAGCACAAAAAGAGTCAAAAACTGACCTAGGAAGGCAGGAAAGGTGTTCCAACAGACTCAAAAGGTGTTCCTAACTTGTAAGAAGGACATGAAACCTTACAAAAGGCTGTAAGAAATATAGAGAAACCCCAAATAGACAAGGCTCTCTCCAGCGGAGTCACCAGTTTTGTTGTAAAGGAAAGTTTCCTATGGCTAGGGTTTAAGAGGCCATCAACGTACTGGGGTTGAAAGGTGGATGCAAATGGTTCTACAAGCAAATATAAACAATATTAAGGGATTAGAATGGTTCATACAATAGCCAAATGAAGGTTGATCCAAGCATCCCTTCAATCCTCTTCTTGCTCCTCTTGTTCCTCTTGCTCCAAGCGACCTGCAAAACAAATTATACCTTCCTCAAACCAATATGACCACATATAAAGCAATGATAATCAAATAAACATGAAATAATGATCTAAATAACAGCATCATATGATCATAAAAAAAGATTCAATCACAAATTGAACAATAATTTGGGAAGAAGAAGGACATCACATCTTTATTAATCTTGAAAACAAGTACAAGTATACCTTCTCTTCAAGTTGGGCACTTCACAAAACCTTGATCCGGTTCTACTGCTTCTCTTCTCCAAGGAACTCAGCCTCCAAGCTCTGCAACACAAGGAGAATGCTTCTAGGGCAAAGGTGTGGGCAAAGAGAGTCCCAATTCCTCTAGCATGACAATGCAAAAGTTCAAGTCTCTTGTCATGGACCTCCCTACCTCTACTAATATGATGCTGAAGAGATAGGGTCGAAGACAAATTAGTTGCAACTGAAGGAGTCAGTTGCATAAATAACCAAACTACCCGAATTTCAAAATACGTATTTTTTTTACATTTTCAGGAGATGTACGCAGGTTGCAGAGACAATAGTCACATACGCAAGGAGGTATATGCGGGTTGCAATGCAAATAGTCGTGTATTTAAGGTGTACGCGAGTATTATATATAGCAAGTCGCGTACATACGTAGGTTTCCTTAAGGAAAATCGCGTACACATAAAAAAAAGTTCATTTTTAGGGTACTTTTGGGAATTTTCAGACTTTGGTGTCTTCTAAAAAGTTTTAGCTAACACAAATACCTTTCCAACGGTGTAGAGATGAGATCAAAAAGAGTTAAGGAACTCCAGATATGGGTCCTCCAAGTTAGGTGTTTTTTTCAGTGACTTTCATGAAGTTTCGTCATGGAAGTGTCGACATGCGACGAAATCATGGGAAAGTGGTCACAGGTAGAGATGTGTCATTTTGAGCTATAAAAATTGTCTAGGTGAGGGTTTGTACCACTTGCTTGAGGTAATCCATAGCTGACATGTTTTTAGTGGGGTTCACGATATTGTAAGTTACACTCGAACAGTTACCCAAGTTATATAAATGTGATAAATGTCATGATATGAGTTTGTTGAGATAGGTAAAAAATGATGTGTCGTTGGGCCCATAAACGAGTTACTGGAAAACTATACCAATATGATAAAAATCATGCAAGGAATAATTTGATATAGTTATGTTGTAATGATGTTGGCTAGACCCATACATTTTTTAAAAACTTCAATAGGATTTTACTCTTTTCCAAATATTGTTGCAATGATAAACTTCCCCAATTCTTTGTATTCAAGCAAATTTGTTGTTCCATTCATCTTTTTTTGCAGAGGGTTAGGGTTTATGAAGTATTAAGTGAGTAGAGGAGTGTTAGGTTTTATAGATCTCTAATATTGTTTTGGGGAGGAACATTTCATGGGAAACCCTTAGGCATTTCCCCTCATTTTGAGGATGGCACCTAAGGTAAATAGTCAGAGAGCAGTTAATGTTAATGTTTGAGCAAAATCGAAGCTACTTGAACTTTAAAACTTTATCAAACAATTTGGCACTTATGAAACTTTATATCAGCCACATAATAAACTTTATATCAACCACCTATGAATCTTTATATTAGAAACATATGGATCTTTATATCAACCACTTATGAATATTTATATCAACCACATATGAATATTTATATCAGCGACATATTAATCTTTATATCAGTGACATATGAATCTCATGAATAAATCATCCACAAAATAATCAACCATAAGAGACTGCAAGATATACCCTAGGAAAACCCTCCAAATATGGAAGATGAAAAACCCAACAACTCTTTGAGTTTGATAGATATATTTGTAGAGAATGATTTACAACACATAAGCATATTTGTTGATAAGAGATATCACCCTAGCAATAGAGAAGAGAGATCCAATGTAACTCTGCAAAAAAAACTGTATGCAACTGTAATGTACTTGCCAAGTGCCTAGAACTTTAATAACAAGTCAAAACATCAATCATGCAGAAGGTAGCAAATGGGAGGCTCAATTAAACACTATGATATCAACACATGGCACATTCACTAGGAGTAGCAAGCACTATAACTCCTCTCATACAATCATTAGAGCCTTCCCAAGTTCCAGTCCCAAACTAACACTTCAAATTCTCTTGCATGCACAAGATTTGTGCCCTCCTTCTATAATTAGATTTCAACTGAAGGTGAACTGAACTGAACTGAACTGAACTGAACTAAACTAAAGGTAAATTGAATTGAATTGAACTAAAATGAATTGAATTGAATATGAACTGACTGAACTGAAATCAATCATCAACTAATTGTATGGACACCAATATAGGAGTCCAATAGACTATCTTTAGTGCTTTGCATTCAGTTCGATCCATGCACAAATTCTTTGCATGAATCAAGGAGAGATTCCTTATGGGTGTGTGCAAGAAGTTGAGGGTCTCTTTTGGCGCGTTAAATGCAATACAAAACTGAAAAAATAGACATCCATCGACTTGAATGGATATTTTGAGACACTTACACACTGAATCTTGCGATCAGTAAAAAACAAGAAATGTAGGAAATTGAATGACCTTTCCAAATATATATTTTTTTTCTATTGAAAATGCTATTAACTATCGAAAGTTAGATCAATTTTAACGGGAACTTTTTATTTTTGTGACAAATTATAAGGTATATGTTTTTGTGGGTGCAGCGTCTAAGTGTCTAAATGATGGAATAAACTTACAAAAATCGGTATACATATAGAGAACATATAGGACTAGTGCACGACTATTTTTCCAATAATAAAAATAATATTTTTAATTTTTTTTTAATTATCTAAGAGATCAAACCTCGAAAATGGTACGTCAATTATGGGTGCAACGTTTAAATGTCTTAATGCAGTTATTTGGAAATGGGTTTTTTATAGAATGTAGAGATTGGTGTTCTTCAGTGCACCATACAATTGTTTTTTTAAATGGTTGAGAAATGAAAGAGATATGGACGAAACACTACCAGTGTGTTTTTTGAGTTGAGGAGTGATGACAGAAGATAAATAAGAAAAAAATAGAAAAAATTATGTATTCTTGTTAAAATTTACATATTTAGAATATGCAAAAAAAACCATATATGTTTCTAAAATATCATAAAAAATGGAGGTGCGCAACATAATCAGACGAACTGCTAAACACGAGCATATTGAAAATTTGGATATAATGCTGAATTAGCCATGGTTTATCATACTCCAAGGCACAGGCATGTTGAATCCGAAGCAAAGTACAAAGCAGACACATAGGCATAGGAATTCCATGAAAGCATGTGTCGAGGCTCAGCCTTATCATTTGGAGGGAATAAATTTTTGAATTTAAAGAATACACGAGCACGATTTAGTTAAACAAAACGTGTGCGCGTTGTATAGAAACACAACGCATGCGCGTTATGTGCAAACAAATCGCATGCGCATTTTGTAAAATCAAAAATAGCGTTCATCTTCATTATAATCATCATCATCTTCATCTTCATCATCTTCATCATCTTCATCGTCGTCATCATCATCATCATATTCATCATCATCATCATCACCTTCATCATCATCATCATCATCATCATCATCATCATCATCAACATGATCATCATCATCACCATCATCCTCATCATCATCATCATCACCTTCCTCCTCATCATCATCATCAACATTATCATCGTCATCATCATCATCTTCATCATCATCATCCTCAACATCAACATCATAAACATCATCATCACCATCGTCGTCGTCATCATCATCATCATCATCATCATCAACATCAACATGATCATCATCTTCATCATCATCATCATCATCACCATGATCATTGATCATCGATCATCATCATCAACATCGCCATGTTTATCACCATCATCTTCATCATCTTCATCTTCATCATCATCATCATCATCTTCATCTTCATCATCATCACCATCGTCGTCATCATCAACTTCATCATCATCATCATCATCAACAACATGATCATCATCATCACCATCAACATCATGAACATCATCATCACAATCATCGTCATCATCATCAACATCATCATCACCATCGTCATCATCATCATCATCTTCATCATCCTCATCATCATCATCACCTTCCTCCTCCTCATCATCATCATCATCAACATGATCATCATCATCACCATTGCCATCATCATCATCGTCATCATCTTCATCATCATCATCATCATCATCATCCTCATCCTCATCATCATCATCACCTTCACCATCACCTTCATCATCACCACCATCATCATCATCATCATCATCATCAACATGATCATCATCATCACCATCAACATCATGAACATCATCATCACCATCGTCGTCGTCATCATCATGAACATCATCGTCATCATCATCCTCCTCCTCATCATCATCATCACCTTCCTCATCATGGACTGGGATGTGTGTGAATCATTGGATTGGGTTGATGGATGGGATCGCATATCACTTCCACTTGATCAGCGTGCAATTGTTGAGTTAACTCCATTGGAAGAAGACCAATCGTCTATTTCTATAGATTTTGATCATGTATCAGACCTTGTACAACCTGGTATGAAGCATTTCCTTAACATTTTTTTGTTAAATTTACGTAGTCTTGAAACTCACATTAATGGCCTTGTATCACACGGACAATATTTGATCATATACCTACAATCATACTATGTAGGACACATATACGCGGTGGTTGCCTCAAAAGCTAGTGAATGGGGTGGTGACTACTGGTTGGCACATTGTATAGAGGGAAAGCAAACCCTCATTATGTCCATGACTGATGATGAAAACAACAACTTCCCCACTGGGTCTATGGTTGTTAAAGGTGAATACCTTACACATGACAACAATGCAAGAAAGAAGGGTGGATATGTTTACAGGGATTACAAACCAGGTGCAAGTGTGTATCGCTTTACCAACTTAATCATTGGTACAAACCTCTAGGTACGAACAATGCCTAGCCGAAATTCATCGAAGGTACGCTACTTCTTACCGGATACAGAGCACGAGAGACTAATGGAGACCATCATTATAAGATATGATCCGGAGGGCTTGGTTGCATGATAATAGGTGGGATCTAGCATGATGAGGTATGTATCATAATTTAAATATCCCCATGTATGTTTCTTATGAATATGTCAATTTCATGTTCTTGATATGCAAAATTTTCCATAATGTTGTTTATAAATATGCCAAAAGTTCTCTTGTATGTCAAGTTAATGAACATGCCAAATTTTACATATGATCAATAAACCATATATATCAATCATATGAACATTTCAAGATCTCATTCACAGGATATACATAACATTAGAATACATACATGTACCTATGTAGGTCATACCTATCAAAGTTCTTTGTAGGCTCTCTTACAGGACTAAAACCCTAATTTTTTAAGTAGGTAATATTGTCAATGTTTTCAGCCGATATATACAACTAGGATGATGGAAACAAGATGCCGCAACGATAAAATTATGTTTTAAGGCTTGTATAATTTCCTTCTTGACAACTCACCTCTTATACCCGCATGTCCATTTCCAAAGGGGTAGTGCCTAGTAGTGTTGGAATTTCATCTCAATTTTTTTTATTGAGAAGTTTAATTTCTACTTAAAAGATAATACAAGATAATAAGAGATTTATTTAACTTTGTTTTTAGTTGATTATGTTTTTTTGAACATTGAAAGTGGAAGAAAATAACCTACTAATATTGACACAAACAACTCAAAAGTAACATGTTTCAACATTATGCATATGAAGTATTCAAAAGTAACATGCGCTAACATTATGCATGTGAAGTAGGTAAACATAATGCATGTGAAAATATTAAGTGAAACTTAATAAACAAACAAAATTTGGAACCTCTCATGCTTTCGAAAGGTTAATGTTTCATATGCATAATAGAAAATTTTGGGAGGCTGACATGTTGGGTCATTGGTGTACTTGAAATTGTGATATTTTAGCTGGGGGGGGCCTCTCCCTCCTGTCCATTGCCCGATGACCTTCGTCTACGGTGGTTTCTGAAGCTAGGGTTTCACTCAGGAGGGGACAATGCAGTCACGCCAACGAGGGCCAAATATGGAAAGCCACGGATGGTGGGGATGTGGTTGGCGTTGCCATATTTCCCATGCCCAAACACACTAGCAGGAGTTAACAGAATTCAAAATTGCCGCTCTGTGAGGTTTTTTGTGCACCGGGCCCAAGTCCACTAGGTGTCCCTGAACACTATCTGGAGGTGACCTGCAACTCGCCATAGATCGATGCTCGGGCCTCCGATCGATGAACCGTTGATTTCGTTGGATTCGTGACGTGGGATTTTAGCTAGGGGGGGCCTCTCCCTCCTATCCATTTCCCGCTGATCTCCATCTACGGTGGTTTTTGAAGCTAGGGTTTCTCTCAGTAGGGGACAATGCAGACACGCCAACGAGATCCAAAGCTGGAAAGCCACGGATGGTGGGGATGCAGTTTGCGTTGCAATATTTCCCATGCCCAAACATGCTAGCAGGAGTTGACGGAATTCAAAATTGCAGCTCCATGAGGTTTTTTGTGCACTGGGCCCAAGTCCACCAGGTGTCCCTGAACGGTATCTAGAGGTGACCTGCAAATCACCATAGATCGATGCTCGGGCCTCTGATCGACAAACCGTCGATTCCGTTGGATTCATGACGTGGCATTTTAGCTAGTGGGGGGCCTCTCACTCCTGTCCATTGCCCGATGACCTCTGTCTACGGTGGTTTCTGAAGCTAGGGTTTCGCTCAGTAGGGGACAATGCAGTCACGCCAACGAGGGCCAAAGCTGGAAAGCCACGGTTGGTGGGGATGCAGTTGGCGTTGCCATATTTCCCATGCCCAAACACGCTAGCAGGAGTTGACGGAATTCAAAATTTCCGCTCCGTGAGTTTTTTTGCACACCGAGCCCAAGTCCACTAGGTGTCCCTGAACGGTATCTGGAGGTGACCTGCAACTCACCATAGATCGATGCTCGGGCCTCCGATCGATGAATCGTCGATTCCATTGGATTCGTGACATGGGATTTTAGCTAGGGGGGGGGCCCTCTCCCTCTTGTCCATTTCCCAGTGACCTCCGTCTACGATGGTTTCTGAAGCTAGGGTTTCGCTCAGTAGGGACAATGTAGTCACGCCAATGAGAGCCAAAGCTAGACAATGCATTTCATGCCAATGAAGGCCAAAATTGGAAAACCCTATCCCTAACTAGGGTTTATTGTTTAACATGCATGGCCCATTACGATAACCCTACCAAGGAAACCCTAATCCTAACCCTAATCTTATCTTACTGTCACAACTTAATTCAGAATCAATCTAATGTCAAACTAAACTTTTTCAAATCCGGTGGACTTATGCTTCAAATCATGTTGATTCACAAAGTTGGTTCTCGGTCTTTGGATTCTATTGTAGTTCCTTTAATGTTGAGTGATTAGTCATTGGGTGCATGAGGTTTGTTGAATAGTGTTGTTGGTTGTTGATGAAATGTGAAGCATGTATTGCACTTAGTTTTATTAAATTACACTTGAGCATTGACTTAACTTGTAATTTAATGAATCCAAACTCACAATTTTTAATTAGATATATCCAATTGGTGTGCAAGTAGTGAGTTCATTGAAACCTTGAAATACATTTTATTGCACTTATATTTATTAAATTACATGAGCAAGAACTTTGACTTTAGTGTGCATGTATTGAGATCATTGAAACCTTTAAATATAATAGTTTTTTCTTTTGACATAGTGCATTCATAAGTAATAGATAATCTTCACAAATCAATACAATAGATTGACACAAGAACATGTGGAAACCAAAGAACAAATTCAAAGTGAAATGCATCATTCATTTATAATTGAAATGTCAATGTACATGTCTCCAAAAGTACATATATATACAAAAGTATCGAAAAGTACATATATATCCAAAAGTAACCAGAAGTACATGTGTCTCCACAACTATCCAAGACTATCCAAGCCACATGTACATGTAAGTGAAATGTCAATGTACATGTCTCCAAAAGTACATGTATCCAAAACTGTCCAAGCCACATGTACATGTAAGTGAAATGTCAATGTACATGTCTCCAAAAGTACATGTATCCAAAACTGTCCAAGCCACATGTGCATGTATCGAAATGTACATATCCCATTAGACACATCAAAACTCAAGCTTCCTCTTGTTCTTTCTCGAGGGCGATCCTGTAGGCACAACTACAGGACCAGTGTGCATCTCTGGATCCTGCAAATTAAATATCAATTGTTAAATTCAACTAACTATGTACTAATACATTAGCTCAATAAAATACCATATCTAAATTAACTCAAAAATTATGAAAATGTTAATGGACATTGCATGAAACAATTGTTCATTAATGGACATCTCACCTTAGTGAGAGACTATGACAAAGGGGACTGTGTTTCTTGTGTAGCAGATGGAGCTGTTGGTTGAACATGAAGGATGGTCGCATCCATGGTCGAACCAAAGGGGGCAGGAACTAGTAGTGGTGGTGGTGGCTACAATCACCAAATCTTGAAATAGTTAGAAATGTGCATGAATAAACAATAGACAACAATAACTCACTATGTCTATATCATGTTCAAATAGTTGTACCTTTGTGTGGCTTGTTGTTATTGTAGATACCACATTGACTGTTGCATCAATAACTCTTGTTGTTGGTGGCTACAATCACCAAATGTTGAAATAGTTAGACATGCATGAATAAACATATGCCAACACTAATAAACTATGTAACGATCATGTTGAAATAGTTGTACCTCTGTGTGACTTGTTGCCATTGTAGATGCAGCACTGACTACTGCATCAACCATCCCTGCAAGGTTTTCAATAGTAAACTCTGGCTCCTGATGCAGTAAACATGCAAATCAAACATTTACAAAACATTTTATGCACTGGATTTCAAGTTAACCAAGAAATATCATCGAAGGATATACAAATTACCATGGTATCAATATCTCCATGGTCGTGGACAACTTCACTCTTTCTAGGAGTAGGCCGTCTCATATACACTTGACCCTTGTTCACATATGGCCTATGAGGAGATACAACTCCAGGAAATGGTCCAGGTGTTTCGGTTGGTGCCTATAGTCAACAAGAGTTCATGTAGTTAGAAATGCATGATTCAATGAACATACATGTATTTAAAAAATGACATTTTTTAAATGTTTAAAATGTTTACCTCCATCACTGCTTTCCCTCGTGAAGGATCTGGCATCTGCCCAGATATTTCCTTGGTCGATACGACCATGGATCCTACCTCCATCATTGCTTTCCCCCGTGAAGGATCCGGCATCTGCAAGTTTAATAATTGTAAATATTAGACCGTAGATAACATTAGTGAACTAACATGTACAGTATGTGGAAATTAACAAATTAACAAGTATTAAAAAACTGAAATTTTAAAATGTTTACCTCGATGTGAGATACAGCAATGGGTTCTATAGGAATCTCTCCACCAACCAAGGGATCAGTGGATGGAATGTCATGCCCCTGTGTAGAGTGTGGAACATGATACTCTGGGGCGTCGCTGCCGGCATAAAGCATCAACTGCAAGTTCACAAAATTAATATATTAGCTCAAACTATACATATGTGTACAAAGAGGAAAATAAATGAAGAATTTATTACAATTAACCATATACATACATCACTCAAAAACCCACTGAATACAACATCTGACGAAAGACCATAGCATGGACGACCACACGATGTGCACTCGTGAGGCTCAAAAGTAGGCTGGGAATGTGCTGATGGTGCTACACTAGTAGATGGTCTTGCGGTAGATGGGGGTATTGCACTAGTGGGTGGTACTACACTAGAAGATGGTCTTGCACCATGACGACCTGGTGTATGTACCACACCAGGGAAAGATGTCCCTTCCTCACCCATATGTTAAACCATAGTGCTTTGGCAAACAACGACTCATGCCAAACTCAAAAATGCATCACGTGTCTGTGGAATAACACGATGTACAGGTGGGACATATGGCCCAGGAAACTGCCTACGAGGTGCAGGGATAGGGTGATCAATGTCTCGAAGCCTGGCATTGGGTCGGTTTTGGGGTATCCCCACACCGATCCCTTGAAACACCAATATATCAAAATAGTTTACGTTTTTACCCAACACGAACTCTGCATACATATTCCAAAGGAAATACAAGGGGATTTCCCTGTTGTTGTGTGGTGGCATATCAAAAACCATATACCATCTATCCATCCAGTTATCAACAAATGGTTGATATGTGCACCACTCGATAGAGATATGTGGCCTATTTGCATTTGGGATTTCCCTCGTGCGAGGGTCCCTAAACAATGAAAATATATACTCTTTGGTAATTTTCAACTTTTTTATTGCACTATAGCTAATCCCATCAGCGTACTCACGTCTTTTTCTTTCTCTATATGAAGTAATATCATATAGTATGTTGCTTGACAATGTAATAGTCTCAACAATTGCATCCAAAGTGAATGCAAGTGAATGTCGAATCCTATCACCACCACTAAAAGTAGTACTGAGACCTCTCAACTGGGCAAGCTCAATCAATATTTCAGCATTGGTGTCCATAGCCGCAACTGCAATAAAAAAATCAATAAGGAAATAATTAGAAACATATACATGGTATATAATGACATCTCTTCAAAATTGAAAATGTAAATTAAGGAAAACTCAAGTTACAAGCAATTTAATGGCATTCACTTACATACATTTAAAACTTAAAATTAAACATTTAACAATTAAATAGTGAGTTTCGTTCAACTTCTTTCTAGAAGTTAAGGCACTTCTTCACCCTCATTGGTGACTTTTCCATGCACACTTGGGTTTAAACTTCTTTGAATTTAGGAGTGCCATTTTCACATGTTTTGGCCTTTACGTCCCTTGGATATGTAAAATAAAGGGGCAAGGGACTATTAGGACATGTGAGGCAAGAAAAGGGGTGATACAGGGCTTCCACCATATCCTCTAAATATAACTGACTCGATCATGGTTGGGAACACTCTCACGACGCACTCTAGGTAGTTCATGGGTGTTCACCATTTCCATTGTTGTATAACCATGGAAACCAACCAAAAGTTACATGGAAAATGGAGAATTTGTGGACTGGACTACAATTGGTTGTAGATGAGCTTAGAGACTCGACATGTAGAAATATATTACCCATTGTTTTTGCTATTTTAAAAAATGGTTGATAAACCTAGTGGTGCAGGGGCATAGACTGTTTGAGTAAATTCATTTATGTCTTTGCTAGATCAAGGGATCTCAGGGAGACCTAGGGTCTCACATGTTTCTAATTTTCTTTATTATGTTTATAGGATAATCCCTTGGGAGATCTAGGGATATGGGTAGTCAAATGTCAGAAAGCTGACATTATGTAAAAAACCAATCCACATTTCAGGCATATGATGTATGGAGTGGTCACCTTTCCTCAACATTTCATGGTGATTATGACTTTATAAATTGTCGTTCATTCAACTCTCAAGATCAAGTAGATCTCTTGAATTAAATGTTGTTGTGAGATTTTATAGCTTATAAGTTTACTCCAGTTGTTGTATATGACTCTATGTATGTCTGGGACATTCAGAATGAATAGTTCGATGGATTCACATGGTATTGTTGAGTATTGATATTCTTCTAGAAATTACAATCCCTTTATATAGTCAAATGTGTTTTTTATTGTGTCAAAGGATTGTTAAATATGGAATTCTGATCAAGATGAGGGTCCAACTTGCATATTTTGATCACAATTTCCTCTTTCTTCCATTTTGATGATTATATTGGTTGTTACATTTGGATCCCTCATTCACTATGTATCTTAAAATGTTGGCATTCACCTATCTATGAAAATAGTTGCTAAATTTTATTGCACTTTGTGTTAATTCCAGCACAATCATTGCATTTGAAGGTTTGACTATGCATGTTACAGGTGGGAACTCTCACTAGTATCCCAATTCAAAATTTGCATTGTCCATCAAATTCTATGCAAGTTCGGATTATACTTGTGTTTGTTTTAGGGTGTGTGCAAGAAGTTGAGGGACCTTTTAGATGCAATGGTGGAGTGAAGTCAATCACTCTTGATCCAAAAAAAAGAAATCATCCCAAGCAACACCGAACCTGCCAAGCCTAGTCCCAAGGTTGGCAATAGGCATGCCAACTAGGATAGTAAGAGAAATCGTGCCTCCGTTTTAGTGAAGAGAATCGCGTGCGCGATTTCCTTCACTAAAACAGAGGTGTGATTTCAAAAGCCTGTTTTTAAAAAAAATTGGCCGAGGTCTTCTTTTTCTCATAACCACGTGGCTATTGGACGAACGAGGACCAACTCTCGACTGTGCAAACACGATTTTGGGTGTGCTTGAGCCCTCCATCTTCACCTTTGGATAAACCTCCCCTTTGTGAGGTATTTTCCTCATTTATTTTTATGTTTTTTTCATTTTCTTCATCAATTTATTTGCCTAGATTTAAAAATTAAACCATATTAAATTAAATTATGGCCAATTGAAACAAAAACCCAATGGATTGCCCAATTGAAACAAAAACCCAATGGAAACAAGAACCCCAATGTAATTGGCCAATTGAAACCAATTCCTCAATTTAATGATAAAAATGAAATAATTTTGATTATTTAACAAAATTCCCATGCCCAATGGAAACCAAAACCCCAATTAACTCAAAAAACAAATGAATATATTGGGATTTTTTGCTTGTCATGTTTTATTTTTTTTACATTTTGTACACTCTAATGTTGAGTCTTTAAGTTGTGTATTTTATACAGTTGGTTGTGATATGATCCAAACCATCCCATTGTATCTATGATAACAATTATTGATGTAGGAATTGACAAGTCGCCTCATCTAAAAAAAGTACCCTGCCTTCCTCATAGAAATATAGTCACCCTCATTAACATTAGCTACCATAGCCATTGAATATCACCCTCATCAAAATGATAATAATCTTCATTATTAATAAATGGCTTAGAAATTGATTACCAACTTCATTCAACAAT
>LPNX010937962.1:0-17028 GCA_001517045.1 Pseudotsuga menziesii
GTATCCTTCATTAATAAATTGTTTTTTTGGTTCCTCGTACCACCATATGCGATATGCAACATTTACAAAATGCATATGCGATATATCTCACTTGCGATATATCGCATTTACGTTTTGTAAATGTTGAATATCACATATGCGATATATCGCATATGCGATATTGAACATTACAAAACGCATATGCGATATATCGCATACACGATATATTTTCACGAACCTTATCCGTGTGTTTGGGCTCGGGTTATTCTGAACGTACCATTAATAATGCATATGCATTCTTGATTTGCACTTCGGAAGTGCGTTTCTGATTTCCTAAGTGGCACCAAAAAGTGGAACCAACTTCGTGCGAGCGCCCATACACATTAAAAATAATGAACAAATCAGTAAAAAAGATAAACCATGATTTGAAGATATTCTAATCCTGCAAAATTTCACAGATGTATTCCCAAAAGAAATTCCAGAATTACCTCCTTAACGATATCTAGACTTTACAATTGAATTAGTACCCAGAGCGGTACCTAATTCGAAAGTTCCCTATTTAATGAACATCTTGGAGCTGAATGAACTAAAATTACAATTATAAGAGTTAATAGACAAACATTATGTAATACCAAGTGTGTCCTCTTGGTTATCACAGATAATTTTTGTTAAAAATAAAGACAGTACTCTGCGACTATGTATAAACTACCATCAACTTAATAAAATGACTATTACGAATAGATATCCTCTACCCCATATTGACGATTTGTTCGATCAGATACGCAAAGCGACGATATTCTCAAGGATTGAATTAAGGTTTGGGTATCACCAAGTTAGAATTAAAGATGAAGACATCTTTAAAACTACTTTCTGGACAAGATACGGGAACTATGAATTTGTGGTTATTTCCTTCGGGCTAAAAAATGCACCAGCAACCTTCATGTGCTTAATGAACAATGTTCTAAGTAAGTACCTAAATAGATTTGTAGTCATCTTTCAATAGACGAAATATTAATTTATTCTAAGACAAAAGAAGAGCATGACGAACATCTAAAGATAATTCTACAAGTGTTAAGAGAACATCAGTTATATGCTAAGTTCAGCAAATGTGATTTTTATAAAGATAAAATACAATATTTAGGGAACGTAATATCCAAAGAGAGAATATCGATGGACATAGATAAAATAAAAGATATAATTGATTGGCATGTTCGTAGGGACGTAACTGATGTATGATCCTTTATGGGGATAATAGGTTATTACAGAAAGTTTATTCAAGGATTTTCAAGGATTGCAAATCCTATAACTGCATTACAGAAAAAGGGAAAGAAAATTGTTTGGGATCAGAAATGAGAAGACAGTTTTAATAAACTAAAAGAATTACTAACTACTGCACCCATCCTAAAAAATAGCAGACCTAGACAAAGAATTTGTCGTATGCACTGGTGCATGCAATGAAGGCTTAGGCGGGGTACTAACATAGGAAGGTCCTGCAATTGCACATGAAACGAGAAAATAAAAAACTCAAGGAAAAAACTATGAAACTTCTGATCTAGAGTTGGCTACAATAATCCACACTTTAAAAATGTGGCGTCATCACTTAATAGTAAAATATTTCTGCTAATGTTTGATAATATAAGCCTAAAATATTTGTTTGATTAGGAAAATCTAAATGCGAGGCAAGCTAGATGGATAGATTTCCTTAGTGAATATGATTTTGAAATCAAACATGTTAAAGGAAAATAAAATAAAGTGGTTGATTCCCTAAGAAGAAACACAACAATAAGTTTTTTCGCTGCCATCGGTAGTTATAAAACTAATTTTGAATATAAATTGGAAGAGGGAATAAAGCGGGATCCAAAATATCATAATTTAAAAGAAAAGATAACTCATAATACATATGGAAATATAATTTCAGACTACAACTTTAATGAAAAATGTTTAATACTGTTTAAAAACAGACTCTATGTACCAAATATACCAGAAGTTAAGCTGTTGATTTTGAATGAAATTCACAAAAATCCTTATTTTGGACATCCGAGGAATCAAAATATGATAATTATGTTAAGAAAATGGTACTTTTGTCCTAACTTGAAAAGTGAAGTTGCTGAATTTTTAGCTAGGTGTATCAAATGCCAGCAAGTAAAAGTTGGATATCAACACCTAGCAGGCCTCTTACAGCCATTACAAATTCCAAATTGGAAATGGGAAGTCATCAATCTTGACTTTGTAACTGGTCTACCTAAAAACCAGAAACAAAATGATTCAATAATGGTAGTTGTGGATAAATTAAGTAAAGCATCACACTTTACTCCTGTTAAAAAAACTTATACATCTGCTAATATTGCTAACATTTTTATGAAAGAAGTCTTCCGTTTGCATGGAATTCCAAAGGTAATAATTTATGCCAGAGATCCCAAAATTACTGGTAATTTTTGGAAAACTTTATATAGATGATTAAATACTAAATTGAATTTCAGGATTTCGTATCATCCGCAAACAGATGGATAGATAGAAAGAGTCAATCAAGTATTAGAAGACATGTTATGAATGTATGTTAGATATTATCCCAAGAAGTGGGAAGAGTATTTGCATTTGGTTGAATTTACTTATAATAACCATTATCAAGCTTCAACAAAGCTTATTCCTTTTGAAATATTATATGGTAGAAAGTGTAACACTCCTATTACATGGAGTAATCCAGTAGACAGGTTGATGTTAGGACCTGGCATGTTAAAATAATTTGAACTAATAGTGAAACATGTACAAGGAAACTTGAAAATTGCTCAAGACAGGAAAAAGCGTCATGCTGACCTTAAAAGAACTCCAAAGGAATTACAAGTAGGTGAGCATGTGTTTGGTAAGGTGAAACCAAGAAATATCTCCTTTAAACTAGGGAGTTGTGTTAAATTATCACCCAGGTATTGTGGACCCTTCAAGATATTGGTAAGAGTGGATCCAGTGGCTTATCAAGTAGCTTTGCCACCTAATCTTAAGATACATAATGTTTTTCATTTTCTATTTTGGAAAAGTATATACATGATGCTACTCATGTGATTGACTAAAATATGATTCAGGTAGAACCAGAAGGATATTTTCTAGTGGAATCAGATTGTATTCTCGATGGGAGCGAAATTTTTCTTTGGAATCACACCATTGGACAAGTAAAGGTGCAATGGAAACACCTTAGTCTAGATGAAGCGACCTAGGAACTGGAGAGCAATATGTGGGTGGAATATCCAGCTCTATTCCAAGAAGATTCAAAATAACTTAAGCAACATCAAAGACAATGTTGAGCTTAAGGGGAGGTGGTGTTTATAACATACCCAAAATTGAAAAATAAATATTTATTATTTATTTTAGCAAAAAAATTATGTTAATTTTTATTGTAAAGTTTATGACCAAGTGGGTCAAGGATGACTGTAATTGAAGAATTATTTATTTTTATAATTAATAAAATGATACACATATTTAGGGGAAACTATTAAATGAGTGTTCATTTCCCACTAGGATGAAGGAGCAGTTGTAGAAGGATGGTTGACAAGTGACAACACTAGCATTCACTTTCTAGCTGTTACAAGAACATAATGCCTAAAAAATTGGTCATGTTCCCTGAGAGGGGGAACTGAGCTGGGTGGCTCATTACATTCCAAAAATGACCCAAAGACCTAGGAAATATTATATAAACCATCAAATTGAGCAGGGGGCTCACTACTCATTTTGATTGTTGAGAGAGAATGAACTTTGTGATTGCTGCAAACTGAAAAGTTAGTCATACAAAGAATTTGATGAGGGGATAGCTAAAGTAATTTGCTGAGTTAAGTCTGGTGCTGAGTGCTGAGCTACAGAAGTCTGTTGTGTAGCAGAGATATCTGTCCTAGTGGTGCACTGAGAAAGCTCAAGGGTCCTAAGAAAGTGAATTGGATGCTTTAGGAAAAGGTTGGGTGGAACAATTTCCCTCGGGTGTTAGTCCTTTTTTCTGCAACGCATCTAGGTTCCAACTCCAAAAATGTTCTCTAACATTGTTGCACTTTTTATTTCAACTGTAATTTATTTGAAAAGCATAGTTATCAATAATTATAGAATTTAGTATTTGTTTCTAGAATCTATTTGATAAGAAAATTGAATATAAATTATCTCCTGTATTTTTCCTCTCACCGAAGTGACGTACTCTAGTATAGGAAGACATGAAATTATGTTGAATATTAGTATCAGAATGAATGAATAAATGTGTACTTCCATCATGGGGGCTTCACTTGTTGACCAATATCCTATCACGTTAGTTCATATTGTGGGTTTTAAAATTATCAAAACTTGAACCAATATATTGTAGGTATTGGGAGGATGAGGGGTTTAAGGTGGGCATGGGTAGGGTGCTTTATAAGGATTGAGGTATAAAAAGGGGTGGGGGGGAGGTTTTAAGTATTGGGAGGGGGTTTCAAAAAAAAGAGTTTGGGTCAAAATTTGTCAAAATTAAGGGTATTCTTTAATATCCCACGATCATACGTGCTATGTGAGAGGTTCACTAAGTGAAGTCCCCGTGACTTCCATTAATACAAATCGTAGAAATGATATATAAGTTTACATTCTGTATATAATAGACTGCTAGTTAGAAGACCTGGTAATTAATTAAATACAAGCTACGACTCTTAAATCAAGGGTTAAACATTTAGTGAAATCAAACTTTCATTTCAATACAAGTACATGAAACAGAAGGTAGGTGTACTGTCATTTTATTTTATGTGCGTATTAAGGTACTCTTTATTCTCAAACACATTAACTTCTAACTGTATAAGAACACAGTTGTATAGATCCAAACTTATTCTTATTACTCTATTTATAATAATCTCTTGAGGATCAAACCATATTTCCTTATTCCAACTTTAATTCTATTCTAGAATAACCAGATATAATAATGAATCATACTAAAACTAAACAAGAATTCTTAAGGGTATCTTAACCCATAGTATTAGCAGATATACTATTAATGTAACACCAAGCCGAGATTATTGACAAATATTAGCACTTGTTATAGGATTCTGATTTAAACTTGTGTTGTTTTTGTAGTATTTATCTATAGAACAAAATCTCAAATAGTATCTTGACTTATTTAAATTATTTAAAAAAAACTAAATAATCAGAGTAAGGCTCTACATTTTTGAAATCAAAACAAGAAAACCCTAGAACTGTATAACTGAGTTCATTCATCTAAACAAGCCATTATATTATTAACGGATGGCCACCATGGTTTTTCCTAGGCCTTTTATATACATAGGTTACAGAGCACAAAATTAACTTTGCGACCATACTCTGTGATTCAACAAAGTTGTTTTAAATTTTAAAAGGTATTATACACTTACTCCTCATGGCTTCGCCATACATTCAAAAGGAATATTTTTCTTTAAACTATAAATGAAATAAAGTTTTGGGTAAACAAAAGAAAATAGAGAGAACTTAAACACAACATTCCTTATGTAATGCAAGCTATGTTTTATCACAAATCCTCACAGATAGTTATAGTGGTAGCCATCATTATATTAAAGGATGTGATAGTGGCTTATAACCCCAAAAACAAAAACTCATGACCAATTCAAGGATTTACAGTTCTGAAACAATATTACAGATTATTTATCTAAGATTTTATTTTAAAGTAAAAATACAAATCCCTCACGGGGTCATACATAGCTAATAGATCTTCTTAATACTTTCTTATAATATAGAATCAAAATCAATCCTCTTCCAAACCAAACGTAGTTATCTCTACCTTACTTGAGAAGTCTGATTACAAAATACAACACTATTGGTTAGTTTCTACATCATAATATCAACTATGGTTTAGAATAACTCTCAAAACTAAACCAAAATCGACAATTAAGGCTCATAGTTGTAATCCTACACAACCAATTTAAGTGATAAATCTCTCATGGGTCAACAATAAAAGCTCAAGGTTACACATATACATGAAACATTACAGAAGTAAAATTTCATATAAAGGTGGTTCAGTCATGAGAATCCCCAGCTAAAATATGTTATTGCATTATGAAGCTTACACAACAAACTAGAAAATGAAATGAAAAAAATTACAACATCAAACCCTCGCAGGGTACTTACAATATTGAAACAATTTTATATCCAAATGAATAGACATAGTATATTAGTCGGCTATGACTCCATAGAACAACGATAAACATCCTTATATTAACAACTATCTAAAATACCAAATAAATTCGTCACTTCCATATCGACCATAGTGTGGATATTAACCCAACGCCATGGAAATACTTTACAAAACCTATTTTCTCCTCAATATCCACATAAGGGAGTTACAAAGGCCTTACTCCTTGAGAACGAGAGTCTCCATAGCCAGTATCTTCATCCATCTCATCTCATAGTTTCCTTGCAAACAAATTATTTTAACCCAAAAGTTAAACTGAGAACAAGTTAAGAGAAGATTTGTTAATAATACACTAGTACAAAATGAGGAATTAGCTACTACATGACTAAAAATTCTAGTCACCACAGGTTTTCCAAGTGATTTACTACTAAATATGAGCAATTTTGATTGACCCAACTATAAACGACTAAAAATAATGACTAATTTAGTCAGCAGTTAACAAATATGACTAGATAATAAGTGACAGAGTTAAAAATGACTAAGATAAACAACTAATTTAGTCACGACATAAAAATTACTAGATAGAAGAATATGAATTAGTCATTTATGTTAGTCATTTTTAATTGTGTCATGGAGAATTGCAATTTTGACAATGAAGTGTAAATTTTGTAAATTGTCTACCTTATACTAGTAATATTGATGCCATGCACCTCGATATTCAGACATCCAACAAAGAAATTGCACGAATTTTGTCTTCACCATCTTTATCCCTGATGCACCATTGAAGCAAACCCAGTTAAGGGCATGCCAAAGGAAAATTAGGTTCCTTATACATCAATTACAAATTAGGTACTAGAACCAGTACCATATCAATACCTAGAAGTGCCATCATAGCTAATTGTTGGTCATATGTGTCCTCCATTACCCTTTTCCACTAATCACATCTTTTGGGTCAATGATAGTTCTTATTCCAAAGGTAATTATGAAAAACTGATGACAATGCCAATAAGCATTATGATGAGTCATGGCGATAATGAAGATTATCATGATGATGCCATGAATGATGATTATGATGATAATGACAATGATGATGACAACAACAACGATGGTTATGATGGAAATGATTCCATTGTTGATCATGTGATTATATGATGAGAGTGAGTGATCACAATTGCAATAGACGGTTTTCCTCTTGTAGTGATCATTCTAGATCTCAATTGCAAATTATAAGTTTTTCCAGGGAAGAGACACTTCTTTTTTGTCTATTGGATCCAAGATGGATCTAGGGTTTGTCTATATAGTTTGCAGAGAGGATTTGAATAATTTTCATGTGTGTTTTGGTCTAGATCCAAAGGGTTTATTTGAAGGATTATTGTAGTGTTCTTGTAACCAAATCCAACAACAAGAAGAAGACAAACATTTGTTGGTTTTCCCCAGTTGGGGTTTCTAGGGTAAATCCTTGTGTCTATTTTGTGTGGTTGCATTTTTTTGTTCTGTTGTGCATTTATGGTTTCTTATGAAGTTGTATTCCTAGTCATTAATGTTCAATAGTTAACTGAAGAACACGTTAATAGTTGTTGGTAATGAAGAACTGTATAAGGGTATAAAAGTTAAGATTGAACATAATTTGAGCTCAGGTTTTTATATGAATATTTTAACAAACTTTTGTTGGTTTGATACGTGATGGATCTATCAATTATGTCGAAGAGGCGCATTATAAAACCCAGTAGGGGGAGATGTGTAACTCCTTCCGTTCTCATCCAAGAGTTGACACACGTTCTTTAAAAAAAATTATAAAATAATAACACGTCGACTCAAATTAGAGTTAAAACATTTACAACCGCATATATATAAAAATAGTAATTAGGTAAATTGGAGATGTGTAACTCCTTCCATGCTCATCCTAGACTTGACACGCGTCCTTTTAAAAAAATTATAAAATATTATAAAATAAGAACATGTCGTCTCATCGTGCTGAAGATGCGTATTCTATAGCCCAATAGTGGGAGATGTGTAACTCCTTCCGTGCTAATCCTAGAGTTGACACGCGTCCTTTCAAAAAATAATAAAATATTGTAAAATAATAACATGTCGGCTCAAATTAGAGTTAAAACATTTACAACAACATATATAAAAAAACACTAATTAGATAAATTGCAGATGTGTAACTACTTCCATGCTCATCCTAGACTTGATAGGTGTCATTTTAAAAAAATTATAAAAAATTATAAAATAAGAACATGTCCGCTCAAATTAGAATTAAAAAATTTACAATAATATATATATATATATATATAAACAAAAATCAAGCACATTAAAATGTTTTCACAACATTTATACTTTAAAAACAAGTTTGCATCTCAAGAGATTTGATCATTGTAGACGCTTGCTAAATCCCTTTTAAAATGGATTTATGCTAATTATAATACATATCATAAATATTTAATTAGAAAAAAATTTATATAAACTTGTTATATACATATAATAAATATATAATTAATGAAAAAAATTATATATATAATGAATGAAACAATGTAAATTTATGTTATTAAATTTCATTTCACTTTCTCAATGTCTATATTTAACCTATTATTTTTTTCCTTTTGTTTTCAATATTTGAAAACTAAATAGTGCACTTGTATCTATTATCTTTCTTACATTGATGCTTGACACTTTGGACCTTTCGTTCATATGAGCCTCCTCTGTCCCTTCAGAAATCCATTCCACCACGCCTCCATTCTGGAAGCCGATATTCACACTTACAACTCATTTTGATTAAGCAGATTGATGCTCAAAATAAAAAATTTCAGAGGTTTTGATCGAGCAATGGGGGTAGCATGTCAAAAAACAACAAGGGAGGGCTTGGTAGAGCTCTGGTCAAGCACCACAATCACCTAGTAACTGAAGCAAAGAAGAAGGGATATGGAAGAACCAAGCGCATCTTGGAATCAGTCATATATGTCAAGGATGTTGAAGTCGTCATCGAGGAAGCAGAGTAGGCCGACTTCCTATTCTCCACTCAAAATCCAGTGCTTGACCTCCTTATCAATCTATGAGTACTCTCACATACACTTAATATATAACCCAAGGGTTTATTTGAGACCAATTATGTAATATCAATCAATCTATGAGTACTGTTTTATACACATTTAATATACAGCTCAAGGGTTTATTTGTTACATATAAATATTAATCAATTAGTGGGTACTGTTGCATACACATTTAATATACTGTAATTGTTTATTTGTTACAAATTATGTGATATTTGTCAACCTTTGATTGCTTTTGTGTACACATTTAATATAGCACAAAGGTTGATTTGTGACCATCACTGTAATCTTAAATACACATTCATTGCATCCTGACTTGCATGTGAATGTGAAAAAATAGGGTAGTTGTTGAAATTTGAAGTGAAATGCCTGTCGAGGGAATTAGTATTTGATCTTACTTCAAATACACAGACACACACACACACACAAACTTTTGACGGTAAACTGCCTTAGCGTTTGTGTCATTCCTTACAAAAATCACAGTATGCCATATGCCTTCATTGCTAGATCCATATCTAGAAGCACAATGCCATATAGGTTAAAGGAAAAGTAGATATAAAAGTAACAAATGTATGGTGAGATGCATTCAAGAAGATTGTTATATTTCGAAGATCTAAGAGGCAATAAGACTGCTATAACTTGTATTATGACTAAGATGGCAATAAGGTTAATTGTACTAGGCTTGTGTTGGATTTCACTTTTAGGACTTCTTTTTTTTCCATGAAAAAACCATTATATTGTTGTTTCAAGAATAAAATCAAAATATACATCATCAAGCTTTACAACTCCTTCCAAAATCTGAGAATATCGTTAAACCTAACCTACCCAATACTTATTACAGTCTTTCATTTATCAAACTAAATTTGTTTTAAATTGTCCCCATAATTATCATTCACATCACTTATCCATGTATAATATCAAGATTCCCAGCTAGGTTTAAGATGGATCTATGTTGGTTTTAAATTTTAATTTTATGAGATGACATGTTTTTCCTTTGTGATGTGCTTTATAGTATCCATGTCAATGTTATCCACATTACGTTACAACGTCTTCCCATACTGGGTTGTAGAGAACCTCGATACTCTTGGTGTAGTTGCAGATATCCAGTTTTTTTAGAAAATTCATAAAACCTTATTCCATTAGCAAGATTTTACAATCTCAACAAGCGACAAATGGTTCCAACAGGAGAAATACATTTCAGTTAATAGACTCCATAATCGATATGAATGTTGTCACATGATTGAATCCCTTTTATTAATGTACAAATTCTTACAACTGAATAACCCAGGAAAATACCCAATGTTAACAACAATACATAGCAAACTCAAACACAGTCATTCAAATTTCTTCTCAAACTGTTCCTGAATCTATTTATGGAGTTGTAAATGCTCCCATTCTATCAAGCTATCAAAGCTCTCAAGCTAAGGGTTTAGCTTCATAAGCATAATACTTGTAATAATCTAATCGCTTCCCACACCTGATTTCTCCTAGGATTTGAGCAAAATTTCATCTAACATATTAACCCTTTTCCACTCAAATAAAGTAGCAAGGAAAAATCCTACGAAAATATGATTAGTGTGAAACATGGGAATCCCTCCATGGTGAATAATATTACTAATAACCAAACTTGTTGCTTTAATGATCCAATAATAAATAAAATAACTCATACAACATGTTAATGGAACAACATAGTTTCGAAATATGACTGTATACTTAGTAGATGGATACCAAATAAAGGAATCTAAGCTTGGTACAACAGTTTGAGAAATGGCTCATTATAATTTTGTATATGAATTTGGGTGACAATTTTTTGAGTAAATTTGTTTTTATCAAATCAAATCTCTTGCCAACAGAGTGCTCACTACTAATTACACCAAGGTTGTAATGCAATGGCTGAGAAATGGCTCATTATAATTTTGTATATGAATTTGGGTGACAATTTGTTGAGTAAATTTGTTTGTATGAAATCAAATCTCTTGCCAACAGAGTGTTCAGTACTAATTATGCCAAGGTTGTAATGCAATGGCTTTACCACAACATAAAATTCAACAATTAATTAGGAACAATCATCAAAATGAAAAACTTAGACATTTACCATATGTATATATTGCATAGGGATTATGGGCATACAGAGTATAGACATGCATACAGAGTACATACGTGCAATAATGATTGTATCATTTAAGATGGACTAGTGATTGTTATCAATGCCAAATAATCAATCCAGGTTTTCCTATCATGACAATTATATGAGAGATCATTTCATGTAATTAGGATCAAATTTAGCTTTTAACTTTTACCTTTGTTACATGTATATAATGAATAGGATTAATGAAAAAGATAAAAGCATACAGGGATGCTATTTTCATTAATAAAAAAATAGTACTATTTCCTTGAATCAAATGACTAAATTTGTTGACCCTCAATAATACTCAGGTTTTATGTGGGTTTTATTGATGGTTATAGATTACTAAGGGAGAAAATAGTTCTCTGAGTCTGATCTACAGTAAGTATACAGCAAAATAGAGTGATCTCCAAGATTTTATGAGGCATTCCAAAATAACATGGACCTATAGCTTAAGGACTTGAAGTTGATGATCAATTTTATAAATTGTAAAGTTGAGTGTAGGGTTCCCAAAAGGTTGGGTCGAAATACAATATTTTGACCACTATTTCATATATCAATTTTGATATTTAAGCTTGGATGACAATCCTATTAGATTACAGATCTGGACCACTAAATTAAACCTTAATATGAGTGAAAAACAACATTTTTAAAAATTTCCTTGATCATGATCCAATAAAGCCTAAAGGGTACTATCCCTGATCAAATTGCTAGAAGGAGAAAAATTGAAAGCGTTGGGGCTTTAGAAGACTTCTTCAACATAAACCAAAATTTACCAATATGTTAAACCCTCAAATAGAAACTAGGCCAATCTTTGAGCCTAAGTTAGAAGTAGGGATGAATGGCCTTAGTGATGCGAACATATATGCTTTGTAATGTGCACAAATAAAAGGAAAGTCTGAAATTGTTGAACCTTATTTATCCTTTACAAGTGTAATCAATCATAAAACAAGTTACAAACCTCCCTAGTTAATCACACTCTTCATACAAAATATGAGTTGTTTGTAATAATTTAACATTTTGTCTGATTTGCTGCCAAAATATGAGTTGTTTCTTTGCTTGGATGGCTGCTCACTTAAGAAAAAAGTGTCATTTCAGACCCGGGATTAATAACACTTGTTAATTAGGGTTGTTTAAATACCTAAACATGCCTAGATTTGTCCTACTTGTCCCCATAATTGCTTAGAATCAATCTGTCCTTGGATACAAACCTCGTTGTTGCAAATGTACCCAGAGCTAGTCTCATAAATCCTATATCTCATGCTTTATAACATGGTATTAAAGCGAGTGTGTATTTTTCTTCCTCTATACAAAGATCTTTAAGTTTTTTAAGATTTGAAATTATAGTTTTCAACATCCTATTTCTTGTACAACAACTGAGTTTTAGGGGTTTTTACCCTTATCTTCACCAGCACACCCCGTACTTAGTAGTTTTTTCTTAGGGTTTTGGAAAATATAAGGAAGTTGTGATTTTGACCCCTCATTGTGAGTCAATAACTTATTGTAGATAGTTCTAACTGTACTCAGGGACAAGTCTGTTCCAAGTGGATATTGTAAGAGTGCTCTTGAATATTTTCTATTAAGACAATCTGTAATAGTTAAATGATGAGCAAAATAAAACAACCAGGGGTCTTTGGATGCTGGTTAAAGCCTCTGTTACCAGAAATGAGATGTCAATTCTTTTTCCCATGATAAAACAACCTAGAAATGGAATTTGAAAGCACTATTTTCTATGGCCATTCCCATTTCTTTGGTCCTGAAACTGTTTCTTGAAAAATGGACCATTTCTTAGGGTAGATGTGACCACATTTCATTATGGTTCTACTCTGTTTCTCATGAAAAATTAGAAAAATGAAAATAAAAATAAAAATTCTACGAAACCTAAATTATTCGATCTTCACGGTGCACACAACGTGACCATACAACCCATTACCACTATTGTTTAGGTTGTAGTCATATTCATTTTTGTTTGAACAAGATACACTCCATGAATAAGCTTCCATAAGACTGTCACAGGGCCCAGGATTGAGGATACAGCTCCTGGACATGTTGTCAAGGCTCAAGATGAAGATCAATGCCTCTGTGAAGGAAAATTGGGGATTGTAAGACATTGTAACTGCTCGATGAAATTTGTGATTCTATAGCTGCTAGCTACTCATCTGAGGACATTAACGGATGAGAATCACCCATTTTCAAGGAGCAGAACCACCCAACAATTTGGTATTTTTCCTCAGCCTCTTGTCTTCTCCTCCTCCCTGACAATTTCTTTCAGATAATGGCTCAGATTCTTCTCAATGAAATACCCCTTGCCAATTGGTAATTCAATAGTTATTCACTATGACTAGTGTTTTTCATTTTTATCAGACTAAATTTGTCCCTGCTTGTGCTTAGGGAGGGTTTAGTGACTAAACCAATTATTCACATTTGATTTTTCTTGTATTACATTCTTATTTATCAAGTTTGAGTTCAAATTCAGACATGAATTTGATAGGGTATGGAGTGGAAAAAACTCAAAGACTAAAAAATCAGTTCAGCAAAAAAGTTGGATTGAAAAAACTTGAACTAATTTTTTTTATTCTATATATTAAAAATGATGACGTTCACTGATTTTTTCTTTCGAGTGAGTAGATGACAACAAAACCAATCCATTGTGGATGTGTAGTGTACAATACACATACCCATAAATTCATGTTGATCTGGTTGGTATTGAGTAGCTTCACCCACCGAGCCAGCCACCATCAAATTGGTGCAATGGAAGCCCATAACTGAGAGTTCCAAGGTAAACTCAACCAAAACACCTGGATAGACAGGTGCTTCACTGGATATGTTTGATCTATGGGTAGAAATATGACCTTTCAGTTATTGATGTTTTGGATTTATTGGTTGCTATTTCTTATAGATAGTAGGGTGCATGCCAACAATGGTTAGCTTCAATAAAGAAATCCGACCCAACTAAGCAATAAGCACACTATATATATTTATGCGGTTGCACCCTGCCTTTCCCTTTACTCCTTGTGAAATAAGGGTTCTATATCTGTAGCTAATTATGGTATTGGAAGGTATGTTGTGGGTCAGATGGATAAGATAAGATAATTTTATTAATGTCCAACTACTGACCACTAAAATAGTTCAATGGCACTGCTGAGTACAATGATGTCATTACAAAGCAGGAGTACCAAACCGTCTCCTATAAAAGGCAGAAGACAGGAAAGGAAAGTAAAGTAGAATGGAGTGTGATGTCTATGCTAGGTCATGAAAAACATAAGAAACTCTCGACCCCAAGAACAAGAAACCACATGGAGGTGGAGATGTACAAGAGTAAAGGATCCAGGAGCAAGAAGATATAGATACAGTGAGGTAGGTCTATCATGGAAAAGAACCATCTCTCCTAACATTCGAGGCCAACTGAAAGAAACTCAAAATAGTATGTTGTTCAAAGGAAGAGCTGGTGGAAGTCCTGGGCCTCCTAGTGTGCTGTTGTCGAGAAGAAGTAACCTGTCATTGGGACTTGGGGGGTCTCGTCTGCCTCAAGGAGAGGGATCTGGTCCTACCATACTGCTGAGATCCCATGGGATAGGGGATGGTCTCACGGGTTCGCACTTATTTGGAGTTTACAACTATAAATTCTCCTTCCCATCCTTCTTTAGATTACAACATTTTAAATGTTCAAATTACACTATCTACAATATACAATCTTACTTCCAACTTCTTATATTTCGTAATATTTTTGTATAGACAGTGTTAGATATGACTAATTTTTTATATATATAGTGTATAGATTTCTTATATGAGAATCCTCTAGACTGTGTTTCTTGACCTGTTTCTATTTCCAGTTTCTGTTAACTTATATTAAAGCTATTTTGTGACGAAAATCCATAATCAAGGGCAGTCTGGATAAATTCATACAAGGGAATTTGGTCTCCTGGGTAGTAATGTTCAAATCTAGAACATAGCATTGAAGCTGACATTGAAAGGGCCACTTATAGCAGTACCAAATTTCCAGAGTATAGTAGTATAACAAATGGGAATTACAATATCTTTAAACAATGTTGGACTGCTTAGACATGACAAGCATGGATTCCTGCTCCAAAGGATGGAGAAGGGTTTCCTTCAAATTGGTTATGCATAGATGCCCTATCTTGTTTTGAGAAGAAAATATAATAGTTTTGTTTCAACGCTGTGACTGGAACTGAAGGGAGAACACCTTTAATAATATGTATGTTACATTTCATCCATGTATTTAGCACTTCAAAGCATTATTATCACTAGATGTTGCTTATTCCTTAGTGTAGGGATAATGTTGATTCTACTTGTTTTTCTTTTTGGTATACTAAGTTCTAACCTAAGTTACAAGATTCATTGAATCTTAACGTATAGTTTCTAAATGCGCTGAATCTGAACGAAAAAATGAAATTCGTCCAAGTTTGGTTCAAGAAATTCAACTCCATTATTCTGTTGCATGTACATTCCTCTGCATGTTTGGTCTTCATCTTGCTGAATTGTATTCTACTGATTTTAATCTTGCGATCAACCCATCAAACTAATTATTCAAGCACAGAGTATGGGAGAAATCTGAGTACGGTAGACCTTCACGTGTGTTAGTCACTGCCTGCGTGGCTAACCATTTCCATCCAAACTGCAATGGTGGCCATGCGGCATAACACTTGTATTCATTTTCATTTGCAACATCATTTTCCTTTGTGATGGTAGGTTAGGTTTATTTTAGGAATTAGGGCCTATTGCTTACATAATATAGAATATCAATTTTACAAAGTATGATTAAGATATCATTTATAAGGTATATAGGGTATAGTGCATGCTTATCATATATTAATACTTTATCCATATATTATGTATTATATTTAACTTTTTAAGTCATCTCTCTCTATATTTATGTATGCATATTTTATGGATATTGTATATGGTAGGTAAACATATTATAAAATAAAAATTATATTTTCAAATATGTATATAGACGAATTTAGTGGCGAATCTCATTCACATCTCATTTAGAATTTTATCCTTGCTGAACTCAAATTTAAACATAAACCATGTGACTTTCCTTCTAGCTAATGAAATTTATTTCTCTTGCTAAGACCTTCTTGAATGATAAGTTGACTATTTGTGATATACTTTTGCAAGACACTTATAAGATTACACCTAGTGTGTTTGATTCTATGTTTATGTCAATTTATTACATTGATTTGTTGACAACAATTACTAATTTTATTTGCTCCCTACAATTTTATCTTTTATTCATTTGCCTTTGACTAAATGTCTACTTCCTTTGAGCTGTAAAAGGGTGTGTAGTTTTCAGGTCAGGAGTTTTAAGCATAGTCAGTGTTTATCATAGCAATGCCAAATTTGGTACTAATATTTCAAGTACATGTGTAAATAATCTAGAGGGATGCATGGTCAAAGCGTTCTCCATCACCATTTCCAATTCAAAAGTCATTAAAATTTGGAAGACCAATTGATGATGGTGAAGTTGATATAAGATTATTGAAGATGGACAAGAAAGTGGCATCTAGATCTTGTGGAGACCTGTAAGTTTTGATCTATTTTAATGAAGCTTCCACATAAAATTTTATTTGATTGATTTGTCACTCATTAATTTGTAAAATGGATATTTGTAATTTGCAGATATCATGGGAGATACATAGGTCAGGATGTCGCATTTAAAGTTCTTAACCCTGAACTTCTAAGTAAATATCTAGAGCATGAATTTTCTCAAGAAGTTATGATCTTACAGTAGGCAT
>LPNX010937974.1:0-89281 GCA_001517045.1 Pseudotsuga menziesii
CTTTCTCTTCCGCAACGGCGGCTCTCGGAACACTTTCTCTTCCGCAACAGTGGCTCTTGGAACCATTCTTCCTTCTGCAACGGCGGCTCTCGGAATCATTCTTTCTTCCGCAACTGCGGCTTTTGGAACCATTCTTTCTTCCTATTGGCAGCTTTTTACTTAGAAAAATTTTCAACTCTCGGCGTAGGCGGTCTTTCCATATCGGAAGCCAAATGACTTTGGCTTCCACAACGGTGGCACACCAAAGGCCAACTCCTTCCGACGGCCGCTCTTTACTTAGAGAAATAATCAACTCTCAGCATCGGCGGTCTTTCCATATCGGAAGCCAAATGACTTTGGCTTCCGCAACGGCGGCACACCAAACCTTAACTTCTCCCGATCGACGCTTTCTTGATTTCGATCCTTAAACCTTCTTAACAGCGTCAACGCTCGGAGGACTTTCCTCGTCAGATGCGTAGTTCTTTCGCCCTCTACAACAGCGGACGCTCAATCACTAAATCCTTCCGATGGTCGCCCAACACTTAGAAATTTCCATGATTCTCTTCCTGTCGGTGACATAATTCCAGTGGCATGACCCGATCGATGTCAGCAGTCCTTCCCCGTCGGAAGACTTAGCGGTTTGGACTTCCGCAACGGCGGACGGGAAACCGCTAACTCTTCTGCTATAGTGGAAGTCTTTCCCACTAGTGTCCCGACTGATCTACACTTCGACCGTTTTCTTTTGCATTTTCTAGTCTGATTTCTGCTGCGCAGAAGGAACACTACCTATGTCACTACATCATTCAAGGCTCATTCAGGCCCATGCTTGCAACATGAGCTCTAATACCACACTGTCACGTCCCCATGCCTCCGACCGGCAAGGAGGACGCAACTCAAGGTTTGACCACCCGGGTTAAAAGCCCATGATCATGTGAATTCATAAAAGAACATGCTGATATGCTGAAATAAAATGCATTGAAGTAGAAAATGCATATATGCAATTGTTTATCATACACAGCGGAAGAAACATTCATTCATGCAAGTGTTCATTCAACATGTTCAACATGATCATTAACAGAAAATATAGTTGCAGAAGTAAAAATGAACAAGATCACTTATCTTATGAGGAACTCCTTCCGCAACCAGCTACGTCGCTACAACATTCCACCCAACCATAGGCTAGCGTGCTCCTTAATCTCTCAGCAATGCTATCACCCCCGAGCTCGGCATTATTCTCCAAGGAATAAGGTAACTAGCAGACTTACACATAGCCAAGGATGTACATAACATAGCTAAGCCAACACAGTTGGGTTTATCAGGCCATCAAGGAGTTGGGAAAGGCTAATTGCTAAGCTAGTGAGCTCATTACAGAGCTAAGAACACCTACACCAGAACTAGCCTGACCTCTAAGACACCCACTCACACCCAACACAAGGAATCAGTCTCTTCTCTACTACACAGTCCCTTAGGCCCTCCATTCCCTTCCAGTGCTATTCAGGGGTGGTGGAGAAGAAGGCCAGCCCTCTAGCTCTGTTTGTGAGGTTTCTTGGCACCAGGTTTATCAAGCAAAACTAAGCCCCCATCCCTGCTCCTTACACAGTCCGAAGACCATCCATTGCACTCATGCAATCATTCAGCTGTTACAACTTGACAGGGAAAACAAATCCCAAGTGGATTATACAGTCCCAAACGTATCAGTGGACATGGGGAAAGAACAACAGTCCCGAAATGTAATCAGCATACCTTACCAACATACATGGGGAAAAACAACAGTCCCGAAATGTAATCAGCATACCTTACCAACATACATGGGGAAAAACAACAGTCCGTTTTACACAATCGAAGCCGCTGGGGAAAAACGTATGTAGACCATACTGGGGATGAATTTATAGTTTCCCAACCAGTGCATGAACATCCATAATGCCGAACCCACAAATCAGCCCGTGAGTAAAGGACGGAGCCACACCATTCTCAAATCCACAGAGGAAAAACTGCGTGGTAAAACCAGGAAAATCCTGTGCGTGAGGGAATAACAAACATGCAATGGTGGAGAACGAACAGACCACAGAGAGGACACAAAATTGGATGTGCGTGAGTCTTCAGCACCATCGTGGAGAGAAGAAAATGTCTGCGTGAGACCAAACTTCCAAGAGCCTGTGCGTGAGAAGAATCGGACAATGGAGATAATGCGTGAGGATGAACAGACAGCCGTGAGAATGCCTCCCCCATCATTCTTTTGCCCAGCGTGATGTTCAATCCGCTGGTGGAGTGTGAGTGTGGGTGAAGACTGACAGTCCTGCCACCCCACTCCCAAAACAATTAACTGCCTCAACCACCAGCAGCCATTCTTCAATGGAGGTGGTTGGGTAAACAAAGAAAGGTGACACATGGATTTTTACCCCATTGGCCAAGGTTTGACAAATTCCCCAACATCCTTATCCTTGTGAAAATCATGCCCCTTTCTCATTTTAGTTGCCGCGATTGTAGCTGGTCGAGTTCATTTAATTAATTATAGATGCGTATTTACATGATGACCAATCATAATATATGCTGCATGCCCCGATATACCATCGGTGACAATTTAAATCCAAAACATAGCATAACTGATCAACGGTGGGGCCTTGGCCTTTAGCTCCACACCATGATCATTTACAATATGTACATCATCATATACATCTAATGCAACGGGGTCAAAACCCGGGTGTTACAAGGAGTACCACAAGAACCCCAAAGTAGTTGGCCGCTGAGAGAAATTGCCAAGCAAAATGGGCAACGACCCCTTCCGATTGAGTAGAAACACCCATGTGGAACAAGCCAAGCACTGTCTTCTGGCAGTCTTGGTGGCCGAGAGACCACCTTTAGCCAATAGGAAGCCATTGAAATCGGGGTCCAAATCTCATACCCACCAATTTCATACATAAAAGTGAACAAAATTGATCCTCCACGATCTTCCTCATGCCTAAGAGGCGAACCACCACCATTTGGAACACTCATTCAGCACCGTCGTAGTCGTTCTCAGTGATCTCCCACACCATTAGAGGGCCACATAGCCTCTGATTCTGATTTAGACCCATATCAGTCTGAACCAGACCTCTACACCACACCATCAAGCCCCATGGCTAGTGCAAATGCAGATCCATTTTCCGGCCTAACCTTAGCAAGTGGACCCATGTCCACATCACAACCTATCACCCAGAACTTGGCAAGCGGTCCAAGCATAGTCATGCAAACTATCATTAGCCAATTGCCACCACCCATAGTGACCACCCAAGCTGGCCTAGTGGTAACACACGGGGGCAATGGCCCATCCACACACACTGCACCTCTGGCCACACAGGGGGGAATTGCACCGTCCACCTACATTGCCCCTATCGTCACACATGGGGGAAATGCCCCCGCTACCCATACCATCCCACCCACAACCCTTGGGGGCATTGTCCCATCCACCATGGTGCCACCATAAGCACCCCCAGCCACGCAGATGCATTATGCACCTGCAAACCCCACCCCCATTGCAGCCCCATCCCACATCAACTTGGGGTCAAATTTGCCCTTCATGGCTCATCTGAACTTGCCTGAATTGGCTAGATTAACGAATGAACCCATTCGCCACCAAGCTTTCTGGCCACCCATACCAACTAAGCTACCATCAGACATCCCAAAGTTTGAAGGCAAAGCTGGGGAATGTCCCCAAAATCATATAATGACATACCATCTATGGTGCTCATCTAATAGCATCGTAGATGACTCCATCAGGCTGAGGCTGTTCCAACGCACCCTTATAGGTGTCGCAGCCAAACGGTACATTGAGCTACCACAAGCCAAGTACCTTGATTTCAACTCCCTAGCCTTCATGTTCCTATAGTGTTTCCAACTCCCTGTCAGATATGACGAGGGGGTAAAGATCCTGCTATCCTGTCACAAAAACACTGCCACACACATAACTAGCCATATCCATGAGTGGCGGCGACGCCATAGCTTATGTAAGATCCAACTAGATGACAGGATCTTCTTGGATTGGTTCCTTAAGACTTTTTTCCCACCCATCGCAAAGGACATCACATCTAAACGTCCCCAATCTGAAGAAGAGGCCATACTGAAGGCCCAACAATTTGATCTCATTTATGCCCAGTCTGGATACTTGTACACTGTCATTCCAGACACTCCCCATCCAAGTACCTCTTACCGCGACTCTCGGGGGCATCCCACGTAGCGGACGACATCATAGGGTCAGTCTCCCAACAACCACAGCCTCGACCGACACCACCTGCCATTGCACCGCAACCAAGCAACACCGCCAATGTTGCTTACCAAAACCAAGCTTCAGACTATGCTAGAATGATGTCCCAGTCCGGAGCAACAACTTCTTACGCACAGCCTGCGCCACCGCAGCAGGCTCAGGCCATGGCTTAGACAACACAACAATATGTGGCGCAAATGCCCACATTTGTGGCACCACCCCACAAATATACTATTCACCACCAATGCAACAAGTTTAAGCCCCCGCCCCTGCTCCACCCACTCCATTGGGACAAGTGTTCGCACAACAAAACTGTCCCAACCATCCTGCCCCCAACAATCAACAAGGGCAAGCTAGAAACAACCGGTCGTGCAACCAAGGCAATAACCAACCATAGGGAAGTGGTCAGCAACTGAACCCTCCCAATAATGTCGCGGCTAACCGACCAGCCCAAAACCCCCCACGGTAGAATGCACCAAGACGCAACGCTCCATTGTGCACAAACCAACCTTGTACACTCTGTGATGTTTATGGGCATTACACATTTGAGTGTCCCGTCATGGCTCACACTAAGCAGGGCATTCAAAATGAGGCCCAACAGGCCGCCAATGCTCCCAATCAAGCCCAACTCAACTAGGCACCATAAGGACCTCCTCCCATGGTGCTTCAAAACCCACTACCAGTCCAAGGATTGGTGGCAACCACTCCCCCTCCCCAGGCCAATCCCAATGCTCTAGGGGCACCGCCCATGGCCGAAACAGGTGTTCACTACTTGATAACCATGACCACTAAAGAGGTCAACTTACAAACTATATGAAATCAGTACGGTACCAACACCAAACCTACCGACTCATCGGCAACATCCATGTCTAAGACAACCAACCTACCTCTCCAGTTACCCCCGTTCCTATGCCCCCCCATGCGTAGAATCACCAATAATGCCACAGCTAGAGCTGCAGTCAGCTATACCGTTGTGAATGATTTGGCCCAAATGCCAATCGCCATGTCCGCTCTTGAGGTACTTAAAATGTGCCCAACGCAGCGGAAAGCCTTACTAGCCGCGCTAGGGGCAGTAGACCCCTCTGACTCCAAGTTAATCACGTTTGACATAGAGAACGGAGAGCCATGCGTGCCCTCTACTATCACCTTCCAAATCCTGGTGTCCATCTGAAACTTGGTTGTGCATTGATGCATAGTGGATGAGGGGGCATCCACATGCGTCATGTCTACCTTGCTTTGGCAGAAGCTCGAATCACCAATTCTGCAATCGTCCTCCACGATTCTGTGAGCTTATGATGGACACCCCACTAAAGCCCAAGGAATCCTCCCCCATGTCCCCGTCATGTTAGCCAGGAAGAAAGTCTTGATCAACATCGAAGTCGTCAATGCTCAACTAGACTACAACCTCCTCCTTGGGAGGAGTTACATGTACGCCATGCAAACCGTCGCGTCAACTGTCTTCCACCTCATGATGTTCCCCCAATAAGGGAAGATTGTGATGGTTTACTAGCTCACCTACGATGATTCACAAGGGTTAACATAACCTACCAATGTTATCCCTACCATCACCACCATTGAGCCGCAAGGGGTGATCGCACACGCTAACGTCATCCCCGTAACAAACACTGTGGTTGAAAACACACCAGCCTCCCCACCATTGAATGTGGGCCCTGGGTTGTTTATCGATCCCACCATGACAACTCCTTTCTTGTTGGTGTCACCACCACCAACACAAAAGAAAACTGCGGACTTGTGCATGGTCTCATCAAGCACCGCTGCACCCAAACATCAACCGCAGCTGCAACCCCAACCACAACCACAACATCGTTCACAACTGCAACACCAATAGCAGTCGTAACATCACCCGCAGTAGTAGTATTACGTGCATCTGCAACCACAACCTCACCCCCACATACAACGAGCTGGGAGTTATGTGGGCTCATCTCCAGTCCATACATTTCCCTTTCTCTTTCCCCCACCTATTGTTATGAGCAAGCCGGTCATGGCCACCTTAAGCCTACCCAACTTTACATTGGGGATCCCAGTGTGGTATCTAGATCCACCAACTCAACCAGCAATGCCCCAGGTTGTGTTAAATCCAGTGCAACCTATTGCGGTTGACTCTCAACCCCCACCCGGTCTGCATAAGCTAACCGCCATACCCGCACCTACACTACCACAACCCAAAAGGGCTAGGGGAAAGAACACCAAAGCCACCACAGAACAATGACAAGTCCCACCTTGTGCCATCTACGAACAACAGGGCCATCCAACTCAAAATTGCCATGAAATCCCAGTGATCTGTGCACATCTGGATGCCATGGATACGAACAAAAACATCCCCGTGGTTGAACTCCCAACCGCGCCAGTAGTCAGGAACAAGGCATTGAGGACAAACCATGCTTTTACCCTTTGCAGCTTGTATGGACATTACTCCTACCATTGCCAAGACCTGCCTAAATTTTAAATGGCTCACCGACCTCCGTCACCATTCCCTTGAGTCTGAGATCACCTTGATCGAAGAAGTTCATCCACCACCTCCTTCTTCAGACACCATGTCCATTTACATGATCTCTAGTTCTACATACCCTCTTATCTCCACCATCACTAATGATCCATCAGACCTGTCTCTTCCATTATTTTCACTGCCCCAGCTCCATCCACAGCTGCAACCTCGGTTGCAACCTCAACCTCAGTTACCATGGAAACAATGGGGTTCATTCCCAATCAACATGATCCTTTTTCTTTTCCTTTTCCTTTTCTTTTTGCTACCATCCAGGATCGTGAGTAAGTCTACCTTAGCAAACCTCCATCTATAGGATTTCACACTAGGAGATCCTTTGTGGAACCTTGAAACACCTACTGTACCTCTGAGGCCCCAGGATGTGTTGACTCATGTCAAACCAATTGAGATGATGTTGCACCTACCTCCAGTTCCATCAAAGACTCCTCTTGTCTCTAGGCCTACCCCTCTTCCTCCAATAGAGACTGGGGGCAAGGCCACAAAAACCACAACCAATACCACTTTCCATTTCGCCTCGTCGGCTGTGGAAGATCCACCTGATCTATCCTGGCACCACTTACGCGATGACAAAGATATATGTAAAACTGCCTTAGGTTTTACCCCATTCCCTTTAAACCATAGTATGGAATCGGTTCTTCCCATAAAGGACTAGATTCCATCACCCCGCCTTGCCAATGACCTTCATCTTGGCAAGGGGGCATACCTCTTCGTTGACTCTGATGGACAACTCTTGGAGAACCCCTGCAATGGGCTCTACTTCAACAAATTTTACGCTTAAACATCACCAATGAGTCGCTTTATTTTTATTTTTTTGTTTTTCAACATTTTTAGCACAAGTTAGCAACAACACCATCAACTACTAATCCAAAGTCACTCAGAACCAGTTCGAGACACCTCTCACACCTTTGGGCTCAAATTTACATTCCCTTATGAGACCATCGTCTCATGTTTAATTAATTAATTTTGGGACTATTTCCCACAAGTCACCTTGGTTTATGAGCCATGACATAACGATGCAAGTGTCTACGGACCTGTACTTGTATCACAATCCCCGATCGCAACTCATGTGAGTTTTCGGGCTGCCGCCCGTTAAGGATTGTACCATACTTTTATTTTTGTATTTATAATTGTCTTTTTCACCGCACCTTACGTGGACATCTAGACCGTCGTCCACAAAACCCTTTGCTTTTCATCCATGTATTTGAAATAGAAGTGTCCTCGGGCCACCGCCCCTTAAGGAATGTAATTTTAGCTTTTATTTTGTATTTTTAACACATAGATTGTATTTTCTTTTTACTGCACCTTACCAGACCTCTGGACCACTGTCCACAAAACAATTTATTTTCTCACACGTATTTGGCATATAAGTGCCCCTGGACTTGTACTCACATCACATGTAGTCAAGTTCGTCCACCATAACAAACACACATGCTCCCCTGACTTCTGTCTGAGATCCACCTCGGTTTGCATGCCTCTGCCACACCGTCCCGCAAGCCTCTGCCGTGATCCATCCCACGCATGTATTTGTATGTTTAAGATCCTTCTACTCCATCCATATTGCGCAGATGACCTTTGGACCTCTGTCCACCATCCCGACATGGGGCATCGCTCATGCCACCACAGTCGGTTGACCACATTAGAGTTTCATTTAAGCTCTTTTCTGAATTCTTAAAACAATGAAAAGATCGTTGAGCACAGCTACTTCCTTTCCCACTCGCTAAAGTATAGGAAAGGGCATCAACATCATCTTGTTTACCTCCTTTTGCGGACCATGTAGACCATTTCATGAAAAGGACCTCCTTGGCACACTCAAGCCAAGACCATTCCCCTCTACATACTTTGGTGATTTCTTGAGCAGAGGGGCCGCACTTTATGAAAAAGATCACCACCAGTTGTCGTTAAGCTCTTTTCCAGCCATCTCAACAAGAAAATATCATCGAGCAAACTTGGTTTCATTCATGCTCGTAAAAGTATTTGAATGACCGTCCAGTCAGTATAGGTTTAACCTTTTCCAGCCTGATTGGACTACCAATGGTAAGAAGTCTCTCATCCCCTCTAGGATGGGCGTGATCTCCTATGTATACTTTTATCCTTTTTCAAGCACAGGAGACTACCAACAAAAAAGAGCCCCCACTGGAGTTTTCTTCGTGCCTTCAGACTCTCTAAAATTGAAAGCACCATCGAGCATTTACCTTCTTGGGCTCGCCAAAAATCCACGAGATCGTACCACAATGGTGTCCCTGGACACCACCCCACAGAAAATAGTTTGGCAGCATCCCCAAATTGGGTCTCCTTTGTTCAGAGTACTCTGCAATTTGGCTTCCTTGGATCCCATCAGTATCAAAAGTGTCCACCTCCTCCAAGAAATTCCCATCTGCAGCGACATTCCCAGTATTATAGCTATGATCCCATTCCCATGAGTTAAGTTTCATTTGCTATCTGGTCTACCCTACCGTCATACTCTGAACATAGGAATTTTGAGTCTCCCACTCCCCCCCTGCTCCTGTTAAGTTTTTTCCCTTCCCTCCCCTCCCCCTCCAATTCTGTAAGTCAATTCACAGATTGCTTCACACCTTTCAGTTATCCCTCGTGCTCCTGGTCAAGGAAACATCATTGCCTTGACTAGGGGCATGTCTCCCTCTGTCGACACCAACACACATATTCCAGAGGATAGACCTAGAGGTCCTTGTACCTTGGTTTCATTTACATCATTGATGAGTTCCTTGGACCACTTGAGAGGAGTCCTTAGTGCCTTTTGGGATGGTTTTTTCTCATGTGCTCGACTTCAACTCCACTATCACACCATTGAGATTCATACAGGGTTTGGTCGAAGACCCCAGATGTCACCCGACTCTAGCACATTGGTGAGTCCGCTCAAGGGACCTAAACAAGTTATGTCCCTTGTGATTCCTGGGTTGAGTTGGAGACAGTGATCAGAAGCCCCAGTAGTGCTTCGGTATACCTTTATGATTGATGCAGCATACTTGTATCATAGAGACTCTGACTCTCAATCATCAAGTCCATACAGCTATGTACCGTTCCAGATCCAGCAGACCATCAATCATGAAGATGTAGCATTCCATGAGAATGCCATGGGTCCAATGTACCATATCAGTATTGTATTCAGCCTCACATGAGAGGAAACCAACATTGTAACATCAGTTGTATATGATCAACTCTTGTATTATAGAGCATAGATCAAATGATTCTTTTAGTGCTTCAATGGGGTAATGGAAGGTCAAATCCAAGCGATCTCAAGGCATATGGAAGGCCAAGAGACAAGTGACTGGAATCCACATCAAGGAAAACTCCAAAAAAATTGGCCTTTTGCACACATCCTGATGTACGCGGGTTTAAGGGTTATATCCATGTATATACGCAAGAAAGGGTTTAAAAATCACGTATAGCAAATAACATGTGTTTTTAGGGATGATCTTGGAAACATCAAAGGTACAAAAATAGTCCATGGGGTCCAAAGAGTCTGTAGAGGGACAGGGAAGGCCATAAATGTGTGGTAAAATCAGCTGTAACACTAACCTTAAAACTAGCATAAGTTAAAAATTGAACACAAAAATAACTGGGAGTTAGATTAATGTATCAACTCCTTATTTTTCTAGGGAGTTTCGGTGCATTGGAGTACTCTAAGTCTCTTAAGCTAATGGAAATAAATAAAGTGTAAAGCTAATGGCAACAAATAAAGGAATGAGGACAATTCTACAAGCAACTATTTTGTCCATGATCATATATGAAAGTTATAAAAGCATTAAATCATGAATTCAATGGCTAAAGAGTATTCAAAGAACATTTATGGGAAAATAAATATTTATTTTCATTTTAACAAAAGAAAAATAAATAATATATCATAACACCGGAGGAGAATACTTAAATCATGTAGGCTTCAACTTCTTTTGTGAGAGGGTCCTTTGACCTTCATGTATGCCCAATCTAAATCTTCAATGTATTTCAATAGCAATTTCCCCTTGTGGATGGCCACTTTGAAGATAAAACAAATAGCAAAAGGTATGCAAACTAGAAATGGATAAGTAGGAATAATGGATTCCTAACAATTTGATATTGATGCTTCAATTTATTTTTTTCTCAAAATTCCTTCTCATTAATGCATAGCCATGGATTCTATTTATAAGAAGGAATGAACCCCCATATTGAACCAGTTCCCATGTGAGTGCTCCTCATTCATTCACGGAAATCCATGTGCTTAATGGAACTTCAAGGAAGAGGGGTGGCAGGAGCGGGGGGGATCCTTTTGGATCCCGGAGGACAAATAGAACTGGACTTCTCTTGGGGGCTAGGGACTAAGACCAATAATGAGGCTGAGTGGCTGGCGCTTCTACAAGGCCTGCGGTTTCTTCACTCTCAAAGTTACTGAAAGGTTCTAATCTTTGGAGACTCAAAGCATGTTATCTCCAAAATGATCAATGGTTACCCCAAGGGAGCGGTCAATTGCCGACGCCTGTATAAAAAAGCAAAGATCCTTATGCATAATTCCTATAAGCCTCTGCACATTCTCCGAATAAACAACTCTGCTGTGGACATAATGGCTAATTTGGGATCTTCCCTCCCACAAGGCTACTACAGGAAAAATGGGAACTCCATCTCTCACAAACATATTCCGTAATGTGGCTGCGAACTATCCCTATTCATCACCCTCTCATGTTAAAAAAGAACCTTGTGAATGGCTACAATTTGAGGTTCATCCTCCCGTCTAGCCCTCCTCTCCTCCTTCTCTCTTCCTTTTGTTTTTTTGGCCCTCCTTCCCTCCCTCTCCTTTTCTTTCCCGGTTCCTTTTCCCCCCCCATCGCTTAACCTTTTCCCTCCTCCTTCCCCTCCTCATTATCCCTCCAACCTTACCTTTCTCCACCCTCCTTCACCCCCTTGCTGCTGTCCTCCTTTTCGAGATGCCTTCTACCGGCGCGCCTCATTTAAGAGACAATCCTTCTCCCCTGGCTGCGTGGCTTGTTCACATCACCCTCCATCCCACTGTCGATCCAGAATTAAAAGACATGAAGCCTTGGGTTAATGGCTCTACCTCCTCGCACACTCTAAGTCCTTTCCTTCGTTACTCCTTGTCTTCCCTTGCAAGTAACATGGCTCTCCATATCAATCCTCCCATCGGTCCTGGGCTGCATGAAGCTCTGCGCATCCTTTTGAAAATTGTATCAGGCATCGGAGAAGGGGGGTATCAAGGCCTCCCCTGGTAGGCTCTTCCTTACATTAGATCTTTAGTGAAGGAGAGTCTCACACTTGCAGAATTCTCTATCTGTTCATGCAACCATCTTACAGTGTCACGAACTGCCAATTGTGGCTCAGGTTTCCCCTCACTTTCTGGTAATTGGGGTCGCGGTGTTGTCTTAGGCTGCCATTGTTCGGGGTGGCAGGAAGGCGCGGTGGGCACCCTGTTTTGGAGTGGCGAATTTTCATTGCACAAAGAGCTTCTTGCGCTCGATCTATGTATTTTTCATTCTCAGGTAGCAAGTCAAACCAATGAACCTGACAGTCCAGGCCTCCTTACTCAGTTGGAAAGAGTCAGCATCTCATCTCAGGCAAGCAATATGGCTCAGACAGGCGACAGTGCAGGTATTATGGACGTCAAGAAGAACTTGCGCAGAATGTACGAATTGCTTGCTATAAGTGTAATGGATAACAAGGAGATGGCTAAGGAAGTGAAGAGTATGAGCGAAACTGTGAGCTACACCTCTCAACAAATAAGCAATCATGACTCCCGCATAGATGACAACGAAAGCAACCTCCATGAAATCATGGGCAAAATCGATAGGATTCAAGAGGACCTCCAAAGCTTCATGGCCATGAACCAGAGCAGCAAGGTATTTGGGGATACTGATGAAGAGGAGTCAGTAGCGCAACCAAGACACAACAGAGGCAACCCTTAATTCTGGTTTTTTGTTATGTTGAATGTTTTTTTTTCTCTTAATTTGTAATCAGTATGTCCGGGTATATACTACCAACAGTATCAGATGTTTTGAACAAATGCTGCATGAAGTTTTTTGGAAAATCTCATGGATAGGATCTATGTGCAGCCCTTTTGGTATGCATGAACACTTTAGAAATACCCCTTCTGTATTAAATGGCTCTGCACAACCAACTTTTAATTAAACCCCCTTTTTTAGTTTCTGTTAAAAAAAAAAATGGAACTTCAAGGAAGGCCACATGACTAGTTTTTTTAGATGGAAAGTTCAACTCAATCTACACACCCACTCTGTCATTTTACTAGGCCATTTTTCATTTATGAGATACATAGTAGCTAAGCTATGGATTTATAGGGTTCATACAACTATAAATTATTTATAAAAGTGAGATTCGACGCTAGTAATAAGGGATATGCCATGCATCCCTGAAAATAGTTGACTAAAGGTTTGACACTTAGTGGTGTGTAAATAACCAGTGAACCACGTGATGAACTACATTATGTAAGTTATATATGGATTTGTGATGTTTCATGATCCTACCACGGAAATGTCATGGTTGAGAAAAATTAGGGTGATAATAGAGCTTAAGAATTCCTCAATATATAGGTCTCAACAGTAAGAATACCATTTGAAGTGGGACCAATAGAAACTCACCTACCAAGTGACTTGGGTAGGAACAAGGAGCCTCATAACCATATATCTTATGTAACAATATCCACATATAATTCACACAAATCCCGCTGAATAAGCTAGTATTGTAGTAGTTGGCCCTCTTTTTTGTTGTAAATGTGATAAGAATCTAGCAAAAATTTAAGGCATAATAAAATTTCTACCATCATTTAAGATCCATATATGGTGAAACAATACCTCTATGGGTTCCTAATTTTCAATGGATCCAAATTATCAAAACAAAAAGCGGTATGAATCTATATGAACTCTAAGTTTCTATATTATCGAATTCTAACCCATATAGAAATTTTTTTTACAAGATTAAATGTCTCTCAAATCCCATAGATTAGCAATTAACAAATACTCATTAGTTTTATAGTAGCTTGCTACATATACATAAATGCATCCCCTTAAATAAAGAGTTTAAATGTAACACAAGCCATAATATTGACACCAAGTACATCAATAAATGTGACCATGAGACACTTTTACAACTTATTATAACAATATAATTGTGACCAATATGCTATCTTTATGTCCCCTAAGGGATAAATATTGCTTTCACCCAAGGCAAATAATCCAAGGGTCGATTTTTTTATAAATGGAACCATGAGACACTTTTGCAATTTATTATAACAATAAGAACGACCAAAATTGCTATTTTTATGTGCCCCAAGGGATATATTGTTTTCGTCTCGCAAATAATCGAAGGGTCGATGGTTTTCTATAGTTTTCACAATGTTTTGAAATTTTGGTATTAAACAAAATTTAAAAAAAAAACTATTTATCTAGGCTTCCATTCGTTAAAACAGTGGCTACACCATCTTCGGGATTACCCTAAGTAAAAATATATCACAAGAAAGTAATAGATGGAAACAAGTCAAGATACGTAAGAAAATGTGAAAAAGAGTTGTGAATGGACATACAATCTGAATTTGAGGTAGCAGCCATCTACAAGATTGATTCAGGAATACTAGCTGTTGTAATAGAATTATCAGGACGACGAGAGAGGAAATAAGGAGTAAGCTCGCAACCCACAATGGGAATCTCAGAGGGAAGATGCAGTCGGAGCACGCTCAACATGCTTCTTGACCACACTTCTTCTTCCACTCATAAGACTTGAACCCTAAACCTATTACCATTACCTTGCCACTAATCACCCTGAACCTGTTACCACTACCCTACCACTAATCACCCTGAACATGTTACCACTACCCTGAACCTGTTACCGCTACCCTTTCATAAAAAACCTCAATTGTTTAAACATGGACGATGGATTGACCATCAGCAGGTCATGGCTTCCTAACCTCACTAAATTAAGCCAACCAATAGACACCAAACTAATTAATAACCTAAATTGATAAAACCTATAAAAACTAACCTAAAGCCTAAAAGATTAAATAACTTATTAAGTATTCAGAAAAAATTAACATATAGATTAAAACCTTTAATAATCAATACATATATTAATATAGTAAACAAAAACATAACATAAATTAATATAGTAAACAATAACATAAAATAAAATAATATAAATAGTAATAGGTTAAGATAGTTAGAAGATCAATCAAATTACACACTACAAGCTCTGTCCAACCATGAACTCATAAACTATCTTGGGTGTACATACATCCCAACGAATTGATACATTCTATTAGAATAACACCATTGCAACAGGATATAGATCAAGCATATTGAGTGGGGAAGAGGGTTTTGAAGCTGGAGCAGTTTCTTGATTAACGTAATTCTTTCTTTCCATTTTCAATGGACGCGATGGTTTGGTGGTAGTTTGGACTGACGCTGGAGTTTGAATATTTGTTGTTTAGGGTTTGCTTTTGGACTGGGCAGTGGTTTTCGGTCCTGGTTTTAGGTTTTGCTAGTGGTTTGGCATTTTTTGTGGGGCTGCTTGGATGTCACGATGTCCATAATGGAGGAACAGGAGGATGTTGATTACTCCAGTGACAGGCTGGAGAGCATTGATATATGGAAAGTGACAGGTGGCGGTTCTTTGGACCATTTTGTGGAAATCCCTAGACTGGGACTAGATGACCAGGTTCCGGGTAAGCTGATAGGGTCGGCAGTTGCTCTTTCTCCGTCATTTTGTCCTGTTTCTTCACCGGTGGCACAAGCTACGGCTGTGGCGACCTCTGCTCAGTGGAATGAGGGTTTGTTGGGGGCCTCTAGCTAGTCGGCTACGGGGTTAACATTTCCTGTTTCTTCACCGGTGGCTCAAGTTTCGGATGTGGCGACCTCTGCTCAGTGGAATGAGGGTTTGTTGGGGTCCTCTAGATGGTCGGATCCGGGGTTATCTTTGTCTCCATTTTTAGGGTTTCCGGCGTCTTCTTTGGAGCGAGGTTTTGGGACTGTAGAAGGACGCGCACAGGTGTTTGTTGGTGAGGATTGTGGTCAGAACTTGCAGGGTCAGGGATCGAGCGGTGATACTTCGGTGGAGGATTGGAGGGTGCCTTTGGCTGCTGCTGAGCATCAGGGGTGTAGCTCCCCCTTTTTGTCTCCCTCGGATGCTTGTCATGAGGAGGTGGGAGCTCCGGTTATTAAACAGGTTGGGGTTCATGGTTCTTCGAAGGGGCGTCGTAAAAACTGGATTAAGAAGAAACTGGTGCGGAATTATGCTGTTGGTGAAGATTTAGCCTGGGATAACATTTTGAAAATGACAAAATGTACTCTGGTTGGTCGGGTTATGGGGCGAAACTTCTCTAAAAAGACCATTCAAGATTGGGCTACAGTTTCTTGGGGCACTCATTTTGGGTATGTTCCGGAGATCGAGCTGTTGAACAGAGGCTGGTTTTCCATTAATCTTCAGAAGGAGGAGGATTTTGGTTGGCTCCTATCCAAATGTTGGCATATTGATCATTCTCCAGTTCTTATGAAGCCATGGAACCCTCTTTTTGACGCCAGCAAAGAGCGGGTGGACATTATCCCTGTTTGGGTGAAATTACCAGCTCTTCCCCTTCATTTCTGGGATTTGTATCATTTCAGAAGGATTGGTGATATCCTTGGTAAGTTTCTGGAAGCGGACTTATCTTTTCTTGAAACAAAGGTGAAAAAGGTGGCTCGAATCCTGGTTAATTTGAATATTAGGGAGGGGTTGGCAGAGTCTATTATATTGGAATGGGGTCCGGATCCCATTACTCAGATCTTGGATTACGAGAATGTTCCTTTTAGGTGTCAAAGGTGTCATGTTTATGGGCATCCGGCGGCATCTTGTAAATTGCAGGTGCGTCCTCACAATGGTATACGCAGGAATGGTGTTCGGGAGGCATTTGACAAACCCTTTGAGATGCCTCAAGAGGTTTTTGGTCCTTCTCAGTCCTCTGCAGAAGACTTGGACAGTGACATGCCTGTTGAAGAATTGAATATTCCTGTTTCTGGGGTGGCCGAAGAGATTTTGGACCAGCCTGTGCAGACTTCCATTCTGGTCGAAGATAAGGCTATTGGGGATCCTACTGATCCTGGTAACCCTCTTCCTCCTCTTTTAGCAAATGTTAATCTGTTTTTGAACAATGTTTCTTTACATGGCTTTGATTGGATTGATGGTTTGAGGAAGCTATCACTTTCGGGGCAGTCTGATCTTCATTTACCCTTTGTCTTTGATGAGGTTTACTCGGGCTTGGGCTCTCACCCTGTTGATCCACTGTCTATTTTTTACCTTGGTCGGCCTTTAATTGTTAGTTCTGATTCTGATTTTGTCCATTCTTCTCCTTTGGAAGTTTCCCCTTCTACTGATGTGACCCCTGCTCCTGCTTTTTGTATTGAGGAGTCCTGTCCTTCTCCTTCAGCATCTATGGAGTCTGGTTATTTTTTAAGATCCTGCCACAAACCTGTTCCGGGTTTGGGTAAGTGTTCCTCGTCGGTGAGAAAAGGTAGAGGTCGGAAGACTAATCTATCCAAGGCTCAGTCCAGAGCCAAGGAGGATCTTCTGGGAGGTACTCAAATCACGATTGAACAGGCCCTTAGAGCGGAGATGGCCTTGAAGAAAGGTCGTTTATGAAGGTTATGTCTTTCAATTGTAGGGGGCTGGCTGGGCCTGGTAAGAAATCAGCCCTCATGAGGGTGTTAGCTCTTGAGCATCCTGATGTGTTATTGTTACAAGAGACTTTAGGTGTAGGGGTGGTGATTCAGGGGAAATTGGAAAGCTGGTTTCCTGGATGGTCATTTGTGACTTTGGATGCCAAAGGTAGATCTGGGGGACTGGCGGTGGGTTGGAAAAATAATTGTGTGAGGATGTTTAACTCTTGGGGAGCAGAGGCTGTGTTGGGTGTGGAAATGTTTTGTGCAGATTTGGGTATTTCTCTTACAGTTCTTAATGTCTATGGTCCTTATAATAATAGAGCTCAGTTCTGGGATTCCTTGTTTCAAAATCCATTGGTTAATGGGGATTCGGTTGTGTTGGGAGGTGATTTAAACTTTTCACTGGGGCATAATGAGGTTTGGGGTCCACATGCTCAGGCTGACTCCTTGGTGAGGTTTTTTGTGCAAAAATTGATGGTACAGGGACTGCTGGATATTGAACCTGTTAAACTTAAACCGACTTGGAGGAATAATCGGTGTGGGGCTGCTAGGGTGGCTAAAAGAATTGATCGCTTCTTGGTTGCTGAGCAGTTGGTAGACAGTTTTTTCTTGGTCAGACAATGGGTGGGCAGTGGGGGTCATTCCGATCATTTCCCTATCTTTTTTGAAGTTAAAAAGGGGCCCAACAATCCAGCGAGCCCTTTAAAATTCAATAAATGTTGGCTTCAGGAAGAGTCTTTCAAAAATATTTTTCTTTCTCATTGGGTTCCTTTTGGGAGGGAACATGATAGATCGGCTGCATTACAGTTTGCAGATAACATTAAACGTCTTAAGGTGCTGATCAAGGAATGGGCTATAGCGAAGAGGATTAGAGATGAAGGCGAACTGAAGTTTCTTGAAGATGCTCTCCTCCTGTTGTATGAAGGAGATGGAGGGGGTTTCTTATCTACTGAGTCAAAGGAGATTCTGGTCAGGTTGGAGGGCAGGCACAATACTCTTTTGTTGGAAAAAGAGGAAGCATGGAGATTAAAAAGTCGTGCGGTTTGGTTGGAAAGTGGAGACGATAACACCAAGTTTTTTCATGCATATGCGAGAGGTAGGAAGGTGGCAAATACTATTTGGAGTTTGCAGGATGAGGAGGGTTCTTCATATTTTTCTTTTGATGAAAAGGCTAGATGTGGGGTGACTCATTTTCAACAGTTGTTCAAAGCACCAGCTCAGGCTTCAATTGCAGAGATTATTCAACTAGCTCAGATGTTCCCTCATTTCGTGGATGAGGAGGGCAATGGGGAACTTATGAAGGTAGTTTCGGAAGAAGAACTTAAGATGGTTATGGGAAGTTTTCAAAAAGACAAAAGTCTAGGGCCAGATGGCTGGACTATTGATTTTTTCTGGCTCTCTTCGACATTTTGGGGATGGATTTGCTGCAGGTGCTAGAAGATTCAAGGTCTTCTGGTTGGATTCCGGCGAGTTTCAATACAACTTTCATAGCTCTTATCCCAAAGTCTGACAATGCCAGAACTCTAACTGATTTCAGGCCTATTTCTTTGTGCAATTGTGTTTACAAGATTATTTCAAAAGTTATAGCGGTTAGATTGAAGTCTATTCTTTCAGATCATATTTCGGCAGAACAGTTTGGTTTTCTGGAAGGTCAGCAGATCCATGAGGCAGTAGGGGTGGCTCAGGAAGGCCTTCATAGTCTTAAAGCAAGAAGGATGAAGGGGGATATTCTAAAAATTGATCTTTCTAAGGCCTATGATCGAGTTAGTTGGATTTATCTGAGGTTGCTTCTAACTCATCTTGGGTTTGGTATCAATTTTATAAGATGGGTTATGTCTTGTATTACTTCTGTTTCTTTCTCTGTTTTGATCAATGGTGCAGCTTCATCTTTTTTTCATGCAGAGAGAGGGCTGAGACAAGGTTGTCCATTGTCTCCGCTCCTCTTTCTTTTGGTTGCAGAAGGTCTAAGCAGGGCTTTAAGAGGAGCTCGTGCAGATGGTCGTTTTACTGGGATTCAGATTGCCCCTAATCTAAATATAACACATCTACTCTTTGTGGATGATGTTCTGATTTTTTGTTCTGGTACTAAAGGAGAATATAAGGTACTTAAGGAGATCCTGGATCTTTTCTCAAAGGCCACGGGTATGGAGATAAATGCTGGTAAATCGTCATTGACTACTCATATGTTAAGACCTGAAGAGGAGTCTAAACTTTTGAGGTTGTTTCCTTTTTCTTCAGCAGGTTTGGAAGTAGGACTAAAATATCTTGGATTTTCATTAAAAGCAAACAATTATAGGAAACAGGACTGGTTTTGGTTGATTAGAAAGGTTGAGAAACGACTGATGGTTTGGAGTCACAAGTGGCTTTCTAGAGCTGACAGATTAGTCTTGGTCAAAGCTGTTTTGGAGGAAATTCCGGTGTATTGGATGTCTTTATCCTGGATTCCGAAAGGGATCCTTGAAAGGATTAGGAGGATTTGTTTTAGATTTCTCTGGAGTGGACATAAAGAAGATCAGACTACTCCTTGGGTGAACTGGAAACGGATTGCTGTTCCAAAAGGATATGGAGGATGGGGTCTAAAGGATATTTTTCTGTTTTCCAAAGCATTGGTTGCAAAGGGAGGGTGGAGAATGTTAAAATCCTCCAGCCAGTGGACCCGGGTACTAAAACAGAAGTATCTTTATGGTGAGAGTCTGCTGGATTGGATTAGAAATCCCAGGAAGTCTCATGTAGGAGGCTCGGTTATTTGGAAAGCAATTGTTAACTCTTTTGATTTGATTGAAAATCACTTAGCTTGGGATGTGGGTAATGGGGAAAGTGTTATGATTGGTAGGGACCCATGGATGGGCAGTTTTCAAGAACACCTTCTTCCTCCTGATGTTATTGAGCTGTTAGGCCATCAAGGGGTTTTCATTCTAAATCAATTAGTTGTTCCAAGGCTTAATGAGCCATGGCTCCAACTGTGGAAAAGGGCTGGTTCTTTTGATTTGGGGGCTAGGGAGACTGTTATTTTGGATCAATATATTCGTGAGCTGGTGCGGGCTAACATTATACTCACGGATCATGATGATTCTTTGGTGTGGGAGGTTGATCCGGGGGGTGTATATTGTCCTAAGGCTGGGTATTTTGCTCTATGTTCTGGGTTGGCAGAAAGGGATGTAGAATGGTGGTGGAAGCCTCTGTGGAGGCTAAAATGCCCAGCCAAAACAAAGATGTTTATGTGGTGTGTTTTGTATAATAAGGCTCCAACGTGGGATGTTCTTCAAAAACGATCTTTTCAGGGTCCGGGATGGTGTGTTTTATGTAAATTGGCGATGGAATCTTCTTTGCATTTGTTCCTTACTTGTTCCTACATTACTGATGTCTGGAAGGAAGTTTCCATTTTGATTGGTTTTAATTGCCAGTGGGAAGGGGATAATGTTGGAGATGCCTGGCTTTCTTGGTGGAGGTCTTCAAATCTGTCACAGTGTAAATTACCATTGCTGGTCCTTTGGGGGGTTTGGTTGGCTCGTAATCAGGCTATTTTTAAGGATGTTTATTGCTCTCCGGCTATTACTGGTACTCTGTCAGTGGGTTTATATAATTATTTTCCAGAACGTATCAGGACTGGTAGAGCTCGAAGGATTGTTGCATTGGATATTGATAGATCTCTTCCGTGGGCTTTCTTTGATGGGGCAACCCAAAATAATATATGTGGCGGTGGTGCAGTTCTGTTCTTATCTGATTCTCATTACTTTGCTATGTCCTTGGGGCTTGGGGGAGGCACAAATAATTTTGCCGAATTAATGAGTCTTAAATTACTGCTGATGTTTGCATTGGAGAAAGGATGTACTTCTCTTAATATTTTTGGGGATTCTTTGAATGTTATCCACTGGATCAATCATACACAAGAGTGTAGGAATTTGAGATTAGATCATATTATATCTTCTATTCGACAGCTCCTCCTCCGTTTTGATTTCTTTTCATGCCGACATGTATACAGGGAAAATAACCAGGAAGCGGACAAAGCTTCCAAGGAAGGGCTCCGGTTGCACATGGGCACTTGGTTGGTGACAGAAACTAATGAAGGCATTTTACAGTATTTTTATCACAGACCTTTTTTTTGATGTTATTTGAGTTAGCATCACAGTTTGATCACTTGAGTTGACAGTTCCTTGCTATATTATGACTGTTTTTTGCCGCAGGTTGTTATATCCTTGATCACGGTTTATTGCTGGAATATTATATGTTTGCAGTCATAGTTTTGATTGTATATAGATGTCAGATGATATGATCACGTTGGCAGTTTTTGGATCTAAGTTTCTTTTGGGATATTTATGCTCGCTGTGTATACTGAATTGGGGTTCAGACTTATTTAAAGTTGACAGATGCTACAGTTTTTGCACATTGGCGGTTTTTCCAGTGGTTATTTGGCTGTATATTTCGGATTTTTATGTCTGAACAGATGTGTTTTCCTGTGGATAGTTCATGACACTTTCAGTTGGTTCAGATGGGTTTTTTGCTGACAGTATTGATCTTGTTGTTCATCACAGTTTGATCATTTTTGAGCTGACAGTTCCTTGCTGTATGTCAGTTTTTATTGCTGCGGGTTTTTATATCCTTGCTCACTGTATATTGCTGGAGTTTACATATGCTCTGATAGTATATAGCCAGATGCTATGATCATGATGGCAGTTAATGGATCTCATCATTGGGATATTTATGCTCGTTGTTTCTGGAGTATATGGATTTTACAGTGTTTTTTGATGTATATATCGGATTTAGTTTTTATGAGTTCTGGTTTTTTGGACAGATCATGACACTACAGTGATTTCATATGGTTGTATGCTGTCAGTATTTTGGAGGAATGATATCTCTATATATCATTATATTTTCAAAAAGCCTATGTGCTTGCTTTTTTGTTTTTTTCTCTTTACAGAAGACTGGATAGTCTATATTTTGGATCCATTTTTTTGGATTTTGGAATTCACCTGGATGTGAATATACTGAATGTAATTTTGATCTCGAAAGATGAATAAAAATTACGCTTTTTTTTCTTGGAAAAAAAAATAGGTTAAGATAATTTAATAATTATTATTAATAAACCAACATGTTTTAATAAACTATAAACAAAACAAAAAATTATAACATAATATAATACAAATTTTAATAAAACATAGGTTAATGTGGCCATCATGGGCGTCCCAACCACCCCTAGGGGAGGGAAAAGGAAAGGTATTTTAGCAATAGGGTGACCAGAGGCAGGATAGCTTCCCCAAGAAGACATTGAACTAGCGGAAGTAGATGGCTCTCCCGTGCAGTGAATAGGTGCTCCACATTGCGGTGGATTTGGCATTTTGTAAACACATAAGATAATAATATTTAATTTTAAAGAATATTAAGAAAATAGTAAATAATAAATTTATAAATATTTATAAATAAAATGAATTAAAACTAATTAAAATACAATAAATCAAAAAAACTTAATTTCTAACCTAAAAAACCCTAGTGTCAGCTACTTATGGATTGTTTTATATTTATATGGATTGGATATTTAAATATCATCCCAGGCATCGATAATGTCCTGAATATGAGCCAAGGATGGCTCAAAACATAGACACTAAACCATCATCTACCGCAGACTCTCCACAAGATGCCATTAACCTCTACTACGGATTCTCGGCCAAAACCATGTTACCACTACTCTGCCACTAATCCTTCCACTTGAGAGTAATCTCCTTGCTGAATTTCTTTAGCACAGAGCATGCCCCTTATAACTTCTTTATTCTTCCAAGCCCAACCTAATGTCCTTTGTTGGTGGCCATGCCATTTACAACTTAAACAGGTTGACATATTGCTTGAAACAGGTTGTGAATTGCATAAACAGGTGTTAAACAACAGTATGCAAGTCAACATTTTAGCCTTCCAACTGGCCTGGAAACCAGCCAAATAAAATGCATTAAATGCCATCTAATTACTAGGTAGTGAAATTATGATTATTGTCCCATATCAACCAACCCACAACCACTTAGATTCTCTAGTTCGTAAGGACGCCCTGTTATCCACTAAGTTTCACTTAGTGGACTTTTCAAGTGAACCACCAAAGATCGAAACAAATCAATTCTTCTTACTCAGTGCTTAGGAAGTTCCATGGTTTCATCAGGGCCAGTTGTGGTCCCTTTTTCACATGTTTACATCCCCTCGGGGGAATTTTATTAAATGACATAGAATGATGGTTTATTTTTGTAAAAGGATTGGCCTTCTTAGGACTTGGTCATCAAGGTCATCATCCTTGAGTGTTTTTTTCCCTTGTCGATTATGTGATGCGTTTTTTAAGCGACATATAATTTTCGAGTTTTTCACTCAAAATCCTCCAAAGTCGAGATGATGAAATTGGTGATTATGTATTAAAAGGTTATTAAATGCTAGGGTCTATGTATTATACCATGCTAGTCATAGTCCCAAAGTTTCATGGACATGTGGTAAGTCTTTCATAATGATTTTATATTTTTTAGTTTTTTAATAAAATCATCGATAGGGTGTATTTTAATTGAAAAGTTCAAAAGGTCATAACATTGGGCCTATGGAGCCAATTTAGTCATGGGGGTGATGGTTTTTGGGCACAGAGTACCCACTTAACCCTTAAACCCACTTTCAAGAGTCAAATTAGTAATTTTCAATTATTAATTTTGATTTTCCCTCCAAAATGACTCAGATGGTTAAATAAATGAAACAAATGAAGAAAACCCAATTCCTAAATCAAAGGAAACTTGTCTAGGATTTCTATATGAGGTATCAAGGAGGTTAAGGATCTTGTCTAGAGCATTAATGAATAGGTTGGAGCATCTACAGTCAATAAGAGAGAGGCTCCTACTTGTCTCCTTCAAAGGAGGGTGCATTCTCCTCATGGAGGGAACATTCCTCCACATGGAGGAGTTGGTTGGAGAGGCGGAGGCTTCACAAAGAAAATGGGATACCTCATGAGAGGTGGAAGCCTCCTCTACCATGAATTCAAACCTCCTCCCACCATTATCTCAACCCCCAAAACCAACTCACACTTGGAAAATTTGCCCCTCTGGGGTTTTTGCTCCATTTTTGCTATAAAAGCGAGGCTTTCTTCCTATTTGAGAGGATGTATTGAACCTCTACCCATTGTACTTTTGTTGCTGATATTTTTTAATAATAATAAACTCTTTGGAGGCTAGTCTTTGTGATTTCATTGTGAGCTTGTGACTTGGTCAAATTTGAGGTGAAATCGATTGAATCTCATGCATTGTTTTTGTCAAGTAATGTGTTTAGACCTTGTTTAAATTAAATAAGTATTTTATGTTTTCAATTTACTTATTTGAATTTAATTCTCATCATTTTGTAGGAGCAACAGAATTATAGCTGGTTATACTTATGCTCTCCTATTTTTTTGATTGATGAGATTAACTAGATCTAACCTTGTTTATATAAGTAATTGTCTAGTTTTTGCAGGTTCATCTCAGGTAGAAGGGGATTGGAGCTCGGTTGCATCCACTTCTCTTTTACAATAGCCATATTTCTGTGCTTAACATATTTATTTTGCAGATCCCTCTCTCTTTCACTTCTTTCAAGCACGCACTTGGGGTTTTCACTCTTCTTCTCTAAAAAATTCACTCTTTTTTCTTGGTTACGGTTACTTCATGCTTAGAAAAATTGGATAGATCATTATGATATATGAAATATGATTTTAAATTAGGCATCTATATCATATCTAGATTCATTTTAAAAGCTTCATCTTAAACTAGATCTGATTTAGTCTCTCAAAGTTCTATTTTTAATAAAAAAATTACAATTTTTTGAGCATTTTGAGTAGTGTAGATTATGCATTTGTTTTGATTAATTTGAAACATTCTAATTCTTGATGTATTTGTAACTTTGGAATGTATTCACTTGTATATATTATGTATTGTACCCCGATGTTTATTCTGGGAAGTGTCTGTAATGTATTTGAGTCATGTCATGCCCCAATGTTCCTATTGGGAGATTCAATAATGTAAACAAGTCATGTAAAGTCATTGTGGGTAACCCTCCTATTGATCAAGGGTTAAAGTCCCCAGAGTTGTGGGGCACTAGGGTTACTAGACTCTCCTAGAGATGTCGGCCCTAGTAATTAATTGTTAAGTGGGGCCGACATGTTAAAGTGGACATTAAGTGAACGGAAGAATATAAATAGAGAGTGAGCCTCTCTATTTATCACACACACACACACTCACTGGGGTGCATGAGTGAGAGAAGAAGAAGATGGGATCAGAGAGAGAGAGACTACTGCTATCGGGAGAACATATTTATGTTTTCAGGTTTTACTTATGGTGTTGATTCTATCTCTGAGGAAGTTTCGGGGTTTTCTCCTTTATGGTTTCCCCGAGGAAAATCTTTGTGTCTATTGTCTCTTGTGTTTGATTGTTGTGCTTTTTATTCTCTCAGTTGAAGATCCTAATATAATGCTAGCTTGAATGATAAAAATCTAACATGGTATCAGAGCTAACCTGAGAATAAAACATTGTGTAGCTGCAGAAGCTAGGGCTTCTTACTTTTTGGGTCTCTCTCCATAATCCATCAGCAAAAGTATGCTAGGCTGACTCTCTATTAAAGGGCGCATTTTTCTGTTGAAGCGGAATTCGACTCCGAGCATTTTCAATTTTTGGTGCGGGAAATTAGGGCTTCTTACAAAAGAGGAATTTTTGAGTGAGCCCAGCATAGGATTACTCTCCTCATCAAAATTGAAGTTTAGAGACCTAGGTCAATATTTTTTGGTTGGGTATAACTCCAGGAAAGTCAAACCCTAGTTTGACCCCGGGCCGAAAAAAACCCTAAAATACTAAAACTGATACGTTTTGGTACATTTACTATATATCGGTTTTGGAGAAGGCTCAGGAGCTAAAAGTTTCATAGGACGAAGATAAAATCCGGATTTAGACTGTATCCAAATTTCAGACTCATATTCACTATATTCTAGGAGATATGATCCCTTCAAGTTAGGGTTCGAGCCTCTTCCAAGATTCATCCCTAAACATGACACCTGGGGAGAATTGCTATATCTCGGGCTACAAAGGTCCAAATGAAATTGATGAAGATTTTAAAGAAAGGGAATGGACTTTAATTTATTTGGTAGAATTTTCAGACCCCGAAGATGAAATAGTGACACATGGTAGTCCGTACAACTTCGCTATGTTGAACAGTCCTAAAACAGGTCACCTTGGGAAAACGATCATAATTCCCAATTGGTGAAACCAATTCTGATGAAAAATGTGGTATTGAAACAAATATAGGTGAATCTACCTTAGTGCGAATTTTCAAACACATTGGAGCATTAATTTTATAGATACCACAGAAACAATATCAGGCATTTCTACAGAAGAAATTGGTAAACTAGGGCTTCCTATTCCGAGAGCTTCCCTCCACTATTTTCAGAAAATGAGTACATTTGAAATCTCACCTTGAAGAGGTATATATTTATATCCAATCATATTTGAAAGATTCAAAGTTTTGAAAATTAGGGTTTCCCTGGCAAGCCCTAGATCAGCCAGCTCTGGAACCAGGACAGACACCTCAAATCAGTAAGATCTAATCTATTGCTATTTTCATTTGAGGTTCTCATTTCAAAGTGATATATCACATCATCTTGATGACAAGCTTGGTGAAGTTGACAACTTCCAATCATGGAAGTATATGATTTCTCTGAAGAAAATGAATTGGACACCTACATAGTAGAGAGGTTCCAGTTCTAGAGGGAGATGAGGCTAAAAGCCTTACACAAGAAGAACTTGGTCAATGTGAAGAAGATCATTGTTGATTCAATCATGGATCACCTTATACCATAAGTGTCTTCCCTATAGACACCAAAAGAGATGCTTGAATCCTTGACCAAGCTATTTTAAAGGAAGAACGTAAATCAGAATATGACTTTGAGAGAACAGTTGAAGAATGTGAAGATCCAGAATGCAGAGACCATACAGTCATACTTTACGAGGGTCTCTCAAATCAAAGAACAAATTGTAGCAGTAGAAGAATAAGTGGAGAATGCAGAAGTGGTGATAGCCACCTTGAATGGCCTCCCAAGATCATGGAATTCATTCATGCAAGGAATGTGTTCCAGAAGGAAGTGATTACTTTCAACAGACTCTGGGAAGAGCACACACAAGAAGAAGCTTGACTCATAATAAGAGAAAAGAAGATGGGAAGATCAAGCTCTCACCATCCAAAGAAGATCCCTCAAGCAATGAGGAATCTGAAGAACTCAACTCTTGAAGAACCTCTTATCCATCTTAGCATTTGGATAAGAAACGATGCTATTACGAATGAAGAAGATGATGAAGCTGAAGGCTCAAGAAGGATTCTACCCACGAAACAAATAAAGATAACTATTCAATTGTCATTTCATGATATTGTTTTTGTTATGCATTTGTTTATATTCAGTTGATGTATTATGCATGATAGAATGTTTGCATTAATGACAGTATACTACTAATATGCATGTGATGGGTAAGTAGATCATGGTGCTATACAACTCTCCATTGCTTCTTATCTAGAATGAAACCTCTTTGCTGACATATTGGATTAGTGCACAATCTCAATGTTGTCCTAGTAGAGATGGAAGGCATCTAGAAAGCTTCCGTGAGATATGGATGAATGTTGTATTGGATAAAATAGTTGCATAATCATATATCTTGATGCAAAAGAATTTTTCATTATGAATATATCTTATGAATTGTTTCTAACCATACAACTAATGCATTTGACTCGTAGGAAAGATCGCGTAAAATCGCCTACAAGCAAAGAAGGATGAGACTTGTTCCGAAGAACAAGTGATGACAGTTCAAGATGAAGAATAATATGATGAATGCAGCAACATCATTGATGCAGAACCTTCCAGCCATGAAGAAGTAACCAAGAAGAAAGGGAAGACTAGTTCAAGAAGAATGATGTCTAGGATGCAACATCAAAGACCTGTAGGGAAGTCAATAGTATCTTCCATATGAATCTACAAAATCCAACATGCAGTAGATGACAACATCATGGGATACAAGGCTGGACTCGTAGCATGAGTCTTCTCATGAAAAGAAGGCATAGACTACGAAGAGACATTTGCAGCCACTAGAATTTAAGACACATGACAGGCAGAATCATGTGTGCAAATGAAAGAAGGCCTTGTATGAGCTCAGAAGACACCCATGGGATAACACATACATGATGAGCTTGATGAAGATCTTAACCTTTGCTACAAGGTTGAAGATGAAAGCCTATAGAGGATGACAAGCTCACAGATGGGTGTGACAAGAATTTTTGAAAAGGTTCAAGATAGAGGATCTTGGTATCCAGTGACCCTAGATGGATACATAGAATATTAGTAGTAGAGGAAGCTACTTGTCACTCCGGTATAGAATGTTTCATTGCATAGAGTACGAAAGACAGAGGGAGAATGATGCTTCACTTCAGAGGGAGTGACTGCAGAAGATCCTGAGTTTCAACATGGTATGATAGGATGGACAGATTACTGATGACTCTAGGATTTACTAAGAGTAAAGTGGATTCCAACCTTTGATTCAAGGTTGAAGGTGGAAGACCAGTGATGCTCATGTTATATGTCGATGACTTGTTCCTGACAGAAAAGAGGAACTCGTTAAAGTTGCAAGATAGATACTTGCTGTCGAGTTCGAGATCAAATACTTGGATATGATGCACTACTTTCTAAGCATGGAGGTGTGGCATAATATCCCTGGGACACCTATGGCATTGTACCTGAAGCTATTGAATGCTGCTTCATCAGAGATGGTTGATGCTATGATGTATAGTCAGATGATTGGTTCCTTGATGTACCTGACGAATACAAGACCAGATATTTGCTTTGCTATGAACACCTTGAGCCAATTCCTGACAGATCCGAGACATGTTCACTTGATTGCTGCAAAGCATATTCTGAGGTACCTGAGGGGTACAGTTGATTATGGACTCAAGTATGAGGCTAATCAAAATATTAACCTAGAGGGTTATGTTGATTCAGACTGGGTAGGCAGTGCCATCGATAGGAAGAGAACTTCAGGGTGTTGCTTCAGTATGGGATCAGGTGTGATATCTTGGTTTAGTAGGAAGCAGTCTTGTGTGGCACTGAGTACAACTGAAGCAGAGTATGTTGCAGCTTATTCAGCTAGTTGTGAGGTAGTATGGCTAAGGAAGCTACTGTCTGATTTATTTGATCTCCAGTTGGATGCTACTTGTATATATTGCGACAACCAGAGTTGTGTGAAGTTGTCTGAGAACCCGGTGTTCCATGACAAGTCAAAGCATATGGAGATCAAATATCACTATATCATGGATATGGTGTAGAGAGGAGTAGTGAAGCTCTAGTATGTTGTGATGGACGAATAGATAGTTGATGTGTTGACTAAGCCATTGGCTAGAGTGAAGTTTGAGTACTTCAGGGAGAAGCTTGGTTTTCTCCAGATCGAGGTTCCCTCCAAGGGGAAGTGATGAGTCCGTGATCCATTCTGACATGGTGAGAGGATTGGTTCCTTCCATGGTAAGATGTAAGGGCTGAGCCATTCTATCATGGTGAGAGGATTGGTTCCTTCCATGTCAGATATGAGTGTTGAGCCATTCTGAGGTCACTGTGAGATGTGTTCTCACATGATCATATATAAGCATTGAATTCCATTCTCTGGGAGAATGGAGGCACCTAGTCAATTACCAGGAATACTCAGCTTGGAGATGAGGTCCATTCTGATGTGACTGTGGGATGTGTTCCCACATGATCAGATGCAAGTACAGAGCCATTCTGACATGGGGGAAGGTTGTGGCCTCCCATGGTTAGATGTAAGTGTAGAGCCATTCTGACATGGGATCAGGCTGGGCCCTCCCATGGTCAGATGTAAGGGCTGATCCATTCTAACATGGGGGTAGGTTGGGTCCTCCCATGGTCAGATGGAAGTGTAGAGACATTATGACATGGGGGAAGGCTGGGCCCTCCCATGGTCAAATGTAAGGGCTGAGCCATTCTGACATGGCGGCAGGCTGGGCCCTCCCATGGTCAGATGTAAGGGCTGAGACATTCTGACATGGGGGTAGGCTAGGCCCTCCCATGGTCATATGTAAGGGCTAAGCCATTCTGACATGGGGACAGGCTGGGCCCTCCCATGGTCAGATGTAAGGATTGGTTCATTCTGACATGGGGGCAGGTTGGGCCCTCCCATGGTCAGATGTAAGGGCTGGGCCATTCTGACATGGTGGTGGATGTGTTCCTCTCATGGTCAGATATAAGTGTTGGACGGGCCTTTCTGACAGAGTCAGATATAAGTGTTGAAGAAGATGAATACCTACTTGGAGGCTAGGCCTACAACTAGCATGAGAAGGGGTTGGCTCTGTAGAACTTCCTGTGATGAGAAGAATCAAGAGATCGCACCAGTAATGATGATCCAGCAGTGATGATCTAGATCGAGTGATGATCCAGATCCAATGATGATGATCTAGATCCAGATAAATATGACTTGAAGATGAAGATGATGAGAACTCAACAATGATCCAGATGATACAAAGAAGAAGACTTGTGTTGATGAATTGTGTCGAGAGAATACCTTCCTAGTTAAGAGGGAGTGTTGATGTATTTGTAACTTCGGAATGTATTCACTTGTATATCTTATGTATTATACCCCTATGTTTATTCCAAGAAGTTTATATAATGTATTTGATTCATGTCATGCCTTGATGTTCCTATTGGGAGATTCAATAATGTAAACAAGTCATGTAAAGTCATTGTGGGTAACCCTCCTGTTGATCAAGGGTTGAATTCCCCACGGTTGTGGGGCACTAGGGTTATTAGAATCTCCTAGAGATGTCGGCCCTAGTAAGTAATTGTTAAGTGGGGTCAACATGTTAAAGTGGACATTAAGTGAATGAAAGAATATAAATAGAGAGTGAGCCTCTCTATTTATCACACACACACACTCACTCACTGGGGCACATGAGTGAGAGAAGAAGAAGTTGGGATCAGAGAGAGAGAGACTACTTCTATCGGGAGATCATCTTTATGTTTTTGGGTTTTACTTTTAGTGTTGATTCTATCTTTGAGGAAGTTGCGGGGTTTTCTCCTTTATGGTTTCCCTGAGGAAAATCTTTGTGTCTATTGTATCTTGTGTTTGATTGATGTGCTGGTTATTCTATCAGTTGAAGATCCTAATATAATGCTAGCTTGAATGATAAAAATATAACACTAATATATTTAACTCATTGGTATTTAGAAGGTTTTGAGAAAAGGTGGAAGAAATACTATTCAAATTTCAAGTTTCGGGTCACCCAAGACATCAAAAACTCCATCCTCCATCCCTTTTCTTCTTTCCTTTTCTCTCCCATCGGCACTGTAATCCTTTCAATCCTTTTCAAGGATCAAAGTACAATAATAATTCATATTGTTATCATATTGTAAATTCATTAATAAAGAAAGCAAGTGGGCTAGACAGTGCCCACACGCCATCCCCTGTGGGAGGATTCATAGTCTCCTTCATGGTTTTCATTTTACTATTCAACACATGCACACACTCTGCCTTCTAGAAATGTTGTATAGTTTAGTTGTTTTTCTTTGATTTCATCTTTAAATTCCATACCTAACTCATTTCCATGAAGGATTCCCTCGCCACCAACCAAAGGATTTTTGTTGATTATTGGTGGATGATCAAAAAGTGACACATAGTTGTGGTTTAATTTGTCACTAGTGTATTTGATTCTGCAAGCATCTTTTTCTTCATCAAATTGGAATAAACATTTTGTCTTAAAATAGTCGATGCTCTTTCCCTCTACGGGATTTTCCTAGTCATTGGGGAATCAAAAGCAGTTTTCGACACTCTCTAAATTCCTCACATTAATCTAATAATCATTAATAAAATAAACTACTCGAAAAAACATTACAAAGATCTAGCATACGATAGTTGCCATTAGTGGGCAAATTTTTTGAAGGAAGTGGGAACCACTTAGTAGCGACCTCGAGATATAGTGAGGCTACATCTGTGTTGGTGTAGTGTTGGACATCTTCTCAGAGACTTTGATTCAGCCCACATTTTTGAGTGAGGAACCACTTTCATCATCTTCCAAATATATGCTCAGTACTTTCAGTATATCGAGAATCCCCTTCCCGTAACTCAACTCATATTTTAATAATTAAAACTGATCAAGACACATTGCAAAACATTTTATTTCAACAACATTATTTTACCTTGACTCCATTAGCACTGATCTTATTCACATTTATTTCAATTTGCTTGTGTTGATGTTATGCTGCTGGAATATTTATTTAAATTTGCAAACAATCTTGTCTCAGTAATTTTACTTCAAAAAACTCCTAAACAATTTACTTCCATCATCAACGACTAAAACTTAAGAGCCTTAGACAACTCTTTCTTAGGGACCACCCCCTTGGCATCGTTAGGAGTTTTTCCTAAATGGGGGATTCAATATCAATTTATAGTACTTGACTCGAGACTTTCCCCCAAAGACACACCTAGAAGCTTGAATATTTCCGTTGTGCTTAACCCCTAGGTGTGTGAAAGGCGACAAAATTCCCAACAAGTGTCGACATGCATTATGTAAATAGTTGCATATCTGAACCAAGTCTTGTAGGTAGAATTGGTTAACAAAAGGTTTAGTCCAGATGGAGCCTCATTCATATACAAACATATATGTGTGTGTGTGTGTGTGTGTGTGTGTGTGTGTGTGTGTTTAAGTATATATAATAAACTAGAAGCAAGTTGTTTCTTGAGAGGACCTCTATAAAGATAAGGGTCCATGTCAGGCAGAGAACCCCACCACATTGTTGAGAGTCAACACAGAATGGGAGATTTCCATGCTTAAAGGTCTCAACCATGAGATATGCCTGATGATTGTGCAGTTCTTGTGTAGATGTCTAGCTACTGTTTAGTGTTCATCTCACTTTTGCGCCTATGCAGTCTCAGACTAGCTGTATGTGTTATGTTTATTGTTCATTTCATTTTTGTTTTTGCTTCAATATTCAAATTAATTATTTACAATTATAAATGCTTGCAACAACATGGTTCCATGAAAACATCTAGTTTCAACCAAGACTTGGTCATTAAGAAAGGGGAAGAATTTCTATGATTGACATGACAATACCAGTCAAACAAAATATCCGCACCGACATGAACTACACGAAGTCGAACTGAACAATCATAATAAATGCAATAATACAAGTGACATTTTTCAAATTTTGTATGCACTTACTCACTTTAAGGGCATACACATACTCATGTTTGCTAAACTATAATATAGGAGAATAATTCAATGTTAATAAATTTTTTTAATTATTATATTTATTTTTATAAATGTCAACATAGAGTTTGATGATGATTATTTATATCAGAAAAATGTCATACACCAATTCATAGTTTAGTTATGTTCATTTAATGTTTAGTTGGATTATAATTTAAAAATTAAATTATTATTGTATATATCATATTAACAACCTAAAAAAAATTAGAACACTAACTTTAATTAGATTTCAATTCAATCCTATATATCATGGTATAAATATCCCAAAAATAAACTGTGGCCCAAAAATAAAGTGTGTTTAGGATAGGTTAAGTGCCAAAGTCAATAGTCAATTCGTTTAACATAATGGCAAAATGACATACACAAAAATAATGCAAGTACAAAAAAAAATGTGTACAACTTTATATGTCAGCTTGTGTCTCTTTTTATTACTAGAGTTTTTCCACATCAAATGATATGAATAATAAGTGGAAAAATAAAGAGAACTGCCCTCATTTGTTATTCTTTTCAAAGACAAAATAATTTTTCTTTCTATTACAATTATGTGGCAAGAATATCATATTTATATAACGTATGCCTTATATCGATAACTGTTATCAATTGAGGGGACATTGTCACCTCGTGGCTCTTGTTTTTCATGCAACCACATATATATTGTTGTCAATAAAAATATTAAAACAACATGGACTTTGAAATAGGTAACAAGTGACTAGATTGATTGGTAAAGTGAGGTTGTGGATTTCTTTTGTAGGTTGGGTGGTTGGGGCAGTTGGCTATCAATGTCCCCAACCAGGATGAAAACCCATGACTATATGTACATGACACCTACGAGAGTGTCAAAATTTCCAATAATGAAAAAAAAAATGAGGTTGTTATTATTTCTCACTAAAATTTAAATCTCATAGATACATCTTTGTTTTTTTATAAGCTAATGCATACCCACAAGTAAATAATCTAATACCATTAGAAATATATACAATTCTTTCATGATAATATAATGAACCCCTCCAATCAAAACCTAACTAAAAGGTACTTACTTATTATTAAAAAAAAGTAATGTCATAAAAATGTATTACTTCATTATAATATCACATATTGAATCATGCCCTCATATAAATATATACATACCCTCCCTCGTGTGTGTATATATATATATATATCATTCTTTTTTGGGTAATATGTATAATTGAAATATACATTGTAAATTATATATATATATATATATATATATATATATATATATATATATATATATACTTACAAGTTTCAAACCAGTAACCTTACGCAAAGAGTATCTTAACACTTGTCCATTCACAATCTATTCTACAGTCATAAGCTAAATAAATTGTTTCTTTTATATATAATATATATAGCCCCAAGGGATAGCTTAATTGGTTGGTGCTTCCAAGTCCAAGAATGGAGTAGTCCAAGTTGGAGGTTAGGCTTAGAGAAGCCTCTATCTTCTACAACTAGGGAAACTAGACCAATCACAGAAAATAACTTGTCTACAGGAATCCAAAAAAAGACTTTCATGTTAAGCCATTTCAACCCTAGTTCAAATTCCTAATGACTTCAAAAAAGCATTTATGGTAGGCAAAAAAACTAGCTATACTATCAAATTTGTTAGTAGACATAAGTAAACTATTCAAAAAATAAAATGTACTTAATATTCATTCGGGATAGGCATGACTAAAACCTTAGCTCCTAGAGGATCTTGGTTATATTGTCCTATCTTATAGCGTGATTTGTCACACCTTATGCATCATGTCTTGATAGCCTTTCCTTGTCCCCATGCAAACTCACTATACCCCCCTTACTCAGTATAAACTTGATGCTTCCATTTAACCCTTTAAAAGACATTTTTGAAAGCACACACCGGTCAACAGCTATGCATCTCGAGTATACACAACTTGCATCATTATAGCTCGTGTACATCGGGTTTTGTACTCAAAATCAAAAAATATTTGGAATTCTCCTCATCAAGTAACGAATAGCTTGATCGTTGGCCTTCCATATGTCTGGAAACGCTCCGATTCGACCCTCCATTTCCCATTTGAGGGTTATATATTGAGGCATTGTGAAGCATTGAGGCAGGAGAAATTTTGAGAGTATAGCAAAATTTTACCCCATTTCCATATACTTGAGTCTACATCCTTTTGTCCTTGTTAATAGAACTTTTTGTGTTCATCTCCCAAGCTCTACATTCTCTTTGTGAGCTTTCCCCACTATGGAGGATTGAAGTGGTGGAGGAACTTGGTTTCTCCGTTCTGATAGAGGTTGTCACATTGTATCTATGTTTTCACATTAATATAAATATCCATTTCTCATCCAAATTTCATGTGCAATTGTTTATAAGGCTAACATTTAATATATTTTATGCTTGGATATATATTTGTTATTATTAAATTAAGCACATAGATATGTGGACAAACACACAACTCAAAAGATAGATCACACAATTTACTCAACAATTGAAGAATGAAACAGTGCAAAAATGGCTTGCAACTGTGAATGCTTTCATTAATGAAAAAGTAATTGGATAATAATTACAATGTAATACACTGGTATTAATAACTAGTAAATTCGAATTCATGAGAGAAGAATTCGAATTGAATGACTCTACCTTACTGCATGGATAACTAAACATGTCTAAATCATTATTGGAGCTCAACTAGTTAGCCCCAGTTGCATCAATCAGTGCACCAGTCAGTTAGAATCAGTTAACTAGCCTAACTGAGTGTGGTAGGTGAGGAATTGCGCCTTCCCACATGCAATCAATCAATGACTGGCGCTAACTAAATGTAAATGGATGTAACTGAATGTAACTGACTCCTAACTAGGCTTAACTAGTCACTAACTGAACTCAACTGAAGGAGGTTGGTTCTGGCATTCCTAGTGGCTCCTAAATTGTAGGGATTGATCTAGGAGGATTCTAGACTGATGCATGAAAGTGAAATCAATGGAAGTTGGCCTCAATTAGTGTTCCCCACACTTTAGTAACTAGTACATGTGCCCCAATTAGGCCAAGTGGACCCAATGGTGCTAGTGACTAAAAATAGACTGAAAGGAATCTGGATTTAGACATACTCCAGATTTAGACATAATTGACCAAATTGGACAAGGGAGGATTATAATCATAAACCCCCCTGAATGCTAACTTGGAAAATTTGTGGGCCCTGGTTACTAATACCATAGGTCACCCATTACAGTTAAAGCAAAGTAAAGTAACTACTTAATACAAGGAGCTGGGGAAAAAACCACATTGGAAAAATGCCCCCCCTCTTACTAAGCAGGTAGAATCAGGATCAATCTGGTTCTTCTGTGCACAGGTATCCCAGGGCCTGGCATGTGAACCACTCCATCATTATTGCTGGAGGAATCTTCTGCTTTGGAAGAAGAATAATATGCTAAACTAAATCAGAAATATAGACAGCTGCTGGATGAAAACTGGACCCATGTAGAGCAACTGAAATCAATTGATAAGTGAGAAAAGGTTCTTGAGGATTCAAAACATGTGAGGAACACTCAAGAAACTTATATGTTTCAGCCATGAACAGCAAACCATGAGTGGTAAAATCAGCCGCAAGTGTTAGGAGCAAGTGTCCAGGCGGATGCAAAATGTCTTCCTCTTTACTAGTTCTGTGAGGAGATGAGCATGTGACCAAAGGTAGAGAAGCCCTGGCACTATGGAGAGCGAGTGCTTGAGCTCCATAATCTGATATAGCTTCAGAAATAAATTATTATTCACAAATTAAAATATCATCAACCTCATAAGAGGAAACTAACACCAAATCCCCAGCAAAAAATTTGAAGAAGAATTGTGGTACTTGTTTTTTCACACCGAAATTGGTGAGAGCAGCTATAATCATGACTAAAAGCTCTTGGATTTTAAAATTTGAACCAAATAATATCAGATCATATCTAAATAATATCATATCAGATCCAAATAAGTTCATATGAGATCCAAAAGTGTGGAATGAAATCAAATCCCTAGCAGCAGTTTTGAAGGAGACTTGCGGTACTTCTTTCTTCACAAAATTGATGAGAAGAGCTACAAGTAGTACTGAAATATCATGAACTTGAAATATTGAACCAAGCAATATCAGATCAGATCCAAATAATATCATATCATATCCAATAAGGTTCATTTAGATCCAAAAGTATGGTCCACCGAGATGGTAAATGCACAGTGTTCTTCTTCTTCAAAATTCTGAATTTTGGTGCATGCAATCCTGCAAGAATTTGCTTGAAGATCTAGATCAAGGGGAGAAAATGCATCACTCTGCTAATCTGATATTGTTTCCAAAATATCCAAGGTATTACATATTTTCACACCAGCAGCAACATTAGAGGGAGAGAAATCAAATTTCTCTTCACTTTCAGAAGCAATTACTGGAAAATTTTGCACAGAATTCAAAGAAGAATCATTGGAGGAGGACTTTGCTTCTTCTTCATCTTGAACAAATTCATCAAAGAGAGTAGAGGTCGAGAATTTTGGATCAAGAACTATTATGGTGCTAGATGTTCTCTCCAAAGTGCTATTATGATCCTCATCAATCTTTCCAAAGGTTCTGTCCAATCTTGTCCAGAGTTCCTTTGGGTCTTCAATAGATCTACCGAGGTAGCACAAAGCTAGGAGAAAGAGCCAATGCTATTGTTCCAAAAGCTCCATCACATTCATTCAGCTAGTCATTCTCACTCTCAAAAGACTCTTCACCGAGTCCAATAGACACCCCATAGAGACCTTGTCTCTTCAGAGATGCAATCATCTTCATCTTCCAGTCCGAATAGTTTGTGAATAGGGTGAGAAGAGGAACTGATGAATCCATTCGAAGTTGTACCCACAATTACACAAAAAGACAAAGTAAGGTCGGAAAATCTGCATATTTTAGGTTTTCATCGCACCCAGCATAGTTGATCAAGAAATCTTGATCAACAATTCCTTCACTTGGGGTATTAAGTGGTAAACCTTCAGCTTCTGGTGCAGTGCTGGAAGGACCAATTTTGTTAAAAAAAATGATCCAATAGGAGATCAGTGGAATGGAGAAGTGCCTTGTCCTACTGAGGCTCTAATGCCATATTAAATTGAGCACATAGATCTGTGGACAAACACACAACTCACAAGATACATCACACAATTTACTCAGCAATTGAAGAATGAAACAATGCAAAAATAGCTTGCAACTATGAATGCTTTCATTAATCAAAAAGTAATTGGACACTAATTACAATGTAATGCACTGGTATTAATAACCAGTCAATTCGAATGCATGAGAGAGGAATTCGAATTGAAAGACTCCACCTTACTGCATGGATAACTCGACATGTCTAAATCATTATTGGAGCTCAACTAGTTAGCCCCAGTTGCCTCAATCGGCTCACCAGTCAGTTAGAATCAGTTAACTACCCTAACTGAGTGTGGTAGGTGAGGAATTGCACCTTCCCACATGGAATCAATCAATGACTGGTGCTAACTGAATGTAACTGGATGTAACTAAATGTAACTGACTCCTAACTAGGATTAACTAGTCACTAATTAAACTCAACTGAAGGAGGTTGGTTTCGGCACTCCCAGTGGCTCCTAAATTGTAGGGATTGATCTAGGAGGCTCATAGACTGATGCATGCAAGTTCAATTAGTGGAAGTTGGCCTCAATTAGTGTTCCCCACACTTTAGTAACTGGTACATGTGCCCCAATTAGGCCAAGTGGACCCAATGGCACTAGTGACTAAAAATAGACTGAAAGGACTCCTGATTTAGACATAATTGACCAAATTGGACAAGGGAGGATTATAATCCTAACAGTTGTTGGGGGAAAATTGTAGGAAACAAGAAGTTGATCGCCAGCTCAACAATGGTCTTCTTCGAACATTCGGTTGAGGTACAATTTCTATCCCTTAGTTGCTAGCTTCTTTTATTTATCTAGCATATTTGATAATGGATGTGATTTATGATGTCACCCTGTCTATTGTGGTCCACCCCAAGCCATAGGAAGATTTTCTTTGCAACATCCTACTTGGATTTTCACCTTGAAAACCATGCATGCGGTTGCTTTGGCAAGTAGTTTGACTCTGTGTTCCAATCTATTCACCACTTTGGCCACTAGACAGAGCTTGGCATTTACCTCCATAATTTTCTCCTAGGTTTCTTCAAGCTACAACATAATTGATTTCCTCTCCTCACAAATGTCCATGAGTTCCTTTCCAAGTAGATTTCTCATCTGCTAGTAGAGAATGACAATCTTAGCATATTTTTTCTCTCGAGACCTAGTAGAACTCACATCTAGCATCCATTTCTCCATACCCTCTCGAATTTTGTTCATTTTCGTCACTTCTTGCTTCTTCTTAACCCACACTTAATCCTCCTCTATGGTATTCTTAGCCTTTGTCAAAATTACCTTATGGTAGTGCTCCTGTACAAAGGCAACTTCTCTCTGAATCCACGATATATGGGAGCGTTTTCTCCCTAGGGTGCTTCCTCTTCATTTGTTTAGTGTTTTCCATGGAATTAAGTAGGTTTCAAAACTCTCCTCCATTTCTCTAGAGACCCAGCCATTTAAGGAGAACCAAAACTTTGCTACAACTTGCCTATGCAAGCCCTCAATCAAACCCCACACACTCCTGAAAAGTCTCCTTATCATGCACCAGAATAAGACTATTAACAAATTGCTCCCAAAAATGCAGAGTGAATGTAGCGGCATCGAAGGCTAGGGTGTTAGTTATAAACCCACCCCAACCTGCTTATCTTGTTTTCAAACTTCATCATGGTTGTCACCTACATTCCAAACCAATCATGACACTCGTAGTCCACTCCCTGGGTCTACAAACCTTGCTGCCATTGGATTGCTTTCATGTCCCCCCATTTTCTTAGACCCGTCGCACCATAAACATTGTTTATGTCACCTATCTTGTTTCCCTACAAGATGTCTTGTCCATAGGATGGGGGAGGGGTGACTCTTGTACACTATCTCACTCAAAGATATATATATATATATATATATATATAATCTTTTTAAATACTTAAATTTTAAATTAAAATAATTGCAATATTTCTTGATGCATGAGGAGAAAGCGGGAGATTCCCAGGGTTTGAAGGAGATTACGATCACGCTAAGGGTTTTCTACTACGCCTGGCTGCGGGGGCCTTCTGGGCTCTCTTCGCGCAAGGGTGCGCTGGTTCTCAGGGCTGCTGGTCCTCCCCTTGGCGACTCAATGGTGAATATGGGCCCTTCGGGTCCTATTATTAATGATGGGGATGAAACAACTGAGATCGAGAAGCAGGTCGGTACTTCAAACGGCTGGAAGCCTAGGGTGGGGGGCTATCTGCCTAAAGCACCCACCATCCCAGCAATCCATACCAGATTCGAGAAGGTCAGGGGCAAGATTGAGCTCTGGAAGGAGAAAGACCTGATCAGGAAGTTTGTGGGGATCTGGCCCAAGGAAAAGGATCTTGTCAAATGGATTAGCAGTGTGTGGAACGCTAAAGGCCACTATGACCTACAACTCGGCTCCCAAGGTATTTTTCACTATTATTTTCTTTAACCAGGAGGACTGTGATCGCATCCTAGAAGGAGGCCCCTACTTATTTTTCTCAGCGGGTCTCTACCTTCACCCATGGAAGGAACGATTCAACCAAGAAACTGAAGACATGACAGTTGCCCCTGTTTGGATACGCCTCTTTTCTCTGCCAGGGGAATACACGGGGAATACTGGGATATGGACACCTTGAAGGACATAGGAAATACCTTAGGTGAATTCATAAAGGTTGCAGAGCAAACCAAGGCCCAAAGGTATACTTCTTTTGCTAGAATATGCATCTACTTGGATCTCTCCAAGGAGCTGCAAGAAGCCATAAGCCTTAACTGGGAAGATGAAGAATGGATCCAGCCCATAGACTATGAGCAGATCCCCTTTCGTTGTAGGAATTTCCATGAGTATGGCCACTTAGGAAGAAACTACCCCAAGATTTCTCTGATGGTTGCTTTTGCTGATCAATGGCCGGTGGCAGCCGCGAACAATGATGGTTTCACCCAAGTAAAGAACAGAAAAAGAAGCAGAGGCGGTGGGGCATCAAAGGCCAAAAAAGACATGGAGGTAAAGGAAAACAGATCCAAAAATGCTTTCGTTGTCTTAGGGAACAGAGCAGAAGAAGACATGCCCAAGGACAAGGAGGAAGGGGAGCAGCCAACAAAGGATACCAGTGCCCCAGAGAGAGAGGAAACCCAACAGATGGAAATAGTGGAAGAAGAAGAGGATGAGGAAATGGAGCTAGGAAAACTAGATCTGGATGCGATAGAAGCTGAATGTGGAAAGAAGGGTAAAGGCTATGTCCCCAGGCGGAAAATCGAGCTCCTCCAGGAAGAAATAATCAAGGCCAGGGCACATCCAAACCTAGGGATAGATCCAGATCCCCAAAAAGGAAACAAGAGGAAGTCTCCATAGGAAGAGGAGCGCAAAGGGAGAAAAACAAACAAGCAGCGCATTACATAAGTAGGAGTTAAACTCATTGAATCAGGCCAATACCTGACGATCAAGGCGGCCTTCTCTGAAGTTTCCAAATTTTACCAATGAAGATAATTTCTTGGAATATCAAGGGGTACAGTAACCCCAGGAAGTGGAGGACTCTTAACAAGAAAATTAAGCAGGAAAACCCTGATATTATTCTCCTCCAAGAAACTAAATGTAGTTGTGAGGGACTGGAAAAAATCAGAAGTAAAATTTGGAAAGGTAGCAAAGTCATGGCTCTGGATGCTGCTGGGCAATCAGGTGGGATTACAATTTTCTAGCGTCCCTAGATGGTGGATCTCATTGACTGGAGAGCCAATAAGTTTGCCCTCATGGCTGATTTCCAACACCTTGATTCTAGGGTGAAGGCCACAGTTGTTAATGTTTATGGCCCTAGTAACTTCCCTGAGAAGCAGGCCTTCATTGATTTCCTCAACTGGACCAAACACCAGTTGGAAGGGGGTCAGTGGGTGATGGGAGGGGATTTCAACCTCATTTCCAACCTCGAAGAAAACAAGGGAGGAAGGAGAACTCTGGATAAGTACCAAGAGGCTTTTAACGTTTTCCAGACACAAAGCTCCTTTGTGGATATGGAAACTAGAAATGGCTAGTATACTTGGAACAACAAACAAGGTGGAGAGAATCTGGTGGCTTTCTGCTTGGACAGATTCTTGGTCTCGGAGAATATAGTCCACAGTACGGGTGAAATCATGGCTGATGTCCTCCCTGCTGTAGGATCTAACCACTAGCCTATCAGCCTTAACTGGGATTGGTCTTGTTCCACTCCGAGGAAACCGTTCAGATTTGAACAATTCTGGATGGAACACAAGAACTTCAAAGATCTTGTCCATCAGTGGTGGCAATAGATGCCCCCCCCCCACAGGTACAACCATGTACTGTTTTCAAAAGAAACTCAAGACTCTCAAGGCCAAAATTTGTACCTGGAACAAAGAATATTTTGGTAACATTTTCGAAGATAAAAAAACACTGACCTCTGAACTTGAGCTCCTTAGTCAAAAGGGAATGGAGGACAGATGGGACGAAGACATGCAGAAAAAAGAGAAAGAGCTATGGGAACAACTGGAGGCAAGAGAAAGGCAAGAAGGCATATACTGGAAACAAAAATCCAAGGTCAAATGGCTGCAGGATGGGGAAAAGAACACTAAGTTCTTTCATAATTCGGTGATCCAGAATAGGAGCAACTCTAGAATCCATAAACTTAGAAAGTTGGATGGCAGCCGGATTGAAACCAGAGGGGAGATTGAAGAGGAGCTTTTCAACTGTTTCTCATAGATCCTCAATGAAGGCGACCATGACAGGGGGATAGATATGGCTAAAATCACTCGCTTAATTCCTTCCACTATCACTGGGGGAAATAATGAGATGCTCATCAAGCCAGTTTATCTGTAGGAAGTTGAAGAAGCGATCAATCAAATGGCTCTTGGAAAATCCCCTGGCCCAGATGGCTTCACCTCCAATTTTTTCCACCATTTCTGGGATATGGTGAAGGAAGAGGTAGTGGAAATTGTTGACAAATCTAGAATCAAAAAGGGGGTTCTAAAAGCTTTCAACGCAACTTTCTTATCCCTCGTCCCCAAGGAAATGGAAGTCAAAAGTCCAGACACGTTCAAGCCTATACCCTCTGTAATGTGATCTACAAGATTATCTCCAAAGTGATTGCCAGTCGATTGAAGCCCCTCCCCCCTACCTTGATCTACCCAAAACAATCTGGCTTCATGGAATGGCGTCAGATCCTTGATGGGGTCATCCTCATGCATGAAGTCATTCACTCCCTCCAAAGCTCTCGGCATCTAGGTATGTTGATCAAACTTGACATAGCAAAGGCCTATGACAAATTAAGTTGGCAATTCATTAGCAAAATGCTGGAAGCCTATGGTTTTTGCCAAATCTGGGTCGAGTGGGTTATGGGTCTAATCTCTACTCCGTTTTTTAGCATCCTTCTAAATGGAGCTCCAACCTGCATCTTCCAACCATCCAGAGGTATCAGACAGGGTGACCCTCTATCCCCATTTATCTTCATTCTGATGGTGGAAGGTTTGAGCTGTCTCCTTCAGACCCAGGCGGAGAATGGGGAGCTGAGAGGTCTCCAACTTCAGGACAACATGGACCCGCAGACCCACCAACAATTCGTTGATGACACCATGCTCATGGGGCACCCTTCAGTCCAAGAAGTGAGAAGCTTCAAAAAAAGCATGTCTCTCTTTGCCAAGGCCTTGGGTCTAGCTGTAAACCAAGCCAAATCCCAATTCTTCTTCCTTAATAATTCCCAAGCCACCCAGAGGAACATCCTCTGCATCCTAGGTTTCACGAAAGGATCTTTCCCCTCAAAATACTTAGGCATCCCCCTAGGTCTGCAAAAGTTGAAAAGAACCTCCTGGCTTGAACTCCTAGATAGAATGAAACAGAAGCTCGCAAGCTGGGCCCCAAGACCTCTTAACCTCCCCAGCAGGCTTGTCCCAATTAAATTGGTGTTACACGCGATGCCCATATGCCTGTTCTCAATCCTCTCCGCCCCTAAGTCTATCCTCCATGAAATTCGAAGCCTCCAACATAACTTTCTATGGGGAGGCCGAGCGGAAAAGGCCAAATTTGCTCTGGTTAACTGGGACAGCATATGCCGACCCAAGTTGATGGGGGGTCTTGGTCTCAGAGATCCAAAAATTATGGCTAAAGTTCAAGGTGTGAAATTCTGGTGGAGATGGGTAACCCACACATCCAAACCATGGGCTAGACTAAGGCACATCAAATATGGTCGTGACAGGCCTCTCTCCCAGTTAATTCATTACAACGAAGATCAGTTGGGATCCCCCGTATGGATGAAGGCCAAAGGAGGACGGAAATTGGTGCAAAGTCATAGTTTCTGGGAAATTTGGGATGGGAGGAAGGCCAAATTTTGGGAGGACTCATGGAACCAACTCCCATGGCTCGGAGATAACCCAAGATGGGCCCCTATTCAGGAAAATACTAGGGCAGCTAGCAGAATACAAGTGCATCACTTTTGGCAAGATAAGAATCTTAATGGGAGGAGGTGCTGGAACTTCATAAACAAACCTGATCAAATGGAAATGGCGGACTGGGAAACCTTTCAGGAGGAAATTCTCAATCAATTCATCAGACTCAAGGAGGGACCCGACGTTCTGAGATGGGGATACACTGACAGAGGGATGTTTAGCATTAAGGAAGTGTACAATATTCGAATAGAAAAACGGATAGGGAAAGAGGAAATTTGGAAGAAGATCTGGACCCTGAATCTTTGGCCCAAGGTAGGCCTCTTTGCTTGGCTTGTGGTCAAGGAACGTATCCTCACCTGTGAGAATCTCCAGAAGCAAGGTGTCCAAGGACCATCCCAATGCTGCATGTGCTCCCAAGCAAAAGAAACCACGAGCCACCTTCTTGATTGCTGCCCTTTTGCAGCAGCTATCTGGGACAAGGGGGCCATTGGATTCTAAAGAAGCGATAGGTAGAGAGCTCATCCAGCTAGAACTCTGACGGACTAGAATCATAAAGCATTCAAAAATAGAATCATTACGACTATATGGAATGCCTTACCAGGAATGACCATGTGGTGCCTTTGGAAGGAAAGGAATGGGACAATCTTCCATGATAAGAGTAACAACATTGAGAAGGTTTGGCAGACAGTGAAAGACAACCTCCTCTCCTCCATTTGAAGCATGCAATGGCACGACAAGGACAAGCTTATCCCAGTAAACGAAACTCACATCATGGAATTTCGAGGGCTTGACAAAACTCAGATGGTCGGGTTCCGTTGGCGTGATAGGATCATTAAACCTTCCAGCCCAAATTTTTGGTTGGCTCCACCCCCACAGGTTTTCAAGCTCAACTTCGACGAGGCTTCCAAGGGGGAATCCGGGAGACGCAGGCTATGGCAGATTATGCAGAGACTTCCAAGGGTGGCTAATTTTCATTTTTCTGGGAGCCATCGGCCAGGATACCAAGGCCTAGAGTGCCTAGTTTGCGACGATTACTTCCCCGCTCTAATTGAGGGAGATTCCAACATCATGATCCAGGTGGCAAAACGCTTAGCGAATGGCCAAGTCAGCGGATAGGTTTCCACCAGCTGGAGGCTTGCTAGTCACCTGGACTCCCTCCGTGATTTTCTCCTTGCTCATTCAGCTGTCTCTTTCAGCCACATTAGAAGGGACGACAACAAGGCTACGGAACTCCTTGCAAATGTAGGCATGGATGGTGATTTGACACATCGATGGGGCCCTCTCGAGAACTTTGAGGCCGAAGATCGGGCCCATCACTACAGACAGGTGGTGGCTCACGATTTCAAGGGAGGGACACAGATGGCACGCCCAAACGTTGCAGTGGTGAGTGGTGACAGACGATGCGAGCACGCCACGATAGGACTCCATTAATATGCCTGGCCATATCAGTTTGGCAAGCAAGCGGATCCAATGGTGGCTGTCCTTGGTCATTATATTTCTCGTTGGTGTTGAATGCGAAAGGACGGGTGGGGCATGGAGTGATGGCCGAACCGACTAGACATTTATCTTTGGCAGAGGATCCGCCATGGGAAAGAGTACGAGGGAGGTCGTTTGCATAATCGCCATGACATTTTCAAGGTACAACCCTGGCCGGGTAATCATGCCTCCTTTTCCTTTTTATTTTGTGCCCCTTCGTTCGCCCTGCTTCCATCGCTCAAGCATGCTCTCAATCTTTCGGTCTCTCTTGTTTTCCCCATGGCCCCTCCTCCTTGCTTGTTTGTGGCTCACTGTATCCTCCTTAGCCTTTGCGCTTGCCCCGCTCCCCTCCTATGGAAAATGGCTCCGAAACATCTGATGGACAAGGGTAAGTTCCCTGGTGATTCCTCGATCGAGCAGGGTAACGTGAAGAATCCCCGTAGGGCCATGAGGGCGCAAATCCTAGCCGAGGAAGAGGCTGAATACTTCAAAGATCACATTCCTCTGAACATTCACCTGGAAGTGGAGGAAAGGGCCGAGGAACTCTGGCATACCATCAAAAATATGCCTAAGGAAAACCTTCACCATGAGGTGGCGGAATGGGTTTTGGACCTGGGGACCACTGCTGGTCACGCAGCTACCTATGATCGCCTCTTGATGCAATACTGGGTCAATATGAAAATGGTTGGTCACTCTTACATGGAATGGGAAGCAAAACAAGAAGGGGACGAGGAACTCGTTAAAGCCTAGAAATCTCACAATGGGGAATGCCATCTGATCCACTAGAAGGTGGATATCATTGTATCTAGGCTCGGGGTCGCTTTCTACGTTGTGAGTAAAGGCTCTGAGGAATTTGCGCGTCCGCGTGCTCGGTGTGGAAGGTGCGGCAAAGCGCCCAAGAGTTTCAATCCTCCCACTCAGCCTGATGCGCCCCCCCCATGCTCTGCTTTCGTCCCAGCTCAAGCTATGGTGTCCAGTCTGCCCTTGGCCTTTTAAGAAAATGGTTTGATACCCTGCGATCTTTTGTTTTCTCAGCAATTAACTTGGCTTGTAAGGCTTAATGTCTATCTTAGTTTTGTCTTGGCTTGTAAAGTTGGCCTATCAGATGCCGATCATTTTGAGAAATTCAGACTGTACTCCTAGGTTAGCCCAATCTCTGTTACTAAATGTCATGGCCCTCGTGCCCGCTGAAATCTCTGCTCTGGTGCCCCCTGGGGACTGAATTTTTGTATCTCATGTCTGTTGCTGCGCTATGTCAAAACACGCCAACTGTTTGAAAGCCCTATTTTGTAATTCTTCTATGTAATGATCCACTGTTGATGTAATATAATATCTTTATTTAAAAAAAAAAATTAAATTAAAATAAATATATGTTTATTATTTTTTTAATTTAATTATTTTGCAATGCTTTTTAATTATTTAAAATAATGGATATAACATATATTTTCCACGCCAAAGTATAAAACCTGATCTTTTTACATAACATAGAACAAAAGTAAAATTAAACTGTGACAATTGAGTTGAAAAGTTCACATCCTATTTTATTTTATTTTTTTCAAATTACAAGTTAATTTCACCAACGTCAAGTCATACTTTTTTTTTTCTTTCAAATTTCAAGTTAGTTGCACTAACGTCAAATCATACATTTTAATGAAAGAGATGCAAGTTTCAAGTCTTTCTCCCTAGTTTTTAAATGTTATCAAATTTAAATCAACTCTATTGTAACGTAAAATCGTAATTTTTAATAAAAGAGATGTAAGTTTCAGATCTATCTATCTATATCGAAATGGATTTTATAAGACTATATTGAAGATCCTTAAAAAGGATATTCATATGACTATAAAAATCTTTGTAATTATGATTTTAGTATTTTTAATTTACAAAACTTTGTGATGAATAATCAAAGCCACCATTTTATAATAAAAAACAATATTTAATAATAATAAAATAAAACTTATATTTACCCTTAATGTTGATTGAATAAAGGAGACTCTCCTTGAAAGAAAATTAAATATTCATAAAATCTCTTTTCCAGAAGAAAAATTGGTGTTCCTTGTTATTTGTAATGAATCAAAGGTAACTAGTTATATCATGAGATATAGATACCATCAGAGTTGAACTGAGGGTTGGCCTCATGTGCATATCATAGAAAGATTCAAGGATCCCATCCACCATCAAACAGATACGGAAGAACTATCCAAAGAGTCCAAAAAGCCTAACAATGAGAACCCAGATAAGCTTATCCAAGGAGGTGCTCGAGGAAGAGTACTAATAACAAACGCTCATACGTGACTAGTAGTCAGCCAAAAGTATCCAAAATGATACCCAATAAAGTCTCAAGCTATCATACTCGACAAAACCAAAATTGGTTCGAGGAGTACAAATACAAGCTTAGTTAAAAAGAGTTGAAGCTTATATTCCCCAATAACTAATCCTTCATAGTATTGTGTGACAGATAGAAGGCGAGTCGCCATGGGGAGCGCATCCTTGGATAAGCTATATGCCCTCTCATTGTGTTCTCTATAGACATGTTGGAAGTCTATCGAAAGAAAATGTGCTTTAAGATCAGTAATATTGTGTCACTAGGCATCAAGATCAAGGGCTGAGAGTTTTGCCTTATCATTTGCCCAGTTGATAATGACAAAAGAGTCCCCATAGACATGGAGAGAAGGGATCCCGATCTCTTTTGAGAAGAATAAGAGGGCCCAAAGAGCCAAGAGTTCAGCTCTGGTATTGGTGCTTTTACCACACCCCAACCTAATACAAAAATAGTGAGACTGGCTGATAAGTAAGAAGATACCAGCACCTCCAATATTTTTAGTAGCTGCTCCATCAAAAAAGCCGAAAAGATATGTTAAGACAGGAGCTAAGCCAATGTTCCTAATCCTCGAATTTCCATTGGATCTCACAAGATAGGATTTTAATAGATCCATTATTTTATAGCAGAGAGGCAACATCACAGGTCTCTTGTCTTAAAAAATACAGTGATTGTGGGCGATCCACAGGTTCTAGATAAGGAAGGTAGAGGAGAGCACTGTCTTTATTCATCCAAACTTCAACGTTGCCCAAAAGTGTAAGATCATCCCACGATAGAGAACAATTAAGTTTTCTTTCCAATAAGATGATGATAGCCCAAGTGAAAGTGCATTCTACAAAGAGGTGATTGACAGTTTTCTCAGCAGAGTTGCAGAGACTGCACCTGTTGGGTCCTGTTATCTCTGAGGTTGTTTTTTCATTTTTATCCTAGGGTTTTATAATTTTGTTTTTTTATGATGAGTTTATTTCTTTAATTTTACCTTATTTTATACCTTTGAGTGTCGTAATTTTTATATTTTTTATTATGATTTCCTTTGAAGGCTCAAATCATTTATTATTTAAAGTTATGAACTTATATTAAGAGCAAGAGGTTTTATGGAAGATCAATTATAAATTGGGTTATATAAATTGGTAGTATTCTTTAAAATATTGCATTGATGGTTTTTGTTTTGAAAAAAATGTGACAAGGAAACGATGATATATGGAAACACATGATAAGCATTACATATTTGACAGGCTCGGTACTATGGTTGAAAAGTATCATTATTATTTCTTGAAGGCAGTCTTGTCTAAATAATGATTTTATACATTGTGTCACTCATTTGCTTTCACAAATGTTTTTCATAGGAAATTGAGGCATTTGGTGTAATGAGTAATGATACCAGTATTGGTAGTATTGACAGTTAACAGTGATGTTCCATATTTCCCTAAAAAAACCGGTCATATTACTGTTCTCGAATTTCATTAGCTCTGAAAAGTTTGCAGAATGCCGAAAGTAATAATGGAAGAAGATTAAGAAATTGTGGTGAAAAGAAGACTAGGAGGTCTGATTTGTAGATTGGAACCCGATAACACACAATGGATACTGCAATTTGCAAGGTCATCCCAGTTGATGACAAATGTGGGATGGTTTACTTTCTGTGAAAAATTCCAGGGTTATCATATATAGGTGACTATGGCCTTCATAAAAAATTACAAAGATGGAATGGTTCAGCTCAAGAGTTTAAAGATCATGGTGAATGAAGAGTCTATTGCAGAAGCAATAGGGGTTCCAGCACAAGGAGAAAGATGGTTTAAGCAACAGGATTTTCAAAGTAATTACGGAGTTGCAGGGTCTATACCTGAAATCGTTTGCACAAATAAACAAGTGTGTTCAGGAGATTGTTCAATCTCGAAGCTTCCACAAGAAGAGATGGTCCTTATGAAAGAAGAATATATTGAACCTGATTAAGAGATCTTTGCAGACAAACCAAGTTTTTACAGAGAAGGAAGCATATTATCAGAAGTTATTTTCAATATCTAAAGACATCTTGAAAGAGAAAAGAATCACCGATCGGGAGCTCTGACCTCTAACCCGTCGGCACCCCAAGCATCAATGTTGCCACAGTATCGACGTCTTAAATCACTAGCGTTGTGATGTTTTCTTCATCGGCAATCGAAAGCTTAGTCTTCTAGCTCATCGGCGCCTTAGACCGGAACGCTCCCGCTGCTTCGGAGGGGAAATGAACTAATTTCATCGCTGTCAGAATAATATTCATCGACGATCAGAAGCTTAGTCTTCTAGCTCATCGACGCCTTAGACCGGAATGCTCCCGCTGCTTCAGAGGGGAAATGAACTAATTTCATCGCTGTCAGAATAATATTCATCGGCGATCAAAAGCTTAGTCTTCTAGCTCATCGGCGCCTTAGACCAGAACGCTCCCGCTGCTTCGGAGGGGAAATGAACTAATTTCATCGCTGTCAGAATAATATTTTTCATTGATCAGAGGCCGTGTCCATTGCCTTACCGACACCGCGGAGATGCTTAGTCGGACTATCTCCCGCCGTTGTGGCTCTTTTGTAAACTATCTTGCTGATGAATGTTGTCGCTGCTAAGGAGTTCAAACACATGAAGACTCAGAGTAAGGATGCGTACAATCAAATGGAGGACAAAGAGGCTGAGTTTGCCAGATTGCAAAAAGATCCCGGATTTTAAGTGATCTAACTGTCTTGGTAGAGGCTTCTAAGAGTTTTTAGTCTTAGAGTCATAGTTGGTTTTTGAAAGCAATTTGACAGATGTCTATTTCTATTTGTATTTTGTATTACACTTGTATTAAAACTGTTTTAAGGAGATCGACTTTGCTATTTTCGAAAGATTTCGATCCATAGAAATAGGATTTGATAACTATCTTAGAAACTCATAGGTTTTGTATATAAGGGATAGTATCTAGATAGAAGGGGTGGGAATCGGAGATGGGAATCCAATTATGATCTATACTGTATGACATGAAACTCTCTGCATCTTCAATACATGTTCTGCTTTGATATGATTATGGTTATGAGCTGATTTTGTATATTTTATGAATTGTATTTTTTATGATTTATCCTGTATATGGTCAATTACATTCCATTACATGATTCTTATGATAAAATACAATTATCTTTCAAATCTTTAGTGACAGAGTCAGTTTCATTCCATAAATTTGTGCTCATAGTTCCCTTGATATTGAATTTTGTATTCCATTTTATGTCATACAGATCTTTAATGGTTATGTGATTTTCCTACATCTTTGATTATATATCAACCCAGTTTTTTATTTTGATTTTATTGAATTACATTTTTTTAAAGATTTCTTTAAGCTTGAATCCCTGTAGTCTAGGTTCAACTTTAGGGATAACATCTTCTAGCGTCGTTGCCGGGGATGGAGAAACGAAAGGATATCTTCCCTGGGTATTTGACATTCTTATGTATCTGATTTTGGAAGGTGAACAAGATCAGTGAAATCTGTTATAGACTACAATCAGTCACTTGCAGAAAGTTACAGTGGCTTCAAAATAGATAGGAACTCGAGGAAATCCCTCATCACCTTTAAATCCAAGAGTCTCAGATCCTGAACAGTTATTAAAAAAGGCTAGGAGAAGGTTAATTTCTACTTCATCAGAAAAATTCAAACATCCTTCAGCCTTGGAGATTCTCGAATCTTCATCTATCCCAGTTCCTTCTTTTGACCCACATTCAGAAAAAGGAAAAGAAGAATTAGATCTGCTATTTACCCCTTCTCAAATTGACAATTTCCAAGTCTTCACAAATCCTTTGTTGTTTGAGAAGGTTAAACTTGAAGCATTGTAGACAAGAATTTCTTCTTTGTTTTCAACCCACATACCTTTTGTTAAGACCATCCCAGTAAATCAACCAAATCCTAGTAATTTGCCTCTTTCATCACAACATTCAAGCACCCATCAGTCTAATACAAGTTCACATATTTCCAGTCCTAGAATGGCAAACGCTCAAAATCAGATGGCTGCTATGGTAGCAGCAAGATATGCCCCATTAGTCTTGCCCCAGCCTCTCGATGCTCTCCCAGGAGGAGATTACCAAAAATATCTTCCGAGGTTTAATGGTCAAGGGGATGTTACTGCAGAAGAGCACTGGAATACATTCTTGAGTTATGCAGACAATCAGAATTTTGAAAATGAGGATGTTTGGATGAGGGTTTTTGTTCAAAGTTTAGATGGTGAAGTGAGAAAGTGGTTTAGAGAATTACCACCAAACTCTATAGATGGTATAGATGCTTTAGAAGAAGTATTTATGAAACAATGGGGAGATACTAAAGATTATTTGTATTACATTACAGAGTTTGGATCATTAAAGGGAAAGAAGGATGAAGCTGTGGGAGACTTTTCTAAAAGGTTCAATAAAATGTACAGTAGAATACCAGGTGAAATAAAACCCTCCGAGACATCAACAAAGTTAACTTATGCAAACTCGTTTAATCATGGGTTTTCTTTGTTATTGAGGGAAAGAAAATCTGTGTCACTTCAAAATATGCAAGATGCAGCATTGGAAGTAGAGTCTAATATTTTGGCTTCAAATAAACTCAAAGAGGAAACATAATATCAAACTGTAAACAAAAAGGGTAAAAAAGAAATCATTACATTCAATCCTACAGGAAAATCTTCAAATAGTAAAATGGACGAAATGAATAAAATTATTAAAAATTTGTCTACTAAGATTGAAAGGTTGGAATTGGGAAATAAAAATCAGAACAAACCAATATTTGAAGGAGAAAGAAATCAAAATCACTTTAGAAGACCTTTTGCCCCTAGGTTTTTGCCAAGAGAAAGAAGAAATAATGATATTCAAAGGGACGGGCGAGAAAATGAAGAACAAAGGATTCAACCTCCTTTTCAAAATAATAATGTGAGAGATGATGAGTCATATGAGATAGATGAAGGAGAGTTAGACGATTTGGAAGAACATGAACACAACATTAGTCAGTTTGATGATGATTCTTCTTCTCATTTTCTGACTAAGGTTGATTATCATTATGCTGCAGAACTAGATCATTATGAAGAAAATAAATATCAAATGTCAATGCCTGAAATTTGTTAGGAAATACCACAAAAATCATATGGTCTTATATCAGGGGTAAAGTAGGTAGCACAAGCTAAAAATATGGTGAAAGTTCATCCTATTAAACAAAATGTGTCTTCAAATCAGAAACAAATTGTAAAAGAGGAAAAAGATGAAGTGGTAAGTCTTGAGGAGGTGAATAAAGCTATAAGTGGGTTCAATTTGGAGCATGAACTTAATAAGGTTAAAATCTGTGTTCCTTTAACAGAATTGATTAAGAAAAAAGCTTACAAGGAAGCAACTTTTAAAACTTTAAAAAATGCAGTGAATACTATCCCATCTGATGAAATTAATTTACAAGATGAAAAACCTACTATCACTGTGGGGTCAAGAAACTTTTGATAAGCCTAATGATAATTCAGAATATCCTCCTCCATTTTATGTAACTCTTTCAATACATGATCAGCTACTACATAATTTTCTGCTATATTCAGGAGCTTCACATAACCTTATGCCAAAAGCAATCATGGAAGCTTTAGGGATGAGTGTCACTAAACCATATCATGATTTGTATGCGTTTGATTCTAGGGAAGTGAAGTGTATTGGGGTTATTAAAGATCTGGTGGTGAATTTAACTCAGGTACCTATGAAAAGTGTATTGATGGATATAGTTGTAGCAAATATTTCTCCTAAATTTGGTATGCTATTGTCTAGATCTTGGGCGAAGAGAGTAGGAGGAACTTTGCAAATGGATATTTCATATGCTACAATTCCAGTATTTGGAGGAGAATTCAGAAGACTTTACAGAGAAGTACAGATGGCATATTTGGTAAGTGACAGTAAACACCCTAATAATCATCTGATTTATTCAATTGATGAGAATCTTGGTTCTTGTATGTTGCAATTAAATGATGAAATTGAAGGAGTTTTACAAGTTCATAAAGACATTCCAGTTCAAATAAAAAAAGAGGAACCAGATGGCTTATGGCATATGCATTTTGATGGTGCATCAAGTAAGGAGGGAGCAGGAGCAGGAGTGTTATTGATTTCAACTGGAGGTGAGGTCATTTCCCTCATGTACAAATTGGAATTTAAAACAACCAATAATACTGCTGAGTATGAGGCTTTGATTTTGGGATTAAGAGTAGAAAAAGACTTGGGTATTAAAGAGCTTGTTGTGTTTGGCGACTCCGAATTAGTAATTCAGCAAGTAAAAAATGTTTACCAGGTAAAGCAGTATTTATTGAAAGTTTATAGAAATGAGGCTTGGGATTTAATTGAAAATTTCCTTATAGCTTTCAATATAACTTTTGTTCCAAGAGAATATAATGAAACAGTTGATTCCCCATCCTTAGCAGCAGCCTATTTTAAAGTTCCAAAAGTAACACATTTGAAATATCCAATTGATGTGAGATATAGACCCTCTGTTCCAGATGATATCAAACATTGGAAAGTTTTTCATGATGATCAAGAGATAAAGGAATTTCTGGAGTTAGTAGGTGATTTTTCAGATGATGAAGTTGATCAAGAACAGGATTTTGAATTGATGGAAAATGAACCTTGTAGAAATAATTCGATAGCTGATCATAAGATTGTTGAATTAAAAGGAAATTTCATTCCTAAGGGATTTGTTCCATTAGAGAGGTTGTTTTCAAAGGATGATACATTGTTGAATCCCACCTCGCAGACTACTGAGGAGAATGTTATAGGTTATAACATTGGTTCTGAAGATCAGCCTAAAATGATTAAAATGTCAAAATCACTGCCAGAGAAGGAAAAGAAAAAATATATTGGTTTGCTGAAAGAATTTGTGGACATTTTTGCTTGGTCATATCATGATTTAAAAACTTATGACACTAGCATAATTCAGCATAAAATTCCTCTAAAACCAAATACTAGGCCTTTTAAACAGAAACTTAGAAGGCTTAACCCAACATTGTTGCCAGTAATTGAAAAAGACGTAAAGAAATTATTAGATGCAAAAATTATTGTACCTTTGAGATATTCATCATGGATTGCAAATTTAGTGCCTGTATGTAAGAAAAATGGAGAGATAAGGCTTTGTGTTGATTTCCGCAACTTGAACAGATCTTGTTTGAAAGATAATTATTCATTACCGAAAATAGATCAGATTTTGCAGAGAGTTGTAGGATCTCATAGAATTTCAATGATTGATGGTTTTTCTAGTTATAACCAAATCGCAATACATCCCGAAGATAGAGAAAAAACAGCATTCACAACTCCATGGGGGACCTTTATGTATGTTAAAATGCCTTTTGGGCTTATGAACACAGGTGCTACTTTTCAGAGGGCTATGGATATAGCTTTTGTGGGGGAGAATGAAAAATTTGTAGTAATATATCAAGATAATATTACAGTTTTCTCCAAGTCTGATGAAGATCATTTGAAACATTTGAGACAGATTTTTATGAAGTGCTGAAAATTTTGTTTATCATTAAACCCAAAAAAGTCTCACTTTGCTATGACAGAAGGTAAGCTGTTAGGGCATATTGTTTATGTTGAAGGAATCAAAATAGATCTAGAAAGAGTAAAAGCCATCTTAAAAATCAGTATTCCTAGAAATAAAAAGGAGATTCAATCTTTCACTGGAAAAATCAATTTCTTAAGATGGTTTATTCCTAATTTTGCAGAAATTATCAAACATATTACTGAGATGCTCAGGAAGGATAGGGAAGTTAAATGATAAAATCAAGCTAAACAATCATTTGAAGCCATAAAGTAGGCATTAATAGAAGCACCGACATTGATAGCTCCAGATTATACAAAGGATTTTGCAATTTTTTCATTTGCATCTGAAGATACTATAACTATTGTGTTATTGCAAAAGAATTTAGATGGTTTGGAACAACCAATTTCTTTTTTCAGTAAAATATTAAGAGATTCAGAGCTTAAATATAATACAATGGAAAAACAAGCATATGCATTAGTTAAAGCTCTCAAATTTTTCAGAATATATGTTTTACATTCCAAGATTTTGGCATATGTTCCAAGTTCAGCAGTCAAGGAGATTTTAGCACAGCCTGGCAGTGAGGGAAAAAGAGGTAGATGGATAGCAAAGGTTATGGAATATGATGTGGATATTAAACCAACAAAATTGATAAAAGGCCAGGGATTAGCTAAACTTCTAACATAATCAAATTGTCAGGTATTGAATCTTCATTTGATGGTAGAACATTCAGAACAAGATATGGCAACAGAATATAGTAAGCAACAGGTTTATAGCAGGTATGGTGAGTCTGATTGGTATAAAGATATTGTATATTTCCTTTTATACTTACATTGCCCTCTAGAATTGAATAGAAATGAATGCAGATCATTAAAACTCAATGCAATGAAGTATGTTTTAATAGATCAGGTCTTGTACTAGAAGGATCCTGGAGGAATATTGTTGAAATGTTTGGATAAATAAGAAGTTGATGCTGTTACTTCTGAATTGCACAGTGGAGTATGTGGTGGACACAAGTATTGGAAAGCAACTGCTTTTAAAATCCTAAGAGCAGGATATTATTGGCCTACTCTTTTCTCAGATGTGTATCATCAGGTTAGATCATGTGTGGAGTGTCAAAAGTTTGTAGGTTAGCATAAACTTTAGTCATTACCTTTGAAGCCTATAACAGTAAATGGTCCATTTCAGTAGTGGGGTTTAGACTTTATAATTCATCCTCCTTCTAGTTGTCAGCACAAATGGATTTTAAATACAACTGATTTTTTCACTAAGTGGGTGGAGGCAATCCCCATAAGGAGAGCAACTGAACAAATCATAATTAATTTCCTACAGGAAAATATTCTTAGCAGATTTGGATGCCCTAGGAAATTAATTACTGATAATGCTCCTGCTTTTAAATAAAAAAAGATGATGAAATTTTGTGAAGAAAATAATATTAACTTGAAACAGTCCACACCATATTACCCACAGGGTAATGGATTAGCAGAATCCAGTAATAAAAATATTGTGAACAGTATCAAGAAAATGTTATTTGAAAATAAAAGGAGCTGGGATACCAAATTAAAATTTGCTTTTTGGGTTGATAGAGTAACTATTAAAAAGTCAATTGGCACATCCCCTTTCCAATTGGTATATGGAGTTGATGTTGTGTTCCCTATTCAATTAGTTGCTCCAGTCATTAAATTTATGCAGGAAATAAATGAAGAACCTGATGATATAAGAAGAAGAATGTTTCAGATAATTCAATCGCAACAAGAGAGAAAAACTATTGAAAATACAGCTGAGATGCATAGAAAAAAGATGAAGGAAAGCTTTGATAAGAAAGTTAAAAAAGATGTCTTAGCAATGGGTGACCTTGTTCTCAGGTGCGATGCACGAAAGGATGAAAAAGGTAAGCATGGAAAGTTCGATAATTTATGGATAGGGCCTTTTACAGTGATCAAAATTCTGGGAAACAATACTTTTATTTTGCAAAAATTGAATGGTGAAGAAATTGCAGGTCCAGTCAATGGACGTTTTCTAAAGTATTTTCACACATATTGAGGGATAAAGGATTATTGTGCATATTCATTGTATATATCATTTGCTTTGAATAAGACTCCGGCCCAATAAGACAGAAATGACTTTAGCAGATTTCTGAAGGCACAGGTCAATATGTTCTCAAAGTTTCACAAGGAAAGCTTTGTCCCCAGTCGGAGTCAGATGCTATCTCTGAGGTTGTTTTTTCATTTTTATCCTAGGGTTTTATAAATTTTTTTTATGATGAGTTTATTTCTTTAATTTTACCTTATTTTATACCTTTGAGTGTCATAATTTTTATATTTTTTATTATGATTTCCTTTGAAGGCTCAAATCATTTATTATTTAAAGTTATGAACTTGTATTAAGAGCAAGAGGTTTTATGGAAGATCAATTATAAATTGGGTTATATAAATTGGCAGTATTCCTTAAAATATTGCATTGATGGTTTTTGTTTTGAAAAAAATGTGACAAGGAAACGATGGTATATGGAAACACATGATAAGCATTACATATTTGACAGGCTCGGTACTATGGTTGAAAAGTATCATTATTATTTCTTGAAGATAGTCCTGTCTAAATAATGATTTTATACATCGTGTCACTCATTTGCTTTCACAAATGTTTTTCATATGAAATTGAGGCATTTGGTGTAATGAGTAATGATACCAATATTGATAGTATTGACAATTGACAATGATATTCCATATTTCCCTAAAAAAACCTGTCATATTACTATTTTCGAATTTCATTAGCTCTGAAAAGTTTGCAGAATGCCGAAAGTAATAATGGAAGAAGATTCAGAAATTGTGGCGAAAAGAAGACCAGATGGTCTGATTTGCAGATTGGAACCCGATAACACACAATGGATATTGCAATTTCCAAGGTCATCCTAGTTGATGAGAAATGTGGGATAGTTTACTTTCTGTGAAAAATTCCAGGGTTATCATATACAGGTGACTATGGCCTTCATCAAAAATTACAAAGATGGAATGGTTCAGCTCAAGAGTTTAAAGATCATGGTGAATGAAGAGTCTATTGCAGAAGCAATAGGGGTTCTAGCACAAGGAGAAAGATGGTTTAAGCAGCAGAATTTTCAAAGTAATTACGAAGTTGCAGGGTCTATACCTGAAATCTTTTGCACAAATAAACAAGTGTGTTCAGGAGATTGTTCAGTCTCGAAGCTTCCACAAGAAGAGATGGTCCTTATGAAAGAAGAATCTATTGAACTTGATGAAGAAATATTTGCAGACAAACCAAGTTTTTACAGAGAAGGAAGCAGATTATCATAAGTCATTTTCAATATCTGAAGACATCTTGAAAGAGAAAAGAATCATTGATCGGGAGCTTTGACCTCTAACCCGTCGGCACCCCAAGCATCAATGCTGCCACAATATCGGCGTCTTAAATCACTAGTGTTGCGATGTTTTCTTCATCGGCGATCGGAAGCTTAGTCTTCTAGCTCATCGGGGCCTTAGACCGGAACGTTCCCGCTGCTTTGGAGGGGAAATGAACTAATTTCATTGCTGTTGAAATAATATTCATTGGCGATCGAAAGCTTAGTCTTCTAGCTCAGTCGTGCCTTAGACCGGAACGCTCCTACTGCTTCGGAGGGGAAATGAACTAATTTCATCGCTGTCAGAATAATATTCATCGACGATCGGAAGCTTAGTCTTCTAGCTCATCAGCGCCTTAGACCGGGATGCTCCCACTGCTTCGGAGGGGAAATGAACTAATTTCATCGATGTCGGAATAATATTTGTCATTGATCGGAGGCCGTGTTTGTTGCCTTACCAACATTGTGGAGATGCTTAGTCGGACTATCTCCCGCCGTTGCGGCTCTTTTGTAAACTATCTTGCCAATGAATGTTGCCGCTGCTACAGAGTTCAAACACATGAAGACTCAGAGTAAGGATGCGTACAATCAAATGGAGGACAAATATGCTGAGTTTTCCAGATTGCAAAAAGATCCCAGGTTTTAAGTGATCTAACTGTCTTGGTAGAGGCTTCTAAGAGTTTTTAGTCTTAGAGTCATAGTTGGTTTTTGAAAGCAATTTGACAGATGTCTATTTGTATTTGTATTTTGTATTACACTTGTATTAACACTGTTTTAAGGAGATCGACTTTGCTATTTTTGAAAGATTTCGATCCATAGAAATAGGATCTGATAACTATCTCAGAAACTCAAAGGTTTTGTATATAAGGGATAGTATCTAGATAGAAGGGGTGGCAATCGGAGATGGGAATCCAATTATGATCTATATTGTATGACATGAAACTCTTTGCATCTTCAATACAGGTTCTGCTTTGATATGATTATGGTTATGAGCTGATTTTGTATATTTTATGTATTGTATTTTTTATGATTTGTCCTGTATATGGTCAATTACATTCGATTACATGATTCTTATGATAAAATACAGTTATCTTTCAAATTTTTAGTGACAGAGTGAGTTTCATTCCATAAATTCGTGCTCGTAGTTCCCTTGATATTGAATTTTGTATTTCATTTTATGTCATACAGATCTTTAATGGTTATGTGATTTTCCTACATCTTTGATTATATACCAACCCAGTTTTTTATTTTGATTTTATTGAATTACATTTTTTTAAAGATTTCTTTAAGCTTGAACCCCTGTAGTCTAGGTTCAACTTTAGGGATAATAGGTCCAATCCAACCTTTTTAAAATAAGTTATCCCAAGTAGATATGTAATTCTCCATACACAACCATACAAAACAAATGATTTTTAATGGAATGTTACAACACTAAAGCCTGGAGTGAAGTTTGACCGGAGATGGAGGCACCAAAGATGATACAATAAGGTTATAGGAAAAACTGGTTGTAACATAGCCTGATACTTTATTATGCATCAAATATAAGAACATCATCAATATCGTTAAGTTTAATACCTCCGTGAGCCAACCCTATGATAAAATCTGTCCAAAGTTCACCCCAACTACCACCAAGATCCATATATGTTGCAGTTAGCCAATATGATTGACAATTATTGGCAGGGCTCATACCTCTGGCCTGAAAAAGGTGCGTGATTCCATAATCTGTGAGGTATTCTCTGAGTTCTTCTGGGAGCATATAGGAAGAGTTCAGTCCCACAACAGGATCAATTCCTAGTCTGATGCTTCTACCATCACCAACCTTCCAACCCAATTTATGTGTGATCCAAGAGAGGGATCTAATGAAACCATTCCAAAGTACCATGTACATGAAAGTTTTTCTTGCGCAACCAGTCAACAACTGACATGTTTTTTAGATACTTGTGACCAATAATTCTACTCCAAATACCTCTGCCCTTCAAGACCATCCGAAAACTTTTCAATCTAAGAGAAAGCCCAAACCATTCAAGGTTTTTTATGTTCCATCCACCATAATCACAGGGTCTAGAAATAGTAGGCCAATCCACAAGGTGCAATATCTGTCTTCCATCAATGCTTCCCCAAAGAAATGTGAAAATGCATCATCTGATGCAGTTCAATATGGATTTTGGGATGCGAGAAAGAGCAAACCAGTAAACTGCAAGCCCAAAGAGGACAAATTTGACAAGTATTAGCCTTCTACCAAGTGACAGGTATCTATATGCCCAATTATTATTATTTTTTTTCAAACATGCTAATGATCCACCTCCAATCGCTAATACGATACCCAAGAGGTTTGAGACGATACCCCAGGAATTTGAAGCCAGTGTTAAGAGGATCTATTTTGAAGGGCAAGATGAAAGAGATGAGCTCCCTGGTTTTCAATATCACTTCATTATACAGGAAAGAGGATTTTTCAAGACTTTTAAATATGTCTAACCTATATTTGATTCTGATAGGGCTTCTCCTTTCCAAAGTTTACAACGAGTCCCTATTACCAATTCATTGATTGTGTCTTGGATGGTTGGGAAAAATAAATGTTCATAAAATCTTAACTTATTAAAGACTTGACATTTAGAAAACGAAACATTCATGAAACGAGCTTTGACTTTGATTCCAAAATTAGATGTTATATAGGGAATAGACAAAATTGAATAATCTCAATGTTGTTTTGTATAAGGAATCGACAAAAGTGAACAATCTCAACGTTGTTTTGTATAAGGAATCGACAAAATTGAACAATCGCAACGTTGTTTTGTATCAGGAATCGACAAAATTGAATAATCACAACGTTAGTTTGTACAAGGAATAGACAAAATCTAATAATCACAATTAGTGATGGGTAACATTGAAAATAAAAATAAAAACACAAGTAAAAGCCATTACATACTTTACTTTAAGATAGAGATTTTACATATATGTTATTTACAAACTTGATCTCATCACAAAAGGTAGTACTTATATATTTATTTGCATGAAAAAAGTTTATATATATATATATAATTTGTAAATATGTAAAATCTTCACTTTTATTTAAGTATGACTTTTCTTAGAGTGTTTTTATTTTTGAAGTTACTTTTTATTATTAATTGTTGTTTTCAATGTTATTTTTTATTACTAATATTTTCAATGTTATCAAAGAAAAAGGAAGATTTCATTTTAAAAGATTATGTTAAATTAAAAAAAATTAAAAAGTAAAAAAAGTTAGAAAGAAAAGAAAATATGCAATAATCATCACTAGAAAAGCTATTATTAGAGATAAGGACAGAAAAATAACAATAAATAGGAATATAAGACACTCCAACCTTCTCTCAGAATTATCATAGCTTTTTATGGAGCAAATGTCTCATATTAAGTTGGATCCTAAGTGAAATTGATATTATATTGCTTCTTGAGACTTGGGAGGATGAAGAATATAAAGTACCTAACATAGAAGGATTTGTCTTGTGGTCGATATGGAATAAAAGATCCTACCATAGAGGAATTAGAGGTATAACTTGTAACATAAAGAATAACATTTTTCATCATATTAGGCTTCACAAGAAAGATCATTTCAATCACTACCTATGGATAAAAATTTCAGATATTAATGCTAATAAGATTTATATAGCAATATGTTATTTTGTGCCTATTAATTTTACCTTTAACAAGAAGCACAATCTAAGTGAGGAGGATCCAAGCCAAAACCAAGAGAAAACAAACAAAGAAGAGGCCAAATCATTCAAAAAGCCTCGGGCTTCCCGATGAGAACAACGAACCAAAACACCATAATTTAAAGAAGAGAAGAACCTCTGGGGCCCCATACCCATGACGAGAGAGAAGGTCTGCATCCCCATTGAATTCATGAAAAATATGGATCAAAGACACTTGAGGAAACACCTTAAGCAATAAATGAGTATCCTTGAGCCTTGTCCAAAGGTCCAAAGCATTAATGGAGTGACCCAAAGTGGCCCAATCAATAATAAGACATGAATCCCCAACAATTTGATCAATGCCAATGTTCATGGCCTTATCAAAATAGAGAATCATCCAAAGGCCCAACAACTTCCCCTTAGAGTTAGTGCTCAATCCACCGTTAAGCCACAGTTTATAACAATGGTGACTATCCAAGAAAATAAAAAGCATTGCACCGCATAGTGACCCATCCAAACGAGTTGCACCATCAAAATCCGCTCTAGTTCCATCCATATGTGGAAGGCAACCAAATCGGCTTGAATAGACCACCTCATGTATGATCCATAGCTTGATAATCATTAATAAATTTTATGATAGAGTTTATAAACTTCCAAATCTCCTAAATAAAAAAGTATACCACTTCCTCTAAATCAGCTACAAATTTAAACCAAAACATAAACTTTAAAAGGTGGTGTTCATTCACTTTAAGTGTTGTTATGTAACTAAAATCGTGATAGTGTAATAGTTGATTTCAAGATCCCTTTCTTATAAAATATATTCATTAATACAAAGCTCAGTAAGAAAATTAAGATGGTTCCTTTATCCACAGGTTTCAAGTACCTTGGATATTTTCTCAAGCCTTTGGGTTATGAGATTGGTGACTAGCATTGGTTAATTCATAAATATGAAAATAGATTCTTTCATTGGTCTCATAAGTACCTCTCTCTTGGTGGTCTCCTGGTCCTTGTCCAAGTTGTTCTTTCCAGCCTCCCAGTCTACTGGTTGGGCCTGGCTCCTATTCCTATCTCAGTCCTAAACTAGCTAAGAAGTCCTACCTTTGCTTTTTTATGGGGCTCTACTGGGGACAAACGTAGGTATCATTTGGTGAGTTGGGAGCACCTCTCATGGCCAAAGGCTTCTGGTGGCTGGGGCATCAGAAATCTCCATTGGTTCAGTATTGCATTGAGGGCAAAGAACTTCTGGATGGTCCCACATAGTTTTGGTCTTTGGCATCAAGTCCTTATAAGAAAGTATCTGAAGAACCAATCCATTGTGGCATGGCTCAAAGGAAAAAAATTCACCTTTCGGCAAGCATCTGCAATCTGGAAAGGTTTCATACACACTCTTCCATGGATTGGGAAGAGCCTTGCTTGGCAAGTGGGTAATGGGCATGACATACTATTGGGTATTGACCTGATTATTGGCACACCATATAGCTCCTGGCTACCATCAGATCTTAGAGACTACCTTGAGGACCTAGGTATCTCTACTCTATCTCAGGCACATAATATACTGTTGGGCTAGCAACACTATTAGTACACAACAGAGGATTTAAATATTGATGGGGACAGGAAATTACTATGGGAAAACTATATGAGCAGTCTGGAATGTGCGAGGATCAGACTCAAAACTCTTTCTAATAACTTGGTTTGGGATTATAATAAATCTGATGGTCCTGTAACAGCTAAATTGGTATATGACTATATTGTGCACTCTTCTTCTCCCCCGATTGGCAGCCTATTACATGCTTTGATATGATCTGGCGTTCTTCTAAAGAAAATCAGTTGTTTTGTCTGGCTGGCATTGGCTAATAAGATCCTTAAATGGGACAATCTTCAGAAGTGAGGATGGATAGGACCTGGCTATTGTGCTCTCTGCTGCATTGGTGAAGACAGTGTGCAACATTTATTTACTTCTTGTGCTATGTGGAAGAATGTAATTGTCTACCTAAGTGATGTATATCACTTTATTCCTCCTCAGCTCTCCGATAAACTCAGTTCCTTCCTGGGTATTTGGATTGTTAGCTTCTCTAAGCACTCTGTCTGCTGCTATCTTCCCTTTTTTTCTATTTGGGTTGTTTGGAAAGAAAGGAACCAGGCTGTCTTTGAGGGAAAAAAGCCATCTCTTATGAGTTTGATCCAGCAGATCGTTTATTATTCACAGCTGTATAAGCCTACTGGTATAAAGGTTAAAAAACCTAGAGTAGCTGGATCTGGTCTTGTTCTTGTCTTCCCCTATGGCTTCTTTGATGGGGCAGCTGCCAATAGCTCTGGTGGGGTCAGGTTCTGTCTTTACCTGAATGAGTCCCATTCATTTGAGTTTGCTTTGGGGGCGGGTACATGCACTAATACCATAGCGGAACTGATTGCGCTATGGGCTCTTTTGCATATTACTCAGTTGATGGGGATTCCAAAATTGAATATTTTTGGTGACTCTGCTATCATCATCAGTTGGGCAAAGGGTATTGCTGCCCTGAATCCACCTGCTCTCAGTCATTGGTGTAGGGACACAAGAAGACTCATCTCTTGTTTCCATCATCTTTCATTTAGCCATATCTTCCGTGAACACAACCAGCTCGCAGACAGGCTATCAAAATCTGCCCTTACTTTGGCTCCAGGATGTGGACAATACTCTGAATTTATTGAAGGCCTTATGGCCTCTCATGACTAATTTCAGCTGTTTTGAGCTTGGTGCAGGAGCTTGGTCTCCTTTCATTTATGTGTGCACCTCTTTGATGATTATGGAGCGGGCACCTTTTGATAGCAGTTCTGTTGCTGTTGTTTTCTCGGTATGTTATGGATTACTGAGTTGGTCATCCCTCCCTACCTGATCATGGTTAGATTGTTTGGTTGTTGCACTGTTTGTCCATCCCCCTGGTAAGCACTTATGAAATTGGACTCATTCATGGTATATGCAGATAGGAGCTCCTCTATGACATAACTTGTATGTATCCCTATGAATTAAAAAGGGAAGGCACATCAGATGCCCTTTGATTCAGCTTAATGAATATCAAAGACAAGCTTTTTCCTTTTTGAAAAAAAAAGCTCAGCAAGAAAATAAGATTCATCTCCAACCAAGACGTAATTTTTAACTTTTTTAAAATTTTACAATGCAACTTTATTTTACAAAGTTAAATACTTCACGAATGAAAATAAGTAACAATAAAAACTTATTAATAAACTTGGATATTGAAAAAAACATGAATATTAAAAATATAAAAATAATAATTATAAATATTTAAACAATTTTAAATATATAATTAAGTTGAATCTATGTTAATATATATATATATATATATATATATATATATATATATATATATTTTTCACGTAAAGGGAAATAACAGTCCCTTGCTATTTCTATTAGAAATCAAAGGAGACTTTTACATACATATGGTTTGATACCATCTTGATCAACACATCAACTTTCAAAATATCACCCTCGCTATCCAGTGTTGCCACATATACCGTATATACTAAGTACTTGCCACAAAAAACTTATCAGTACTGTATTGCAAACAAAACAAAAAATTAAATGTTCAGATGTTCTAAACATAGACTGCATCTCAAAATTTAGTACCAGAAATAGTCTATCTTATACCATACTAATAGTATCTGGTACTTCTACAGGAGACCCTTCTGCCCTCCAAAAATTCTTCAATAAAAATGTGACCTTCATTTATCCTTAGGCCTTTTTTGGATAGCCTATCAACAATAGTGTTATGCTCCCTGTGATGATGCTGAAAATATAAATGCTGAAAAGTATCTATGATTTCAGCAATCCTGTTGAGCCATCCAAAAAGTTTGTTGTTCCGAATGGGATGCACCTTGCTGGCCCAGCCAATAATAGTCATCGAATCACCCAGAATGCTAATGTGATCAATGTTCAGTTCTCTCGCCAATCTGAGTAATGCCCAAAGTGCCACCAATTCAGCCTTCGTATTCGTACCAGATCCCATTCCCAGCCATAAATGATAGTGATGATTGTTAGCCACAGTCAGCGTTCCCCCTCCACCACAAAAGCCTCCTTGTTCAGCCCCATCAAAGGTGCCCAAAATACCCCTAGGAATCAATGGGGGGTGATGTATGCCAATTTTCTTCCTTCTAATCGGATCATTTGGATAATGACTGTATAATCTAATGATCCAGCTCATGATGGCGTTCAATGGCAGCTTACAGTTCTCAAAAATAATAGAGTTTCTATACATCCACAAAACCCAAATGAAGAAAATCGGTAAAGTTTTGAAAGTATCATGTGATTTCTGCCACTCAAAGAGACAGTAATCCAGTGTTCCACCTCCCCAGTCATCATGAAAACCATAATGTAACTTCAGTAATCTCCAAACCTGCAGAGAAAGGGTACAATGACAGAAAAGATGATCAACTGTTTTAGCCGCTTCCATGCACAGCATACACATGTTCGGTCCAGAGAAACCCCTTTTACATAGTACCTCCCAAGTGAGGATACTATCGCTGAGAGCCAGCCATAGAAAACAGATAATCTTCAATGGTGCATTCCACCGCCAAATAATCAGATGCCACCAAATACCAGAGGTCGGGCGGATCTCATCGATCGCAGAACAGTAAATCTCTTTAGCAGTTATCAAACCAGATATGCCCCTGTCCCATACCAGGGTGTCCTCAATATCTCTAAGTCGGATACCATTCCTCTCAAGTTCTGATACATAATGATCCCAAGTGGTCGCATCTCTCTCGGTGATGCCTAACAGGTTACTATCCAACCAATACCCGCATTCATAATCCTCCGCTCTCCCAGATCGAATCTGGTGGAAATACCATATGTCCTGAGAGTGAATCCACCTAATGATATGTAATGGCAGGTAATAACCAGTTTTACATCCAACCACCGGGTCAATGCCAATCAGAGCTTTGTTCCCAGACCCCAATTGCCAGGCTAACCAGTTTTTAATTCTGAAAAACTGTTTGTTAAAGCTCCTCCAAAATAAAGATCCAGACACCTTGTCCTTTTGTTCATACCTGATCCACCCTTCCACCGAGTCTTCTTTCCAATATTTGGCCTGCAATATGGAATGCCAGAGTCCCGGCTGAGATATAACTCTCCAACCCGTCTTCAGAAGAATAGCCACATTAAAGAGTGTAATATCCTTGATACTCCATCCCCCAGCCCTCCAAGGAGAACATAGTCGCTGCCAACTAACCAAATGGATCTTGTTCCTCTGTAAACTGCCCGACCATAGAAACTTAGCAATCAAGCTGTTCAAACGAGAAATAATGGACGACGGGATCATCCCCATAGCCAACCAGTACACCGGAATGCTCAAGAGAACGACTTTAATCAATGTCAATCTCCCACCCAAGGACAACCACCGATTATTCCAGTTTCTAATCCTTTTTTCCACTCTGGTCAGCAGCCAAATCCAGTCTTTAATTAAATAACCATTAGGCTTTAGTAAATAGCCCAGGTACTTTAAACCATCCCCAATAGCGGAATACTTAACCGGTATGATTCCCATAATAGCATCCACCACAACACGTACCTGTTTATGGAAAATAAAACAAGATTTTTCCAAATTTAATAACATACCCGATGCATGACAGAAGAGTTTCAAGATTCTATTGATCTCAGTCCATTCCGCAACATCCCCCGTCCCATAAATGATCACATCATCAGCAAATAGTATATGAGTCAGAGCTAGGGCCGAATTGAAAAGAACACCCTTAATTCTGCCACAGGCCCTAGCCTCTGAAAGTAGTCGACTCAGTCCTTCAATAATCAGCAGAAATAAAATAGGGGACAGTGGGCATCCCTGCCTGAGTCCTCTACCGCATCCGAAGAACGAAGTAGGTGCACCATTTACCAGCACAGAGAAATTTGCAGAGGTAATACAACCCATTATCCAGCGAACCACCTCAAAAGGGAGGCCAATCTGTATCAAAATAAGTCTCAGGAGCCCCCAGTCAACCCTATCATATGCCCGCGAAAGATCCAATTTGAGAATAACAGCATCCAAATCCTGAGTCTTGATAGAGTGAAGTGTCTCCTGGGTGATACCCACTGCCTTCGAGATATGTCTACCATGTAAAAAACCAAATTGCTCCTGAGAAATCCTCCGAGATAGTAAAGGCTTCAGTCTGTTGGATAAGATCTTAGTGATGATCTTATATACCAGATTACAGAGTGATATCGGTCTAAAATCATCAAAAGTGAGTGGCTTATCAATCTTCGGAATCAATGCTATGAAGGTGGCATTCAGTATGCCAGGAACTTGCCCATTCACCCTGATATCTTCCACCAAGGCCACCAAGTCATTCTCGAATAGTTCAAAAAAACACAGTATAAATTCAGCCGTCCACCCATCAGGCCCCGGACTCTTGTCTTTTTCAAAATGGTTAAGTACATCCCTGATCTCAGATGCTTCAATGTTCTTAAAAATCTCCATACCTTCATCCAGCTCAAAGAATCTGGGGAAATGTCTGGTCACCTCCAACTGATCCAATATGTTTCGCTCACCAGCCTCCTCATAAAATTTAGCAAATTTATCATTCGCAGCATTACACATATAAGTTTGTTTATAGATCTTACCTCCAGTATCATCTTGCAATTCCCAAATAGAGTTCTGTATCCTTCTTTGATTTGCCATTTTATGGAAGTACCGAGTATTCTTGTCCCCTTCAGCCATCCACCTTGCCCTGCTCTTTTGTAGTAAAGTCTCCGCCTTAATGTGTACCAGATGGTTCCTGCTATCAATGGCCTCTGACAGTCGCTTTCTATCCTCGTCCACCCCTGATCCAGTCATGATCTTCTCATTTAGCAGAGCAATCGTTTCCTCGGCTTCATGAAGCATCAGTCTATTCTTCGCCTTTCGCCTCCTTTCCCAATGAATAACCAGTCTTTTAAGATAGCAAAGTTTCAATAAAAACCTTCTACAGTCGGGTTCACAATCAAGATGATGCAATTCAGCCCAAGAGTCCCAAATAAAAGTTCGAAACTCCTCCTCCTCCAGCCAGACCCGATTAAATTTAAAGGGGAGGTTAATTTTAATCATATCAAATTCTAATTGTAATGAAACCGGGCAATGATTAGATAACTTAGTATAATCCACCCAGGTCCGATATCTGTCAAATTTCTCCAAAAGCTTATTACTGATCAAAAATCTGTCCAGTCGCTTCGCAACATGTCCCACTCCCTCCCTTCCATTATGCCAAGTAGGCGAAGAATGGTCTGCAATGACATCCACCAGTTCCACTGACTGAAACAAATCTGCAAGATGATTCCATAAAGGGTCGTCAGCCTGTCTCCCACCCCAGACCTCCGATGGCCCCAAAGTAAAATTTAGGTCTCCTCCCAAGATTAAGTTCTCCAAATTTAGTAGTCCCAGCTTGTAAATGTGATCCCAAAAACTCTGCCTGTCTTTATAAGGCCCGTAGACATTGAGGAGTTTTAGTACCCCATCAAAACCTTTGAAATGCCCTTCCAATAGTATGCCCCCAGGAGTACAATAAGATTTGAAACGAGCAAATCGGGGATCCCAGGCCGACAGTAGTCCCCCAGAGAAACCATTTGAGTCCGTGGCTGTGACAACCCAGTCAGGACATATCATCAAGAAATTTTCACATGCAACCGACGCAGGAACCATAGTCTCCTGCAAAAAGAGAACCTATACAGAATGAGAATGAATGTATTCACGGAGCGCCCTTCTCTTGGGGAGGCCTCCCAATCCCCTCACATTATAGGTCTTGATGATCATTTTGAACCCAGTCCCAGGGACATCGCTCTAAGATCCCTCGAGGAAGTGTCAGCCACAGTATGGTCCGCACAGCCCAAATAAGGTAAGAAAGGCTCCGGTGAGTTTGTTCCCCCCTTTAGTCTCGCCCACTGCTTCTTCTTTCCCTTCCGAAGTGTCACATTTGACCGAATGGGACATGTACTAGACTGAGACTCCGGATTTTGTGCAAACACTGTAGAGGGGTTTTACAACAATCCTCCCCAAGTCTTCCAGAAACCTCCTCCTGCTCCCCATCTAATAAAGACCACAACTGCTTATCAGATAAATTATCATATAGATCAGATATATTCCCTCTCAAGTTCACCTCCAGATTCACAGCCTTATCCGCCACCACCCCATGTGTCGATAAAAGTCCCTGTCCCAGGTCATCAAAAGGTGTGTCCAATTGGATTTTGCCACAATTGTGCAGATCATCAACCAAGTTCTCAATAGGGGCCGATCCCCCAGCATTCCCTTCAGTAGTCTCCTCCACCACTACAACAGATGGATTGCCAGTATCCAATTGACCCTCCAGTAATGCAACCCCACAATGTCCAAGCTCATTCTTTGCTAATGGTGAGATGACAGATTGTAATAATTCAATCTCAGTAGAATCAAGAAATGAGAGTTCAGGTTTAGTAGTAATGAGCTTACCGATAATGTCGGACATTCCACTTTTAAGACAAAGTTCCGCCAAGTCAGGAGAAGTTCGCTGCTTCACATCGGTCCTATCCGGACATTTGTCTCGCAAATGTCCCGTTCTTCGGCACAGGTGGCACCTGAACAGCACACGCCAATAATCCAGCCTCTGATTCCAAACCCTGGAACCACAGGTGATCTCAATATCCGCAGGCAATCCAATTGTAACATTAAATTCAACCAGAACCGCCACCATCTTTTTGTCCCCTGTGACCAAGGTTTTATCATCCAGGAAGATAAATCTTCCAACAGTATTTGCAATCCTCACAATGATTTCTCTCTTCCACCACTGGATAGGAAAACCGGGCATTAGAAGCCACAGATGCCTCTTTCTGATCGGTTCAGTTACAGGGTCGAAACCCACATGCCACCTACTCAGCATAAGGGATCCGTGCTTAATCAACCAAATACCTCGCAGGATGATAATGGCATCCAATTCCTCCAAGAAATGGAACGAAACCCAGCCGTTGATAAGAAATGAGAATCTCGGCATATACCCAATGATGGGAACCCAAGCCTCACGCATCCACGCCAGCATCGCAGCTCTGGTAATGTGAACAAATTCAATTCTTCCAACAAGTGCCTTCAGAGCATAACTCTGCACCTTGTCGATTTCCAGATCTTCACCGAGGGTAAGTCTTTCCAAACCAGCTCGAGTTTTATGAGCTTTAAGTTTCCTGCGAAGTTTATCCCTGTCCTTTCTGTTGTTCTTCTCCATCGATGGATATGGCACGTGATTTCTCTAGTTTGCATTAACATGAGCTACAGAGCTCATCCCTGCCGGCCCAAGCCCCGATCCTCCAGATGTCAGCGACGGATGCTGATCTGCCATTTAAACTTTGTTAATATATTTATTTATTTTCACATTGAATAACAAAAATATTATATACAATATTATTTCTTTCACCTTGCACTATACAGTATACCTACTTCTCTTAATGCAATTAAAAAATATTCAATCACCACAACCAAAAGTATTCATAATTTTTATTTTTCACATATCAAAACACCCTTGGAATAACCATTACTATATTGCTAGAATTAAAAATGGTACTTGGCTTATCTTTTCCAAGAAACCCACGTTAAGTTTCTTGCACATTTTCCAAAATAAATCTCAATCATGAGATGAACTCTAGCCAATAAGAATGCTCATTTTACAAAACAAAATTAAAATAATGAAATGAAGTCTGGTCAATAATCTTGCATGTTTTAGTAAATTCTTTAGCGTGTCATTCGCGTGTCCTTCGTTTCCAAATTTGATGATTGTTCTGTCTGTACAATATAGTTAAACTTTTTGACTATTCATAAAATAAATATTTTTTAACTGCTTAAAAGATACAATAATGAATTGTCAAAGACTTTTGAATATAATATTAAATTTGTCAAAATAACAAGGAAATTGTTTTGAGATTCAAATCCAATATATAATTTCAAAAATTCTCAACACTTTCGAAAATATTCAAAGACGCATTAAGGATTATAGAAAATTAAATACATTGAAAAATTAAATTAATTAACCTAGATATATTAAATTGTTTTGAGTTTCAAATCCAATATATAATTTCAAAAATTCTCACTTTTGAAAATATTCAAAGATGCATTAAGGATTATAGAAAATAAAATATAATTAAAAATTAAATTAATTAACATAGATATATTAAATTTTTTTGAGTAGAAATATTTAAAAAATATGTAATATAATGTTTATGATTTTAATTATCTAATTTATATAGTTATATATATGATATTCTAAATATTTTAAATTTTATTTGAGTCTACATGTTATTTTTATAATAATTTTTTATAAAAGATGCATGCCAGTTTTAGAACGAGCATACAAGGAGTTACATCTCCCCCTACCTTGCTTACAGAGTTTCATAGTAGAATTTGTTATAATACAAATTTTTATAGACTTCTAACTTGCCAAAACTATAATGAGCTTGGAAAGCTTCTTTGCAAGCTTTTTGAGCACAAGCACAAGATTTTAAAGTAAACCAAGTATAATTGGTTTGATAAATCAAAGTTGACGCTAAAATTAACCAGTGTGCCTAGAGCAATGATCGCTGGCCAGGCTCATTGCTAGATGTTGGATCTCAAAGGACTGAGATCTAATGGCCCACAATGAGCCTGAAGCAGCAATCATTGTTCTGCTCAATAAACGTTAATCATAGTCATAATAATTATTATCAAAAGTCAGATTCAAACTTATGAATCTAATTTTGTTTAAACTAATTGTTATATGATTCTAATTAAGATAAATAACCGGTGGTCGTAACCCAATCCACATGTCCTGAAACTTCGCTTATTTTATATCTGAATTGTGTGAATGCAAACAAAAAGGCAATAATTTTACTGGCCGCCTTTTGTAAATTGTCAAATTATTTGTAGAATCTGTGACATTGAACAAGTCAAGGTCGTGCGTGGTCCCAGAGATACTTCAGACGCCATGGAATTTTCTACACATTGACTAATCAAATTGTTTTGAGCCGTGCCTTACAGGTCTGTGAAATGTAGAGGCAACTTGCGAGGACTGTGAAATGTACAGGCAACTAGTCATGGTAATCGGATTTTTTTAGCCCACAGGTCTGTGAAATGTAATGGAACTTTCCATGCTCGGTTAATATTGAAAGATGGAATGGGGTTTTCATTGACTCAAGAAGTCTTTCTAGGGATTGGAAACGTAAGGTTTGCCTTGTCTTCTTCTGTTTGGAAGGATCATGGATAATAAGGGTAAGTGCAATCCTCCCTGGATCTTGACTGGCAACTTTTTTTGTTTTGTTTAAATGCTGTCGTTGGATCTCTAATTCTTCACTCTGAGAGAACACAAGCAACGCACTTGGTTTGCTGCTGGTAATTGGAGAGCCAATTTATAGGTTTAGATGAGTAATTTCGAGGGAAGATGGAGAAGATTTAGCATGTCTAGTTTCATACAATTCAAAGATTTATGTAGCAGAGGTCTGTAATTGCTTGATGGGTGGGGGGATAGCAGTTTGAAGGAGATTTTGATGAACATAACCATCAAAATCTGCTTATACTTTGTATAAGTACTTAACACCCAGTTGAGTTTATTCATCTTTGCAGAGATCTGTAATTGCTCTATGCTTGATGGGTGAGTGGATAGCAGTTTGAATGAGATTTTGAATCTTGATGACCATAAACATCAGAATTTGCATATTAGCACTCTGTTGGGTTTGTTGAGCAGCGATGGACTTGAATTGCAGATTTCACTTAGTTTCTTTACTCTTCTTTGTTGTTTTCCTGGTAAGTTCTCTTCAAGGTTTTAGCGCTGTGCTTCGAGATGTTTTTCATTCAAGCAGTGGGCTTGACCAGGATGCTCAGGCTCTTGTTGAAATAAGGAGCGTGCTGAGTGTGAATTCATTAGTTTTGGATGATTGGAGTTCATCAGAGAATCCATGTGGTTGGTCTGGTGTGGGATGTGGTGAAGTAATTGCTACCAATGGTGAGACAGTTGAGGAAAGAGTAGTGATCCTGGAATTGGATTCCAAACAGTTGGGAGGTAGCTTGTCTCCGGCCATTGGATGGCTCTCTGAACTGAAAAGTCTTTCTCTTGCGCATAACATGCTAGTTGGAAAGATACCCAAAGACATTGCAGCGTGCCCGAAGCTGGAATATTTGGACCTGAGAGGAAACAAGCTATCTGGACCCATTCCTTCTGAATTGAACCTTAGAAAGCTCAAGGAATTGCATCTTTCCGAAAACCATTTCTCATGTGAGCTCTCTTTTCTGGCTCCAAACATTGCTTCTGATAGTTTATCGGTCCCTTTTCCTCATCTTCAATATCTAGACTTGGCCAATAACAAATTCACAGGCATGATTCCTTCTGACATAGCCCAGATGCCAGCCTTAGAATCCATTTTCTTCAATGGGAACATGCTTGTAGGCTCCATTCCTAAGAGTTTAGGGTCCTTACAATCTCTAGTGGTCCTCTATCTTCATGGTAATTCTCTACAAGGGGAGCTTCCTCCATCATTAGCTAATGATGGCAGCAAGCTGCAGTTGTTGGATGTATCAAGCAATTTCTTGGTTGGGAGAATCCCTCCTTCATTTGCAATGGTCAAAACTCTGAGATTTTTGAATGTTTCAAACAATCTTCTGGAGGGTCCCATTCCGCAGGGAGCTTGGTTCAAGCATGGAGCTGATCCTAGTGCTTTTGTGGGCAATACCGGGCTATGCGGGTGGCCACTTAAATCCTGTCCAACGAAAACAGCCACAGGAGATTCCACTGCACAGATCTCAGGGCAGCTGCAGCCGCAATCACAACACAGATTCCTTTCATGGATTTCTGGGATACTGTGGCATAAATCTTCACACTCAGCTGCTCTGAAAAATAGGCTTGTATTATTGGAATCTCCTAAATCTGGGTCTCATGCTCCAGCCCCAGCTCCATCTCCAAGCCAACGTGGGAAAGGAACAGAGGATTCATTACCCCCGGCACCACAGTTGCCGGGAAAAAGGTCTCACAAGCTTAGTTCTAAAAAGAGGTGGGCTTTTGGTATGATGGTAGGCATAGTAATGGGAGCAATCTCTGCATTTGTATTTTCATTCTTGTTTAGGATGTTTTTGTTCTATATCCGAGAAAAACCCAAGGTTCAGGGTGCAGTGATTTACAGTCCGCTCATTAAAAAGTCCGAGGATTTGGCATTCCTAGAGACAGATGAGGGGCTTACATCAGGGGAGCCTATAGGCAGAGGTGGGTCGGGGGATGTTTACAGAGCACGTCTTCCTTATGGAAAGGAAATTGCAATTAAGAGAATCCATCAAGTAGCTCCCAATCCCTCAGATTTATCAGAGGAAGACACTAAGCTTTTGGACAGACGGAGGCGACAAATTCGCTCTGAGTTGGAGACTCTTGGTCATATCAGGCACAGAAACCTCGTTGCCCTTCTAGCTTATGTTGCAAGGCCTGATTGTCATCTATTAGTTTATGAATACATGAAGAATGGAAGTCTCCAACAAGCCTTAACAAAGGTTAGAGAAGGTACATTGGAATTACCGTGGCCCATTCGCCATAAGATTGCCATGGGAATTGCCTCGGGTCTTCAATATTTGCATTATAACTGCACTCCTAAGATCATCATTCATCGTGATCTCAAACCTGGAAACATTCTTCTTGATGAGGAATTTGAGGCTCGTATTGCAGATTTCGGTCTTGCAAAGGCACTCCCTGAAGCAGCCACACATGCAAGTAGCTCAAATGTAGCTGGAACAGTGGGATATATTGCTCCTGAATACCATCAGACATTGAAGTTCACAGTAAAGTCTGATGTGTATAGTTTTGGGGTGGTCCTTGCTTTTCTGATGACAGGTAAGGAACCATCTCATGATTTCTTCCAGGAAATCTCACAGGCTAGTGTTCCAATGTGGTTGAGGAGTATTGTCAATACCGAGACAGCAGTAGAGGCCATAGATCCATGTATCAGAGAAAAAGGGTACGATGATCAAATATTGCTTGTTTTGAAGATTGCTTGCTTCTGCACTGACGATGATCCGACCAAGCGTCCCACTAGCAGAGACGTCTTTACTATGCTTACACAAATCAGCAATGGCGCATTATAGATTTCCCTTAAGTATGCACTTCCATGGCATGTGTTTAGTTGTTTCATGTTGTTGTTATATGCTAAAAGTACTGTATGTTTCATAATTTTGCATATAGATTTTCAGAAAGATGCTTTATTAAATCAGCATTTTATAATAGACAGCAAAATAATAAGCTGTAGTTGTAATTCTGTTGTTTCTCTTTTGTTATGGAACTTTGGATCTCTTATATTGTAACAACTTTCTACACTAGAAAGCATCTATGGACAACATTTGCAATTTTGGGAATAAGATTACTATAATCCTCACATAATATTTACTATAATCCTCACATAATATGGCCATGGCCTGTTTTTCTCTCATTAAGAGACTCTGATACTTGTATTGTTGTACTAGGTTCAGATAGAACAGTCATAGTGGGACACCGATTTACTTATCAGAAATCAAACAAGGAACAAAAATATTTCAAGAGTCAGAACAGTATTATGATTTGGGTAACATGTAATGAAGCAGACAACAATGGGTAGGTTTATATCAGGTCCCAAACTGGTTTGTGTTAGTGCATTTTGGTATCTGTTTGAGATTTCATGGCTTTGATATTTAAGGAAAATCTTTTCAACGAGCAACCGTGGAGTCTATTTCTATCTTAAACGTAAGAGCACTCATTAGTGTAGCAACATGAATACAAAGATAGGAATGTATTAATTTTTACATTTGTGTAATACATATACACATTCAAGGACAGCAATATGGTGGGTAGACGATTATTTGTGTAATATAGAGACTACTAAAAAAATGAATACATTTTGATGCAGATAGTTTTGACTAATAAGAAAGTACCAATATCTCGCAAAGATCATAAAGGATTAACCTATTTTAACAGCTCTAATCGTTGAAAGTATCTTGGGCAAATTTTAAGAAAAATATGGCTAATCAGTGAAATTTGACTTTAGATCTTCATGATTCTTGAAGACTTAGGCACTTGGTGCGAGTACAAGAGGTCTAGTATAGCACCAATTTGCCCAATTTACCTATCAAAATTATGTTAACTGACATTCGCATAAAGAAAACAGCATTACAAAATATTTCTATCCCACTTAACAGACTGCCAGTTCCAATTTTACAAAAATGTAAAAACAGAAGGAAGCATAAAAAATGAATAGAGGTTTCTAGTTCCAGAGCATATTTAGGCCTAGCTCTAAACCAAAGGAAGAAAGAATATTTCATACTAATCCAAACACTTCTAATTCGATATTTCAAAAACTAAAATAAAACTGCAGACTTGTGGGACTGGCATACAGAAGGAAGCACTGAAAACGAATAGAGGGTTCCAGTTTCAGAACATCTTCAGGATCAGCTCTAAACCAGAGGAAGATGCAGTATTTCAGACATCCAAACATTCAACTCAAGATTTCAAAATCCAATATAAAATTGCAGACTTAACAGAAACACTTAAACACTCCTAACTCAACAGAAACACTTGACATGATAACAGGGGTGGTCCAACTGAGTTCAACAACCGCATTACATCAGCACTGTCAACAACATGATTACTAGATAACAAGAGGGACTCGCATCAGAGCTGACACATATTTTCCATAAACTCTGCCCTCTGATCTGCATTTTTATTTTTAAAATACTTATATTTACAAGGACATATTTACAGCCACACCCACAGAGGGTTTTGAACCCAGGTCTCCACATTATTACAAGCCCAATCATCTCGCTCGCTGCCATTATATCAAACTCCTAAGAGCATGCACTGTCTTTAAAGTAACGAGTTCACAACAATTTGAATTTGTTTCACATCTGAAAGCTTCCTCTTGGGCTTGATATAAGCTTCTAGAGACTGTTAATGTGGCATAGCATGTCCAGGCACTATCTTCCTTGCCTCTACACCCAACCTTCTTTCCTCATGGTTGCAACCTCAATAGGTGCAATCTAGTCCACCTATTATTTTCTATACATCTCAACTGAAAGCAATCCTTACTTGCCACCCTTGTGAACATGAAACAATGTTCTCTCTCCACACTTCTCTATTTCTTTACTCTATGCTTCCAGGCTCAATGACTTCATATTGAACATTAAAGGAATCCCTCACTTCATTTGGTCTTTAAGCCATAATTTCTTCTTCATTTGACTTGTTCAGTTCTACTCCTTCACTTCCAACATTGTCCTTCCCATTTACTGGCATGATTATTAATAGTGTTACTTACAATTGAGGTCCCTAAGTCTTGATCTGTTGAATCATCATTTTACTATAAACAGAAAAATAATTAGGTGTATTTGTAATTCTGTTGTTTCTCTTGTGTCATGGAATTCTGTAGCTCGTATATTGTAATAATTGTATGCTAGTAAGCACATATGGACAAATCCACTAGCAATCTTTGAAATAAGGTCACTGTAATTTCCACATACTATGGCAATGGCTTGTTTGTCTCTTATTAATCAATTTTGATCCTTGTACTGTGGCATTTTCGTTACTTTTCCTAGGTTAGAATAGAACAGTCATAGCGGGACAATGATTTTCGTATCAGCAATCAAGCAAGCAGCAAGAATTTTTCCAGGGGTCAGAGCAGTGTCATGATTTCAGCAACATGTAAGGAATAAGAAAACAGTGGGTATGTTTATATAAGCTCCTAAACTGATTTGGGTCAGTGCATTTTGAGAGCTGTTTGAGAGTTATTGGTTTTAAATTTAAGGAAAATCTCTTCAAGGGACAACAATGGAGTCTATTTTTATCTTAAACATAAATGTAAATAGCAAAGTTTTATCTTAAACATAAATGCAAATGCAAATAGTAGAGTAATATAGCAATATGAATGCAAATATAGGAATTTACTAATGTTTTCTTTTGTATGGTTCACAAACACACAGATCAGGACACAGTAATATGGTGAGCAGAGGATCACTTGCGTAATATAAACAAGAAAAATGATTCGATTTGGATGTAGATAGTTTAAGAATAATATGCAAGTATCAAAGAATGATATCCTGGAAAAATTGGGAGTTTTAAACTATGGGCAATTCTAAGATTTCATGATTTTGCTCGTCGAGTGAGTTGTTCTCTAAGAAAAATTGAAAGGATTAAATTATGGACAATTCTAAAATTTCATGATTTTGCTCGTCGAGTGAGTTGTTAAACCAAATTGGAAGTTTGTTTTTCATTAAATTTAATTTTGTGTTTTTTAAATCCTGTGTTTTTTAAAGTATAAATGGATTCCACTTCCTCAAATACTTCAAGGCATCTAAAATCTAAACACTGTTTTTTGAGATTTTAAAATTTTCTTTAGATTTTTATCTTTCTATCTAAAACATGCCAGAAAAAGCTTTCGAGAAAGAGCAAAATTATCGAACCTTTAAGCTAAGTGTTAAACTCTTTCACACTATAATTTTCTAGATTTTAAATAATAAGATGGGATGTACTTATTTTGGGCAAATGTTTAAAGAAAAAATGGCTAAATAATAAAATTTGCTTCTAACTTTTGGGTGATTGTGTTAGGTACCAAGAGGTTGTGTAATGCTTAATACCAAATCAATAAAGTTGAGGGAAACTAAGATAAATATAAAATATTATTCATTATGCATGTAAAGTAATAAAAATAAAACTAATTAAAAGAGAAGAAACATAACATATAAAGAATATTGGTTTTATATTAACTAAAATTTTAGAGTAGAGACACACCTTGGTGTTGGATGTAGTTGATGTGAATCTCTTCACCCAACCCAAGTGAGGTTTCTTCTTCTCTTTTGATGTTCTATTCCCAACCAAGTGATGCATGTGGATGATTCGAAATGTTGAAAGGAAAAATATTTAGGAGACTCTTTCTCTCTCTCTATAGGCAATCTGGTCATATAACTTTCGTATTATGGATATGGAATCTCTTTGGGAATGACCTTGAGATATTTATTTAAAGATAGAATGTGGGCGATTCTTTGATCTAGCTTCAATGTGAATAATCCCTTCTCATTGATGACTTAGTGGGGAAGATAGGTGCTGGAGACCAAATCAAAGACTATTTTGGCAATAACAATTTTGGGAATGCCCACTTTTAGCCACTACACCTTTTTGGAAGGCACACAACAATACATAGAAACTAAATTCCATTTTTGCTTTTCGTTGCAATTTTTCAATCTTTTAGTGCGATGGGGTTGCATGGATTTTGGGGAAATTCCATGCAGTAACCTTTTACGGTCTACTAATGATTTTTGTTCTGTATTTTGTCATATTATTGAGGTCATGTAGTGATGGAGATTATGGAAATGGGGATTTTACTTCCAGAAATGATGTATAACGGTGATGATACTCATGACATAATAGGTGAGTAAAAATAGGCCGTGAACAATTTCCCCTTGATGCATAAGGTCAAGATCTTGCCATATGGTCGAAATACATCCTAAGTTTTTTTCTCTTTCAATACATAGGACACCATGAGCACCTGGACAAGGAGAGAGAGCGAATAAAGACAAATAATATGTTAGAATAGTAGGGTTTGCTAGCTCATCACATAAATGGGTATTCCAGAGATAAAGAATCAATTGTTGTTGGTCAACTGGAAGAGTCGACCAATGGGTCAACTGAGTGGTCGACTAATGGGTTGATTGGGCTCTCGACTAGTTGAACTGACCGACCAATGAACAAGTTGATTAACCGATCGACTGAACAAACCATTAGAATAAAACCACTGATTATGGAACAAATTACTATTATGTTGATGACCCAAGTATGTAGACACGACCTTCCTCATTTCAAGGGAGTTGATTACATCTTGGAGCTATAAAAGAATGATCACCTTTGTGTGATTGGAATTATTATGACATCATGGTATGTTCTATGAAATGTGATAATTTGTGAGAAGTGATCAATGCATTTCAATGTATTGTCATTCTATGCTTAAGTGTTGAAATAGTGTCCTTGGACACACCTCTTCTTGGAATTTCTTAATCTTGTTGATTTCTGTTATGTCTAATCTCCTAATTTTCTACAACTTAGTATCAGAGCTATTGGTTTGAGACACAATTTGTTCTCTTCAAGTTTGTCTGAGGTGTCATCTTGACATGTTATATATATTTGGATCTATTTGTGATAGAATATGGGTTTAGACTTGTAAATTATATTAGGATTAGCCGAATAGATCGATGCCATTGCTTCCAAGCAAGAGCTTGTGATCTTGAATGGTCATACCATGGAATATGGGAGCAAGAGTACATGGAAACCTGATTGAAAAGTATGTCTCTCTAGAATTTTACCAAGACCGTGATCCCAAATCCTAAGGATGAGCAATAGAATTTCATTCTTGACTTGAAGAAGGATGGGGCTATAGGAGTGATCACCACCTAGATTTCAATGGATATGCTCTTTCATATAAAGTGGGATAGACTATTCTCACCAGGTTTGGAAGAAACTTAAGGGTCCATTTGACAAGATTGACGAGAGTTGGGTCATGTAGATTAAGAAAGAGTTGATCTATCTCGATCCTCTCTCCTTTGACAGGATTGAGGACTATTTTTCATGAATCAAGGAACTACAACTAAAATTGGGAGAATGTGGGAAATATTAAGAACAATGATGGACAACTCATTAAATTAATATTTATGAACCTAAACACTCCCTATGATGTATTATGTCAAAATTTCATGCTAGTTGGGCTTCCCAGAAAGAAGATGTTAATGATATACTCTTGATTCCTTCTTTAGTATGTTGATTAGAGAATAGGAACAACTACTTAATGAATGGAAAATGAACATTAGGTAGCAGATCCATCTGTTGATGGTAAAATTTTGATAGAACTACAAAGAAACAAGTTGATAGGGTAATCTAGAGAAAAGTCGTGAGCTTGTCAACCAAATTGAGAAGAAAAGTGTGATGTAACTAAGAAGGAAAAGAAGAACAAGACCTGCCACTAAATTGTGGGATATTAGGACATTTAGAGAAGGTTTTCTAGAAGAAGACCAGTGATCTAGAAGAGAAGGTCTCAAAACTTGGAGGAGGCATGTCGACTATACAATTGACAAATACTCAACAAGATATGACACATAGTTTTACATTTTATGTTAGTGCTTCTTAGGCCTTACTTTCCCACACTACTCAAAGTGAGTGGATAGTTGCTTATAGTTGTACTCGTCATATGCCTAAGAATGATTCTCTCTTTTCTTCCTTAAGTGAAGTTGCAGAAAAAAAAATTTAGTAGATGGTCATGCACTTATTATTGTTGGTTGTGGAAATATTGAATGTCAAAATGGCGTGATCACCAATATGTATCATGTACCCAACCTAAGTGCAAATATGTTTTCGGTACCTCAACTCACTTAGATTGGAAAAAAGGTTAAATTTTGGCTAGATCAATTCATTGTGAAGGATGTACGTAATTAGGAAATTGTTGTCAAAGTGGGTTTTGATCCCAAAGGCAGAATCTACAAGTTCCATGTTGCCCCCAAGAGAAATACTAGGCTAACTACTCTCATTTCTTAGATTGATGACATAGTAGAACTTGACATGAAAGACTCGAACATCTAAATTTTCAAAGCTTGAAATTGATGGTGAAACATGGAATGGTTGTTGAATTGCCTATGATTGTTCCACCTGATGGAGTATGTGAAGGGTGTGTGCTTGGAAAACATAACCAATCCCCCATTGAGAGTGGAAAGGAACGAAGAGAAAAATCTCCATTGGAACTATTCCATAGAGATATTTGTTATATGAACAAATCTTCACTGGAAGGTGCAAGCTACATTTTGATCTTCATTGCTGATTTTTCTAGGTACATTTGGGTATATTTCTTTAAGAATAAGAGTAATGTCTTTGAAAAATTCAAGGAATTTAGGGAATTAACTAAAAAGCAATGTGATTGACCCATGAAATGTTTGAGATCAGAAAATGGAAAAGAATCTGTGGGTAGGAATTTTGAAACTTATCCATCACATAATGCAATCTCTTGGCAGAGATTGGTACTTCATACACCTCAATATAATGGAGTAGCAGAAATGAAAAATCAAACTTTGGTCAACATGGCGTGTTGTTTTCTTCATGCCAAAGATTTCATGTCCCAAATTTTGCATTGGGTCACAATGTGTTAGGATTATTAATCCTCCCTTGTCCAAATTTGGTCATATGTCTAAATCAGGAGTCATGTCTAAATCGGGAGTCCATCCAGTCTATTTATAGTCATTAGCACCATTGGGTAAACTTGACCTAATTGGGGCACATGTTTCAGTTACTAAAGTGTGGGTAACACTAATTGAGGCTCATTGCCACTTATTGCACTTGATTGCATAAGTTTAGGAGCCTCCTAGATCAATCCCTACAATTTAGGAAGCCATTGGGAGTGCCGAAACCAACCAAGGCCAATTCACTTCAGTTAATGACTAGTCAAGCTAAGTTAGGAGTCAGTTACTTTCAGTTCAAGTCCTCCACATTTAGTTAGCGCTAGGTTTACTTGACTGCACACATGTGGGGCGCATTTCTCACCTACCACAGTCAGTTAACCATTGGTCAACACTGAATGTAACACTTGGTTGTGTTTTAGAGCTCCGATGAACTCCGGTTATGATTTAGACAAGGACAGTTAACTACTGGGTCCTCCGATAGTGATTTAGACAAAGTCTTGGTTACCTACAGTCAAGTAGAGTCTAATCAATTCAAACTTCCTCATGTGGATTCGAATTGCTTGTGGCTATTAAAGCCATTTTACATTATTGTAATTATCATCTGAATTACTTTTTTGATTAATGAAAGCATTCACAGCTGCAAGCCTTTTGCACCGTTTCATTCTTCAATTGCTGAGTAAATTGTGAGATCTTCTTTGTGAGTTTTGTATTTGTCTGCAGATCTATATGCTCAAATTTACATGGTATTAGAGCCTCGGTGGACAAGAATCCTCTCCTCTTCAGATCTCCAGCCGGATCATTCTTGAGCAAAATTGCTCCTTTCAGTACTGCACCAGAAGCGGAGAATTTACCACTTAATACCCAGAGCAAAGGAATTGTTGATCAAGCTTGCTTGATTAACTAAGCTGGGTGTGAAGGAAATTCCAAAAGTGTAGACTGTCGTCCTTACTTTGTATGTTTGATTGTGTGACAGGTTATCATCTTTTTCTTACAGCATTCGCTACAAGCAGCCTCTTCTTCTCACTGCATTCGCTACAGCAGCTCCGTCTTTCTTATTTCATTCAAAATGGCTCATCCAATGGAGCCTCTCACTCCCTTCAACTATCACGAGTGGAAGGATGACATGAAAGTATTGCTCTGCACCAAGCATCTCTTCAGACTTATAGAAGAAATAGAGGAAGAGACAGAATCAGATAAAGACAAAGCTAAGTACATGAACAGGCTTGATGAAGCCATTGGACTCATGTCCTCCTCAGTCTCAAGAGATCTTCGATTTCACATCCAAGAATTGGACACTCCCAAGGAGGTTTTGGACAAGCTTGCTTCCTTATTTGATAAGCATGATGAGATGAGGATCCATCAGCTAGAAAATGATCTGATTACTCTCAATCCATCCAACTTCGAATCTCTAAATGAATTCTTCTCAAAGTTCAAGAACCTGATATATCAGTTGAAGCAATGCAAAGTGAAGAAGGATGAAGATCAACTCATCCTTGCTATTCTCACAAAGCTCAATTCAGACTACTCAGTCTTTGTATCCACATTCTAAACAATAAGGCTCACTACTCCAAATTGGAAGATGCCCACTCTTAATTCTTTCATCCAATCTCTTATTTCTGAGAATGATAAATTGATCCAAATGGGGATCATTCAATCTCCCAAAGATCTAGCTCTTGTTGCAAGAGGAGATAGGGTAGTGAATGACAAAGGGAAGTAAAGAGATGAGTCTGAGCAGTCAAAAGAACCTTCAGGTTCGAAGAGAAGCAAGAAGAATGGCAAAGGCAAGGTCCTTTACTCTTACTGTGGAAGGGGCTTCCATTCAGAAAGCTCCTGTATGAGAAGACAACTTGATGAAATGGCTCTTCTTTTGAAAAAGCACAACATTTATGTACCTGCTAGCGCAAGGAAGGAATACTCTGAAGAAGAAGAAGAAGAATACCAAAGGAAAGGACATGCATTGAAAGCTTGCTGCACATCAACGCATGCCTTCCTCATTGATTCTGGAGCTTCCAACCATATGGTTGCATCCAGAGAATCATTCTCTTCTTTTCAGTCCTTTGATGGTCCTAGTATTCAGATGAGAAATAACAGTAAATTCCAAACCAAAGGGAAGGGCTCTATCCAACTTGAACATGGAAGGTTCAAAGATGTGCTATGTGTTCCCTCCCTGGCTTCAAACCTATTATATGTCTATCAGATGACCCATACTGGATCTCCAAAGCGAGTAATCTTTGGTCCTAACTCAGTGGATATCACAGATATCTCTACTGGGAGCATCATAGCAAAGGGTATTGCGAATCATGCTTCAAAAGAATATGAGTTCTCACATTTCATGCCTCCTTCAGAACCAGTGCACTCTCAGCAGCCACCTGCAAGGGAAGGTAAATCCATTGCATCTACTTCTTTTACAGCTTCTACTAGTATTGCAGATCCATCTATATCAGTTTATGACATTAAGATTCAGTGACTCAGATCTAGATTCAGTCCCTACTTCCAAACTGGAAGCTAGGAAGATGACTGGAAACTCACCTGACACTCAGAAAGGAAAGACTCTTGCGCTATGCCATACTATTTTGCCTCCTTCAGAGAGGTGAAATAGAGTTCCTGTAAGATGCAATATGGCAAGGGCTCAGTATTACTACATTCAGAAGAATGGATATGATCATACACCTCTTCATTCCGCAAGAGACAAAGATTACATTTCTCCTTCCTCTCATCATCATTTTTGGAGAAGAAAGATAAGTCTGCATGCCAGGCCCCAGAATACCTGTGCACAGCACACCATGCATGCTGCTTCACTACCTCACAAAGATGAAGATTGCAGCAACATATTTTCAAGTTTTTCAAACTTGAGACCTGATTCTACCTGCTTAGCTAGAAGGAGGGCTTTTTTCCCATGTGGTTTTTTCCCTAGCTCCTTGTATTGAGCAGTTACTTTATTTTACTTGATGTAATGGGTGACCTATGGTCTTAGTTACCAGGGCCCATAGTTTGTCCAAGTTAGCATTCAGGGGGGGTGTTAGGATTATTAATCCTCCCTTGTCCAAATTTGGTCATATGTCTAAATCGGGAGTCCATCCGGTCTATTTATAGTCATTAGCACCATTGGGTAAACTTGACCTAATTGGGGCACATGTTTCAGTTACTAAAGTGTGGGGAACACTAATTGAGGCTCACTGCCACTCATTGCACTTGATTGCATAAGTTTAGGAGTCTCCTAGATCAATCCCTACAATTGAGGAAGCCATTGGGAGTGCCAAAACCAACCAAGGTCAGTTCACTTCAGTTAATGACTAGTCAAGCTAAGTTAGGAGTCAGTTACTTTCAGTTCAAGTCCTCCACATTCAGTTAGCGCTAGGTTTACTTGACTGCACACATGTGGGGCACATTTCTCACCTACCATAGTCAGTTAACCATTGGTCAACACTGAATGTAACACTTGGTTGTGTTTTAGAGCTCCGATGAACTCTAGTTATGATTTAGACAAGGACAGTTAACTACTGGGTCCTCCGATAGTGATTTAGACAAAGTCTTGGTTACCTACAGTCAAGTAGAGTCTAATCAATTCAAAATTCCTCATGTGGATTCGAATTTCTTGTGGCTATTAAAGCCATTTTACATTATTGTAATTATCATCTGAATTACTTTTTTGATTAATGAAAGCATTCACAACTGCAATCCTTTTGCACTGTTTCATTCTTCAATTGCTGAGTAAATTGTGAGATCTTCTTTGTGAGTTGTGTATTTGTCTACAGATCTATATGCTCAAATTTACACAATGGCCTAATCACATTTTCCATATTCAGGAGATTTTGTCAAATTTTTGCTAAGGGTCGAATAATTGCTAAGGAGAAAAATTACTAGTTTCCTAGGTTGGGTGCAGAAGCTTTGGGATTTGGAATAAGGGGGACAATAAATGATGTTTAAACATTATAATGGCATAAATATTTAATAAAGGAGCTAAATAAATAAATACAAGAGAAAATTGAAGTGGTAATGGAGCAAGGAGACACGTGGAGACTATGGGGCCCACACAAGCTAGACTTTATGTGCCACATGGCATCCTCCTCTTGCAATTTCGAATCCATGGGAAGTCTAAATGTTCTTGGATGAGTTAGAAGGATAATACACTTGGCCATATGCATCATAGGTCTAATTTGGAGGGAAATGTAACTTACATGGGAGAGGAAGAGTCATTTTGGAGCTAGTGAGACATTTGGACTAGATTCCCTAGCTCTATGACAACAATGATGAAGATGCTATGACACCTATGATACAAATCAGATCTGAAGGCTAAAATTTGACATATATGACATGTTAGGTCAAAATAGAGAATCCAAGAGGGTGCTCATTTCATTTTGGGAATCTCAATGAGTTCCTACTCAAATTGGGGGAAGATGGAAGGCTAGGAAAGGGAGGACACATGGAAAATCTTGAGCCCCCACCCAAATTCGAATTGGATTGAGTTTGTGGATGGATTGGTAACCTTAGAAGGCTACGGATGTTTATAAAATACCAGCTTAGATCCAGCTTTACCCGGCTCTATCATGCGCCAAGAGGGATCAAATATTTCGAGGTGCAAACCCTGCTTCAACAATTGCACTCCAAAAAAGGGTTTCTCATATGCATACTTGATATAGAAAGTTAAATTATACGC